>CM060700.1:66103414-66314453 GCA_030686995.1 Artemisia argyi
TGCATCACAATTATAAAAGTTACTGCATCACTGTTTTAAATTTTAGTGCATTAAGGTTATAAGTTACTGCAACATAGCTGATGCACTAAACTATTAAATATGATGCAGTAACTTATAATAAAGATGCACCAAAGCTTAAAAAAGAATCGTATTTTAATTGTGATGCAGTTACATATATATATGATGCATAAAACTTATGATAATTCAGTTTCTTTATAACCATGATGCAGTAACTTTATAACCATGATGCAGTAACATTAAAACCATGAATGCAGTAACCGTGATGCAGTAAAATAATAATTGTGATGCAGTAAACGTGATGCAGTAACTTTATAACCGTGATGCAGTAACTTTTATAACTGTGATGCACTAAATAATTTTGGCGGGAAAAAAAAATTTTTTTTTGGCGGGAAATTTTTTTTTTCGGCGGGGGGGGGGGGGGGGGGGGGGGGGGGGGGGTGACACGTGTCATATGATGTGGCAAGGGGGTGACACATGTCACTCCCACAATCCTTCCTACACTTTTTATTATAAGACCCTTTTTAGAATAACCCCACCCTATATATATACATATATATGTGTATATATATATATATATATATATATATATATATATATATATATATATATATATATATATATATGTATGTATATATATGTATGTATATATGTATATATATATATATATATATAAGTATATCAGTATATATATATAAGTATATATATATATATATATATACATATATATGTATAATATATATATATATATATATATATATATACATATATATGTATATATATATATATATATTATATATATATATATACTTATATATATAATATATATATATATATATATATATATATATATATATAGATATATATATATATAGTATATATATATATATATATATATATATATATATATATATATATACATATATACATATATATATATATATATATATATAGTATATATATATATATATATATATATATATATATATATATATATATATATATATATATATATATATATATATATATATATATATATATATATATATATAGAGGTGGGTTCATGAAAAAAGCCCATTTTAATAGAAAAGTGAGAAAAGTGTACAAATCACCCCTCTCATTCCCTCCTCATTTTTTTCTCAACTCAAGGGACCTCATTGTAACTTCTTTCATTTTATAAGGTGTGTATCGTACATTTTTACAAATTCACTGATTAAACCACCATCCCCTCCCTTTTTTCCCTCCCAAGTCAAAGGGCCTCGTTATCACATTTGTTATTTCTCTAATGCTATTTTGTAACATTTTAAATATTTCCATATTTTTAATATGAAGGGTAATAATTTACGATTTATTCTTTTTCACATAACAACTTTGTTAACAATTTCATCATTAGTATCTTGTGAAGATTTCACATATTCAAATTTTCTATCATCGAAATACACCATAGAGTAGAAAATTGTTAATTATCGCTAAACAATACGAGCAGAAATGAAAACCATATTCAGTAAATTTGTCAATAATGCTATAAACTATAATCAATTGAAAGCCTACTGGATAAGCTATTACAGATATGGAAAAAGTACCCTAATTTTTAACCAGTTGCAAGCAGCTTGAATCTAAGGGGGTGTTTGGTTAAATCTCAATTAAGAAGCTTATAAACTTATTGCGGTATACAAACACACAATGCCGTTTAGAGTGCTTAGATTGAGCCAAACAGCTTAAGCTTATTGTTCATTTTAAGCTTCTTTTGAGTAATTCCTTTAAACTAGCTTTTGAGCTTATATACAGCTTATCCAATCTTACCTCCATATCCTGCTACTTACTTATAGTGTTGGTCCTTTTTGGTCATTTTCCCTTTAACTATTAACATCACGTCACTTGCAATCCGTACATAACCATAAAATTATCCTAGTGTTGCCCATTTTGGTCATAGATGCCCTAATATCTACCTTTTCGATGCACTAATCATACACATAGATGCCCTAATATCTACCTTTTTGATGCACTAATCCTACAAAACTGATGCCCTAATGTGCCATTTTCATATTGTTTTCTGAGAATAATTTGTATATTTTACCTTGTAAAGTGCACCAAAATCTTTTTATCCGTGCTTATTACTGATTCAAAATATTCCGGTGGCCTTAGATATCAAGCGAAAGAAAAGTAGGTACTGGTCCTTGTTTACATGAGCTGCTAAAATGTGACAAATAGTGGTCATAGATAAGATATTTACGAGTGGGAAAAGTAATTTGATAGGGCGATGTCATAATAATATAATAATACTTACGGAAGAGCTTTCTCTTGAGCATCCTTGAAGAATTCATAGATGAATGGTGCAGAAAGGTTCATTGTGAAAATCTACATGTTTTAAGAAGTCAGAAACAAGAAACATGCAAAAGGTACTAGGAGATATTTATAAATTATATGAGATATTAATAATTACCTTATTGGTTGCAGCTACATGTTCAGCAACAAGCTGAATTGATTCAAGGGACACGGTAAGGAAAAAGCCAGCAATGTAGATAAAAAAACATCAACATAATCGCAGGTTATTCATTTACTCTTGAATATAAAACTAAAAGACTACAAACGAATCAACAGTAATAAGATCAGCACGTTAAGTCCAGCACTCTTCGAGTTCTTTTTCATCTTCTCCCCGTACTTGTCCTTTCCAATATAACCCATGTAGCTGGTAGCACCAGGGATTTGAAGCATCCACTGTAGTAAGCACACAAATATGGTAAACCAGTAGTTCCGATAAATAAATCCAAATTAGACAACATTACAGGATTTGCATCCACATACCTGGGAAACTCTGAGTGAGTTCTGAGTAGCACCTCCAGCAATGTACTCGACATTGTCTTTGGCATACAATTCATCGTACCTGAAAAGAAGCTGAACCAGAATAAGTCTATATGAAAACTAATTATAATCGACAACAAAACAAAGAACATGTAACATCCCTTTTCAGGATCATAGATTAGATGGTGTTTGCTAGGCTTATTTATAATAAGCAGCTTACGACTTATAAGGAAGAAGCTCGTGGCGAGTAATTTTATTAGTTTAAACAAACACCCCCTTACTAGATCATTACAAGTAAGGGTTTACATAAAAGTTTTATCCCTGATCTATACACCATATACCCATACCCAATAAATAATATTTACAATTATGTTGGAATAAGTTAAATTTGACAATTGTTAAGCCAAATAGCATCTATAATTCAGTAACGATTTATTAATTTAACGAATTAACGAAAGTAGCACTTACATGGGCAAATGCTTGTCTTCAGCAAGAATAGCGTTGTTTAGCTTGACATCGTACCTATAATTTCACACAACCATTGATTAAACAGAACCTGTTGCCTCTCCACATGTAGTGCCATTGTCTAGATACCCCGTAAACAGATCCAACAATCAAAAGGAGCCAGCCTAATGCCTTCTAAATTTTGAAGGAAATACAAATCTTCTCCTAACCTAATTCAAACATTAAAAAAGCTAATGTGATTTGTTAGAAAAGAAGAAACTCAAAGTCACTATTTATAGCTTCAAGTGTGCTCTTTTACTAATCCAACCACACATCATAACCGATTTTTAGATAGACAAAAAGTATATTAGTGGTCGACCTATCTCGATATAAGCTAGTTTTTATTTTACCCACTTGACCCGTAATAAAAATAACAAAATTGAATATAATGTAGTATAATTGGGTTAGAACTGCATTGATGCACTAATGTGTTCATCGATGCACTAAACATACAAAGGGATGCCCTAATGTTCTCATCGATGCACCAAAAACAACCTAATGCCCTAACGTGTAATCTGATGCTGCAAATTTACACAGATGTCCTAAAATGTCATATCCTTCAATAATATAAACATATGCTATAAATTAGTACATCGTAGTTATAAAAAATCTTACTCAGACATTTTATCAAACACTTGGTGTGCAACTTTAATAAACACAATTTATGCAATTTTTCATCAAATTTGTTATAAATAACTAAATATTAAAATAAATAATTAAAAAGGTTATATATAATTAACTAACCTGTAGTAGATCATTGATGATGTAGCATTCGTAAATGAACCACATTTGACCGGTGGCGGTGTGACGGTGGCGGAGTGAAAATTGACGTTGTGGTTGCACGACGAAAGACGGTGGCGATGGTGGTGGTGGTGACGGTGATTCATCTGATCATAAAAATAGAGTAGCTCATCTTACGGTTTGGTGTCGGTGTGACGGTGGCGGTGTGAAGATTGACGCGGTGGTTGCATAACGAAAGATGGTGGCGATGGTATTGGTGGCGACGATGAGTGTGTGTGTTTCAATCGTGAGTGTGTATGTTTGTATTGTGAGAGAGAACTAAACACAGTGTGTGTTTGTATCTGATGGTTATCAGTTACACTGTATTTGTTTGCCTTGTTTCAAAACTTACCCTCAAGTTTGAGATGTTTGCAAATTCAACCATATAATTTTTTTCTCACTTTTATATCCATATACACTTTTCTCTAGAACCCTACCCTATATATATATATATATATATATATATATATATATATATATATATATATATATATATATATATACTACGAAAACTTTCACATATAAAACTAGAAATTTGCTTAAAACCCTACTGCCTTGGAGGCTTACACATATCATTCTTTTTATACTCGCTAAGTAGGGTTTCCATGTGCCTCTGTCTTCTTCTTGTTGCTGAGCTGTAGGTGCAAAATGAGCACACTTTGTGTTTCTTTGAGTCTCTTGGCAGCCGTTGATGAATACTTGGTCCCCAAGTGCTTAATTGGAGCCGTAGGATGCAAAAAATGTGCCAAGGATTGCTGAGGTGTCATACTTTTGATAAGACATCATGTGCTCATGGTTTGGCAGCTTGTGTGAGCTGGAAAGTGGACAACGACAGGGAGCTTGGAGGTTTAGGAGGGAAAGCCAAAACAGGGGACTGGTTTTATTATTTGTTTGACTTTGGGTGGTCAAAGTAACCAAAACAGGGGTGCAAGGTTTAAGGTTTTGTCTGGGTTGTGTGGTGTGAGTGAGTGGATTGGGTTTGGGTTAAATGGTGATGGGCTGTTTGGATTATGGTGTGAATGGGATGGTGAGCTTAAGTGTAGATTGTGAAAGTTTAGGATTTAGTATTTGTAAAAAAATGTGTAATTGTAAAAACAATTTATTTTTATTTTTTTTGTAATAAAAATAATTTCGTAGTTTTTTTTAATAATAATAATAATAATAATAATAATAATAATAATAATAATAATAATAATAATAATAATAATAATAATAATAATAATAATAATAATAATAATAATAATATGCTAATAATATTAATATACTAACTAATAATATACTAATAATAAAGTAAAACAAAAACGTTTTCGCAAAATGTTTTTTTGTGATTTATTGAGAAAAGGAAATTTGGCTTTTGAAATATTTTCGGGAAAACGGTTTTAAAAACGATTTTACATTTAAGTTTCGGGATTTAAAGGGTAAATAGGGAATTTTGGTGTCGGGTGAGGGGTAATTCGATAACTATGGTCTTATTTCGGATTTCCATACCTCCTCCCATGTCACACTCCCGCGATTGTCATCGACTCTTTAATTCTTCAATATATGCTTCCCATTGTGTCGAATAGATCCGATAATGCTCCATATTGCTCCTTTTTGCTCCGATTTCCCATCCATGCTCCATTTTGCTCAAATTTGCCTTGTTTTCAATCCATTTGTACCTGAAATACACAAAAGCACACTCCAAGGGTATTTGTAACATTATATGGTCATTATTGGGTGTTTTTGGTCGTTTTTGTGGGTTTTTCGGGCCTAAAATGATGAGTAAAAGGCCACTCATCAGTACCCATCATCAGCTTTTGCATCAAATTTTCCAAGATGATCCTTATGATTATGAATAAACGCAGGACACCCAAACACATGGAAATAGCTGATTTCAGGAATTATTCCTTTAAATAACTTATAGGGAGTTTTGCTATGTCTCTGAACCATGATGGATCTGTTTTGTGTGTAGCAGGCTATTTTTACTACCTCAGTCCAAAAGTGTTTGAAGAGAGCAGATCCGTTAAGCATTGTTCTAGCGGCCTCAATCAGGGTTCTGTTCTTTCTTTCAGCAACCCCATTTTGTTCAGGGGTGTAAGGAGAGGAAAAGTTTTGTGAGATACCCTTCTCATCACAGAAACTTTCAAGGTCATTGTTTTTGAATTGAGTCCCATTATCAGTCCTAATTTGTTTGACCATGATGTCATTTTGGTTTTCAATCTTCCTGATAAAGGACATGATTGTTTCAGCAACCTGACTCTTTTTGGTCAGGAAATAGACCCAAGTGTATCTTGAGTATTCATCCACAATGACCAGAGTGTACTTCTCATGGTGGATTGACATTGGACTGATGGGTCCAAAAAGATCCATGTGAAGTAGGTGCAGGCAGTTGGTGATAGAGGAATTTTGTTTGGTTTTAAAGGATGCCCTGTGGTGATAACCTTTTTCACAGGCAGGACAGGGTTTAACTTAGAGAACACAAGTGATAGTAAGCCAAGGACTTTGTTTTGTTTGGCTAGGTTGTTTATGTTTTTGATGTTCAGATGGGAAAGTCTTTTATGGAAAAGCCAATTGAGGGTTTCAGTAGCTTTAGCAAAAAGGCATGTTCCATTCTGAGTGAGTGAGGACATATCCAAAACATAGACATCCTGCCTTCTTGGTGCAATAAGAACAACTTCTTTGTTTGCATTAAAGATGGTGCCTTGTTTATCATCAAACTGAACTATGTATTTAGCATCACATAGTTGACTGACAATGATCAAGTTATATTTGAGACCATCAACATAAGCTATTCTAGTAAAAACTATTCCACTACAGTTTACTAAACCATAACCTTCAGTGAGACAAGATGAGTTATCAGTAAATACCACCTTAGGTCCTGGTTCCTTTACATATTTGTGAAGATATTCCTTCACGCCAGTCATGCATCTTGAACATCCACTATCAAGATGCCAAACATGATCCCTGGCATGTCTCTACACAAATGTAAACTGAGTTAGTTTTTCTTGTGAACCCACTTTCTGGTAGGTTTGGCTCTAATGGCCATTTTGAACTGAGAGATTGTTCCATGATCAGTGGTGGTGTGAACATTGCTGCCACAGATTTGACATCTGGGAAAGGAGGTTGGTTTGCTGATGCCTCTTTTGGACTAAATGACCTGTTCGTGTCTTGAAATGTCATGAGTAGGGTCTCCACAAATATCACAACATGGATACATCAAACAATCATCAGGGAGATGATCATTAAATCTACAGTGGGTGCAAGGTGAAAAGGGTTTAGCTTTTTTTCTTATCTATTTAGAGCCTACGACATATTCAAGAGACTGAGCATTGTGGTAGGATACTGCACCTGATGAGACTGTATAAGATAGATGATCAGAGGTTCTGTGATCTTCCTTTTTACATATCATGCAAAAAAGGATTTTATAACAGTCATCAGTGGTATGTGTGGTATAGTTACACAATTCACATCTCAGCTTTGGCTTAGATGTAGCCTTAGATTTGGTGGAACTTGAGGAAGCTGGTTTAATTTCCTTATCCAAAGATTGAGGAGTTTTCTCAGATGATTCAATATTTTCACTCAACTTCCTAACAAGTTCAGCCAACTAATCATATTTAGAATCAGAGCTGTCAGTGATAGCCTCATTGGAGACTGAAGTTGTAGAGTTATCAGTGGCAACTAAGACTTCAGTGATTGGTCTTTTCAAGATTGTACTTCCTAAACCAGCCTTCTCTCTTGGAGAGTGTTGAGTGTACACCAGAGGTGTTAGCTCAGACCTAGGTTCAGCTCCCTGAAGAACTTTCAGTGGTGAGAGTTGATTTAGTGAGACAGATTCAGACTCATTAATGGACTCAGGAGGACAAGATTCATCAATGACCCAAAGCATATTTTTGATGGCCTGACTTTCAGGTTCCAATATTTTTCCAGTGTTAAAATTTGGTAATATACTATCTGGGTTGATTCTTTCAATCCAGTCACTGGGTTTTGGTGTCATCTCCTTGTTAAAGGATATGCCTGAAGGCAGAAATGCCTTTTCACTATGATTCTCACTCGAGGACTCAGTGTTTTGATCCTCACCAATAATAACTTTCTTATTGCTTGGTGTGAGACTTACTGAGTCAAAAACCCTAGGGTTTTTCTGAGTCCATGATTGGTCCTGAACGGTCAACCTAAATTGACCAGGTGAATGGTCAACTAAGTCAAACGTCCCAGACCAAATCTCCGCGGAAGTATAGTGTTTCCCCGGGTCGTTATGTCCCGACGAGGTGTGATGGTAATCAAAACGGGTTTGTGATCGGGTGAATTTGGTCAGGAAAGGGGTAATGAAGGTTTTGAATGATTATGCTAAAGAAATACGAATGAGAGTGATTTAAACAAACTATATTAATAATGACGCGAAACCTAATTAACCTAAATCGTAATCTAAAAACTTAAAATCAGAGTTTGTTTATTAATAAGCAGAAAAATAAGCCAAAGGGCTTAAATAGAAGCTATCACTTTATTTATGTTTTTGGTTTTTCTTATTTTACAAACTACTTTTAATAACGTAATCTAAATGTAAAAAACGTAAAAGTTATTTAAATAAAACGCGAGTGCGCAGAATAAAACGTGAAATTTATGCTACGCAAACCCTACGGACATGAAAATTATATTTTTACGATCCTAATGCTAAAAGAAAATTTTAGAAAAAAGAAAATTATTTTTTTGACTTTTTATTTATTTATTATTAATTAAGAACTATTTAAATACTAATTAAACTAATTTAAATTATAAAAATTACTTAGTGAACAGTAAAAAAATAAAACTTTTTCTAAAAATAACTTACAATGACAGAAGGTAGGGAAAAATATAAAAGCTGTGAAAAAGCTTATAAATAAGATGGAAATAAGCCAAAAGGAAAAATAAGCTTAACGATACTAACACTAGTATATAAAAAAGTTTGGAAACAATTAACACTAAGACTCCCTTAGGGGAGATGGTGCCCGTGTGTGGTTTGAGGGCTGGGTGTAGTGAACCAAATGACCAGGGTTCAAGTCCCACTTTGGTCACTTTTTTGAAAACATTTTTATTTTTGCTTTTTCTTTTTGCAAACCTGTTTAACAGCTAACCACAAGCACTTTTTACAAAACAACTTTAATGAAAAAGCTCTAACTGAGCTTGTGCAAGTCGGAAATTCTCACAGTTGAGGTTTTGTAAAACTAAAGGGTGGCATGTGATGGAAAAGGCTAAACAATAAGCTAAAAACTAGCACCTAAGTGGGAAATAAGCTAACAACAAGCTAGCGCGATCCAGATAAGCTAAAACCAACAACAATTAACACTGGAATAAGCTGATTAGGCAGATAAGCAAAATCCTAAATCCACAATCCAAACACCATTGAGCAGGTTCAAAGGGCAAGAGCAGGCCACTGTGAGCTTATCCAAATAAGCTCTAGAGGGTAAGTTGAGCTTGAAACCTTTAAGCTCACACTGTAAGCTTGCCAAAAAGCTTTCAAGCTCAGGAAAAGTCCATGAGGAAACCTCACAATGAGCTTATGAATACCCCCTGAGTGCACTAATGACTCAGTGTGGGGATTTGGACCAAGCAACTTGAAGGCTAAACATAAGCAGACAAATAAGCAGTCAAAGGCATATAAGCACATGCATACATAGCCTTATTAATGAGCTTCCCAGAACAACAAATATCTCAGTTTAAGCTACAATAGGGAACAATATATGAGCTTATGAACTTGCATTACTACACTGATGAGCCAGTATAGGGGTGTTTCATGATGAGATTTTGTGAACAACAAATAAGCTCACAAATAAGCTTGAAAAGGGAAAATTAATACAAGTTGACAAGTAAATCAGGAAGGCCTCCAAAATTAACAAGAATCACAGACTTTAATCAGCTAAAGAACAAGCTAGATGCTACAAAAAATAGCCTGTGAGAAAGAGTACCTGGGTGCAGGGCAAGCAAGGGTGGACATGCCACCTTCAGGGCTGCAATAAGCTACTTAAAAAAATTCATAAAATTCAAATAAAAATATAAGCTTGTTGACAAGCTAGCACATAAACCACAAACCAATTTCCAGACCTAAACACCTACAGATCAGTAAATTAAAAATGGATGTTTGATGGTGTTTGGGACTGCAACAATTGTGACCAAATGGATCAAAAATGAGTATTTTGACCTGTAAAAGCAACCTATCATTTACTAACTACTTGCACTAGCCTAATGGTAACTAGTGTGAACCAATAATAACAACAAAATAAGCTTAAATCCTAATCTATCCTAATGCAACTTTTAAACAGTTTTAATAAAAATAAAAATTAGAAATCAACTTAAATACTTAAAGACTATTAGGGTATGCAAAAACTTGATTCAAAACTACTAGAAACAATCAAAGAAAGCTGATTTAGTTAGAGGATTTTGTTAAAAACAAGGTATGGCCTCAACTTTGGCTTGTGCCAAACACTCCTTTTCAGGGGTGTTGTTTGATTTCTTAAACCAAAATTTGATTTCTAAAATTGAAACTCACAAGTAATTGATATATTAAGTACTAACTAAGCTAGAGAAGCAGTAGTGAACAAGAAATAAGCAATAAACAAGCTGATAAGCTACAACTATATTTCCTTTTTTTTTATTTTGATTTTTGTGATATTTCTGAGAACTTAAATAAATAACTTAGAAAAACATTTTCTAAGGAAACACAAACTTATAATAAGCTGTATAAGCTTATATGAGCTAATAGCAATGGAAATAAGTTCAAAAATAAGCACTAGGCAGTAGGAAGCAATAAATTAGACAGGGAACAAAGGCTAACTAGGAAATTTTTATTAATTGAAAGCAGTAGTACAATATTCGAATTAAAAGACTGAGAATACTTAACTTAAAAACTGAATAAGCTAAAATCACACTTAATTCTATACTACTACTAAAACCTAAAAATCTAACTGCCTTCAAAGGCTTATACATTATCTATTTATACTAAGATTTTAGGGTTTCCATCTCTCTTCATGTGCTTCTCTTCACCATTCCTGGCCCTTGGATTTGCTCTGACAAAATCTCAACCCTCCAAAAGGTTTTAGCGCCCAAAAATGCTAATAATAGCTAAGCCCTCTGATAACTTATGAGGAGTAGTTTTTATTTGGACTGGGGTGGAGGAAAGTGGGGTGTGGCAGGGATAAGGTGGAAGTGTGATGATGGTGTTGGAGATGGCAGGCTAGCAGCAAGCTAGGGGGAGGGAAAAAGTGGGTGAGTTGGTGGTCAAAGATAGTTGACCCTGGGGTGAGTAATAAAATGGGGAAGGGTAATTATATTTTGGGATTGGGCTTGTTATTTGATTTGGGCTTGGGAACAGGCTTGGGGTGGTTTTGGGTAAAGGGTGTGTTGGGTTGGACTTGTGGTTTGGATTAGTATTAGTTTTTGGGGTGTAATAAAACTTAAGTCCGTTTGGTTTGTAGTTTATGTAAGCCCAAGGAGCTTTTGTGTACAAGCTAATTTTTGAGGGACCAAAGCTGCCACTTTTCCAAAGTTATCCCAAGGACTAAAGTTGCCAAGTAAAATAACCCAAGGACCATTTTTGCACTTTTCATAACTCAAGGGTTATTTTATGCCAATTCTGAAACTTGAGGGGTTAAAACTACCAAAGCTTCAAACTTTTCTCCAAGGACCTTTTCTACCAAATAAGAATAGTACAAGTACCAGATTTGCTATTTTTCAAAGTTTTGACATCCCAGGGACTATTTCTGACAGTTTTGCAAAGTAGAGGGACCAAACTTGTAATTTTCTGAAAATTTCACCCAAGTGTTATTTTTGATAACTTTTCATTTTAAAAGGACTTGGGTTGACTTTTCTTGCAAAATAAATGCTCAGGGACTAGTTTTGCCAATTTTTGAAAGTTAGGGGACTGAAACTGCCAATTATGCAAAATTTGTGCGTTTTTCATTTGTTTTTACTCATTTTGCATCGGAAACATATAAAACACAATTTTGGAATATTTTCAGTATTTTGATGTGTTTCTGAGTGTTTTTGTATGTTTTGCAGTTCAGATTTGACCAAAAATGATGAGTGTTTTAGCACTCATCAATCCCCCGCACTAAACTATTGTTAGTCCCTAGCAATAAACCGTTTTGAAAACTTAATGGATTTTAATCTCTTTACCAAAAGCCATCACTTCTGGAGTAGCCAGATGTATCGATTCAAGTAAGAACTATGGTCCACCTGATAACCATGTGATTTTGAGCAAACCACCAGCTGTCAACGGATTTGATTTGTCTTTACCAAAAGTCGTTTGCTTCTGGACTAGCCAACTCTTGATGGAATAGTCAACATCTTGGTGAGCTGATTACCAATTATGGTTTTTCCACTGCCTTTACCACAAGCCATAATCTTGCGGGCTAGCCAACTCATTCGCTTTATAGGATATGGCGAGTTGAGGTACCATACAATTTTGGGCAAATTGCAAGCCTTAAACGGATTTGATATATCTTTACCAAGAGCCGTTTGCTCCTGGATTAGCCAATCCTTTTGTCGTATAGACACGGCGGACTGATAACCACAAAAAATTTTGAACTTTAGTGAAAAATTTTTAATTTTTTTTTTTGGCCAAAAACGGGGGTACTAGATGGTAAAATGTGATAAAATTCGCTAGAATTTCCCCCCCACACTTAGAATTGAATATTGTCCTCAATATTCAAAGTCCCGGCTATTATGCCGACTCTTTGAACGTAAAAGGGCAACATTACAAGCTAAATGTGGAAACACAATTTTGTTTTTCACTTTATTTGTAACCACAGTAGGGGTAATTCCCCCACACTTAGGGTGAAAACCCTAAGTACATGCTACTATTTTTGTTTACCGAGTCGCTAGCTTGACTCGACCCCGAATTCATTTATCCTTGAGGAAGCATGATGTGGAAGAAACAATCTCAATCTGACTTTCATTCAAGATGTTTGGACAAACATTTGAAGCACGTGAAAGTTCCACACCGATGAGATATACAGACCCAGGCTTTAAATAGTATAAACTATAAGCGGTGATGCCAGGGTCAAAGATAAGGTCTTCATTCCCGAAGGAGTGAAGAACAAGAGAAGTCACCCGGTAGGTGAAGAAGAGAAAGAAAGTCATGACAAACATCATGACTAACTCATCATCATCCTCGGGAAAATTTATAGATTCATCATCATGAATCTCATCATTTAAGCTCATGTGATCAAGACATATCCCGAGTGTGTCTAGATCAAAGTAGAAGTTATCATACTCCGGTGGAGATATGATATGAGTGAGTTCACAGGAGAACTCATCGAATGTGAATGAATCATATTCTGAATTGATGTGCGTGAGTTCAAAGGAGAACTCATCGAAGGCAAATGATTCATAATCGGGGAGAGAATTACGAGAATGAGAAGTGGTACTGCCACTAATCTTCTCTCCCATAGGATCAAAAGTAAAGGCTTCAAACTCCGGAATATGATCATCGGAGAAAATGTCACTATCCTTAATGGGGATAGGAGATGAAATAGGTTTCTCTTTGAAAGCCTCAGTTTTTGAGATGAGGAGATTGACATTCAATAATGTTGCACGAAGTGCTTCATCCTTGATTTCAGTGTCAGTGTCGTCATTCACTTCTTCTAAGTTGACCAGCTAAGAAGGTAATCCTTCCACATGACTGATGTCTCCAGAAGATAAAGAATTTTCATCAGCATGTGAAATACTAAGCTCGATGTTGGGATTAGAGTTTAAAAGATTTTCAGTTTCTCCAATATCGGCTTCAAGGTTAAACTGATCATCATCACTTCCTAATGGAAGTGGATTGATGTGAGTAAGTTCATCTGTGAACTCCTCAATAAGAGGGTCAACATCAGAATGAGGCAGTGGTGCCTCTTCATACTCAACTTCTCCATAAGTTGTACAATCATCATTAAAATCGGAGAAAGTCTCAAAATGATCTTTTAGATTTTCAGGGTGATAAGGTAAGTCACACACATAATCAAAAGTCCCCTGTGACTCTCCTGGGATTGGGACAAGGTTCTCAACACTAGACTTTATGAATTCGTCCAATTCTTTTTGAGGAACAGTGCTAAGATGCTCATCCCCCATATTCAGAGAGTGAGTGTGAACTTCGGGTGTGATATCAACAGACTGAGGGAGTTTAGAAGTACTAGCAATTATGGAATTTTCAAGTTCCATTTGATCAATGGCTAGTGACTTCGTCACATTATTTTCTCCCTGATTCTCCATGGAAGGAATCACAACTGATGAATCTGATGAATCTTTTTGAGTAATAACAATGTTATCTTCATCATCATCACTGTCATCATCGTCATCATAAAGAGCAGCATAGTGAAGATTGGCACGTATTTTAGCCGCTCTTTGCTCAGCAAGCAATTCTTCCATGCTCATTTTGTTTCTAGCATCTCGTTCTTCAGCAAGTAATTCTGCATTGATTTCTAACGAGAATCTTGAAACGATGTAGTAGCCAACCCCTCCTTAAATTTTTTAAATGCTTCAAGAACCTCATGACAAAGGTCTTGCGGGAATTGAGGAGTTGCTTGGGTCAATTGGTGCTGTGGAGGTTGGTCTTGAAACGAATAGTCGTAATTGTTGCAAGGAAATGGATTCCCTGTTTGACAATCCGAGCTAAAGTGAGGACCTCCACAGTTTTCACAACAGTAAAACTGATGTGGCTGTGAGTCGTATGTGCTAGAGTCATAACTGTTATCAGGAAACTGCTCATAGACAAGCGTGTTGTTTGATTGACAATCAGAACTGTAGTGTGGGCCACCACAGTACTCACAACAGTTAAACTGTTGAGTCTGGTTTGGTGAGTTGTATGGATATTGGTCGTAACCAAAATTTTGACTATTTTGACAATCAAAACCTTGGTGAGGTCCTCCACAATACTCACAAGAAATGTTTGGTGTATTATGATACGAAGCATCATTGTGATTTGGATAATATGATTCTTGCTCGTATGAGTCGTAGAATGAGTTCTGATTAGGATCATAAGCAAATGAATTCCTCGAACCACAAAACAAACAACTTCCGTCTCGAATATCATTACCACATTTTTCACATGTACACCAACGACATGGCAAACCAAAAGTGGCTCACCACAACCAACACAAGGGATAAAATCCGGAGGTGGGACAAGTGGTGTGCTCTTAGAGCTAGGAATTTCCACCACTTCTGTTATGGTCTCGGGTTTTTGTTCTTGATAAACGTGAAGATTGGGCAAGTCGTTCTTTTCAGTCACTGCCCTAAGCTCTGTACGTTTGCTTGACAAACTTTTAACCGTAAACCGTGAAAGGTTATGATCAATTCTTGACGATTTAGGAGCAATTGTGAGCTTAGGTTTTTGGACAACCGTAGGTTGGACGTATTTAGCACTTCCATTATCAGAGGGAAGTACAGGGTCCTTGGTCACCCCGGTTTCATGATCCCTTTCCCTCACCAGAGAAGGAATAGGAATCGAAGGTCCATCATAATCAACATGACATCTCGATATTTTTTACAAGGCCATAAGTTTTTCAATTTTGCTCTTAAAGGCCCTTTGTTCAAAGAAATCGTCATCGAGAGATGCCATTAGAATCAATTACAGGACAAGTGGAAGAAGTTAGAATCAAAAGGATATAGGATAAAGGGATGAAGAATAAAAAAGGTAGGAGGGTAAAGATGGATATTTTTGGGATTTTTGATAAACATTTTATAAGAAAGAAAATATTTTTGTGTTTTTGTGTTCGTTGAAAACTAATTTTAAAAAGTTTTCGGGAACTGTTTAGTTTTTATAATAAGAAAATATGAACAAAGGATGGTAAATATACAATGAGTGTATATCGAGATTCACTAATCTGTAAAACCGTTTAGAATACGCGCACGACCTCCCCGGCAGCGGCGCCAAAAATTGATTGGTCCTGAACGGTCAACCTAAATTGACCAGGTGAATGGTCAACTAAGTTAAACGTCTCAGACCAAATCTCCGCGGAAGTATAGTGTTTCCCCGGGTCATTATGTCCCGACGAGGTGTGATGGTAATCAAAACGGGTTTGTGATCGGGTGAATTTGGTCAGGAAAGGGGTAATGAAGGTTTTGAATGATTACGCTAAGGAAATACGAATGAGAGTGATTTAAACAAACTATATTAATAATGACGCGAAACCTAATTAACCTAAAACGTAATCTAAAAACTTAAAATCAGAGTTTGCTTATAAATAAGCAGAAAAATAAGCCAAAGGGCTTAAATAGAGCTATCACTTTATTTATGTTTTTGGTTTTTCTTATTTTACAAACTACTTTTAATAACGTAACCTAAATGTAAAAAAACGTAAAAGTTATTTAAATAAAACGCGAGTGCGCAGAATAAAACGTGAAATTTATGCTACGCAAACCCTACGGAAATGAAAATTATATTTTTACGATCCTAATGCTAAAAGAAAATTTTAGAAAAAAGAAAATTATTTTTTTGACTTTTTATTTATTTATTATTAATTAAGAACTATTTAAATACTAATTAAACTAATTTAAATTATAAAAATTACTTAGTGAACAGTAAAAAAAATAAAACTTTTTCTAAAAATAACTTATAATGACAGAAGCTAGGGAAAAATATAAAAGCTGTGAAAAAGCTTATAAATAAGCTGGAAATAAGCCAAAAGGAAAAATAAGCTGGAAATAAGCCAAAAGGAAAAATAAGCTTAAAGATACTAACACTAGTATATAAAAAAGTTCGGAAACAATTAACACTAAGACTCCCTTAGGGGAGATGGTGCCCGTTTGTGGTTTGAGGGCTGGGTGTAGTGAACCAAATGACCAGGGTTCAAGTCCCACTTTGGTCACTTTTTTGAAAACATTTTTATTTTTGCTTTTTCTTTTTGCAAACCTGTTTAACAGCTAACCACAAGCACTTTTTACAAAATAACTTTAATGAAAAAGCTCTAACTGAGCTTGTGCAAGCTGGAAATTCTCACAGTTGAGGTTTTGTAAAACTAAAGGGTGGCATGTGATGGAAAAGGCTAAACAATAAGCTAAAAACTATCACCTAAGTGGGAAATAAGCTAACAACAAGTTAGCAGGATCCAGATAAGCTAAAACCAACAACAATTAACACTGGAATAAGCTGATTAGGCAGATAAGCAAAATCCTAAATCCACAATCCAAACACCATTGAGCAGGTTCAAAGGGCAAGAGCAGGCCACTGTGAGCTTATCCAAATAAGCTCTAGAGGGTAAGTTGAGCTTGAAACCTTTAAGCTCACACTGTAAGCTTGCTAAAAAGCTTTCAAGCTTAGGAAAAGCCCATGAGGAAACCTCACAATGAGCTTATGAATACCCCCTGAGTGCACTAATGACTCAGTGTAGGGATTTGGACCAAGCAACTTGAAGGCTCAACATAAGCAGACAAATAAGCAGTCAAAGGCATATAAGCACATGCATACAGAGCCTTATTAATGAGCTTCCCAGAACAACAAAGATCTCAGTTTACGCTACAATAGGGAAGAATATATGAGCTTATGAACTTGCATTACTACACTGATGAGCCAGTATAGGGGTGTTTCATGATGAGATTTTGTGAACAACAAATAAGCTCACAAATAAGCTTGAAAAGGGAAAATTAATACAAGCATGACAAGTAAATCAGGAAGGCCTCCAAAATTAACAAGAATCACATACTTTAGTCAGCTAAAGAACAAGCTAGATGCTACAAAAAATAGCCTGTGAGAAAGAGTACCTGGGTGCAGGGCAAGCAAGGGTGGACAGGCCACCTTCAGGGCTGCAATAAGCTACTTAAAAAAATTCATAAAATTCAAATAAAAATATAAGCTTGTTGACAAGCTAGCACATAAACCACAAACCAATTTCCAGACCTAAACACCTACAGATCAGCATATTAAAAATGGATGTTTGATGGTGTTTGGGACTGCAATAGTTGTGACCAAATGGATCAAAAATGAGTATTTTGACCTGTGAAAGTAACCTATCATGTACTAACTACTTGCACTAGCCTAATGGTAACTAGTGTGAACCAATAATAACAACAAAATAAGCTTAAATCCTAATCTATCCTAATGCAACTTTTAAACAGCTTTAATAAAAATAAAAATTAGAAATCAACATAAATACTTAAAGACTATTAGGGTATGCAAAAACTTGAATCAAAACTACTAGAAACAATCAAAGAAAGCTGATTTAGTTAGAGGATTTGGTTAAAAACAAGGTATGGCCTCAACTTTGGCTTGTGCCAAAAACTCCTTTTCAGGGGTGTTGTTTGATTTCTTAAACCAAAATTTGATTTCTAAAACTGAAACTCACAAGTAATTGATATATTAGGTACTAACTAAGATAGAGAAGTAGTAGTGAACAAGAAATAAGCAATAAAGTAAGCTGATAAGCTACAACTATATTTCCTTTTTTTTATTTTGATTTTTGTGATATTTCTGAGAACTTAAATAAATAACTTAGAAAAACATTTTCTAAGGAAACACAAACTTATAATAAGCTGTATAAGCTTATATGAGCTAATAGCAATGGAAATAAGTTCAAAAATAAGCACTAGGCAGTAGGAAGCAATAAATTAGACAGGGAACAAAGGCTAACTAGGAAATTTTTATTAATTGAAAGCAGTAGTACAATATTCGAATTAAAAGACTGAGAATACTTAACTTAAAAACTGAATAAGCTAAAATCACACTTAATTCTATACTACTACTAAAACCTAAAAATCTAACTGCCTTCAAAGGCTTACACATTATCTATTTATACTAAGATTTTAGGGTTTCCATCTCTCTTCATGTGCTTCTCTTCACCATTCCTGGCCCTTGGATTTGCTCTGACAAAATCTCAACCCTCCAAAAGGTTTTGGTGCCCAAAAATGCTAATAATAGCTAAGCCCTCTGATAACTTGTGAGGAGGAGTTTTTATTTGGACTGGGGTGGAGGAAAGTGGGGTGTGGCAGGGATAAGGTGGAAGTGTGATGATGGTGTTGGAGATGGCAGGCTAGCAGCAGGCTAGGGGGAGGGAAAAAGTTGGTGACTTGGAGGTCAAAGATGGTTGACCCTGGGGTGAGTAATAAAACGGGGAAGGGGTAATTATATTTTGGGATTGGGCTTGTTATTTGGTTTGGGCTTGGGAACAGGCTTGGGGTGGTTTTGGGTAAAGGGTGTGTTGGGTTGGACTTGTGGTTTGGATTAGTATTAGTTTTTGGGGTGTAATAAAACTTAAGTCTGTTTGGTTTGTAGTTTATGTAAGCCCAAGGAGCTTTTGTGTACAAGCTGATTTTTGAGGGACCAAAGCTGCCACTTTTCCAAAGTTATCCCAAGGACTAAAGTTGCCAGGTAAAATAACCAAAGGACCATTTTTGCACTTTTCATAACTCCAGGGGTATTTTCTGCCAATTCTGAAACTTGAGGGGTTAAAACTGCCAAAGCTCCAAACTTTTCTCCAAGGACCTTTTCTACCAAATAAGAATAGTACAAGTACCAGATTTGCTATTTTTCAAAGTTTTGACATCCCATGGACTATTTCTGACAGTTTTGCAAAGTAGAGGGACCAAAGTTGTAATTTTTTGAAAATTTCACCCAAGTGTTATTTTTGATAACTTTTTATTTTAAAAGGACTTGGGTTGACTTTTCTTGCAAAATAAATGCTCAGGGACTAGTTTTGCAAATTTTTGAAAGTTGGGGGACTGAAACTGCCAATTATGCAAACTTTGTGCGTTTTTCATTTGTTTTTACTCATTTTGCATCGGAAACATATAAAACACAATTTTGGAATATTTTTAGTATTTTGATGCGTTTCTGAGTGTTTTTGTATGTTTTGCAGTTCGGATTTGACCAAAAATGATGAGTGTTTGAGCACTCATCAGTCCACTTATATATCACAACCTTTTCTTTCTTAAGTTCATCCTGAAGAGCTTGATTTTGTTTTACTAGTTCAGTGTTTTGAATTTGAAGTGTAACAGCCTCAAGCGTTGCTTGTTTTAAAACAAGTAATTCATCTCTACACTTATTTAACTCAAAAATTAACTTACTGAATTTTGAAAACAAATTTTGTCTTTTCTCTTCAACGAACTTAAGATCCACATTTAAATAGTTTAAATAGGATTGCCATCAGCATCATCATCCATAGACAGTAAAATGTTTACCTTTTTCATGGTGATGTTGACCCATTCTCCATTCCTGGCATGACTTTTTCCAACAGCCAGCTTGTTATCATCTGAAAGTTCCATCAGTGCACTAACCCTTACTTCTTCATCAGAGAAGACATCTTCTTCATCCCAGTCAAAGGCTCCAGCAACAAGTACCTTGTTCTTGCCCTGAACATGTTTAGAAGGTGCAGCCTGAGGTACTGAGGGAGTGGTCTCAAGGAGAGCAAGTTTAGCTTTAGCTTTTCTATACTTAGCTTCAAAGTCTTTTTGAATATTTGCATTTTGAAAATGTTGAGTGGACTGAAGCATTTTTGGTTGAAACTTGCTAGTCCCTGAAGAAGAACCACTGCCAAAAGGTTTGTATGAAGGGTCTGAGGTTGTTTTTGAAAAACAGTCTTTAGCAAAATGACCTCTTTTGCCACAGTTGAAACATTCAGTGGATTCATTAGCCTTAGCTTTTTGAAAATTAGACTTGTTTCTTTTGATAAAGCGTTTTGAGTTTGCTAAAAGAGCTCTTTCTTGAAATTCAACCTGAAGATCATTGAGATACTCTTCAGTGGTTCTCACATCAGAAAAATCTTGAAAATCCTGAAAAACACCATTAGAGTAGAAGGCAGTGGATATGGGTGAAACAGTCAGGGCCTTTTTGGTCTCTTGAGCCTTGCCAAGGTATCTCCTGGCTTTTAGGTTGTCTTTATAGACAAACTTCCCGTAAATCTCAGGGAGCTCAAGGTTCTGTATGTGATTAGCATTCCTAAGACCCTAAGAGAAGTTTAACCACTTCTCAGGGAGACTGTTGACAAAGCCAACATTGATTTCATGCTTAAACAGTACTACACCATCATTTGACAGCTCATTGAGAAAGGTTTTGTATCGGGTATAGGTCTGAGAGAGACTTTCAGAGTCTTTGGCCCTGAAAGTGTTATACTCAAGTTTCAGGTCCATGATCCTGTTTTTCTTGGTATCTGGCGGACCTTCAAAGCTATGAACCAAGTTAAGCCAAGTTTGTTTGGCTGTAGGATAGTTAATGAATGATTCCATTGTATCATCAGGGAGACACGATATAATGATTCTTTTCAGGCGTTCGTCTTGATTGACCACCCTCCTCTCATCAGGAGTCTATTGTGCTTCAGGTTTAGGTAAACCTTGAGCAGTCATAGGGACAAAAGGACCTTCATTGATGCATGTGATGTAGTATGGTTCCATACCAGTAAAGTAGCAAAGCATACGCTTTTTCCACTTGCTAAATTTACCATCTTCCAGTTTAGGAGCTACAGCTGAATTGCCACCTCCCTTTTTATCAACTAGCTGGGGTAAATCGCTATCAGCCATAGTGGGATCTTGATTTTAAAAACTTTGAGCACTCTTTTGTTTGAAAAAAAGTTTTGAGAAGTTTTACAAATCAGAGGCTCTGATACCACTTGTTGGACCCTTCTTTTGCTTGGATAATATTAACTACAAAGTTAATCTAACCATGTTCCATGATATAACGATGTAATAATTAATAACAAAAGTAAATAAACGTAAAAGATAAGACAAGAGATTTTTCAATGTTTAATTCTTTATTAGAAATTAATCAAAAGAATTATACCCAAGTGTTTCCGGAAGAACACTTGGGATTGAAATGACAAGTATGGTATAAACTCCTCACGAAACTCAAACTAAGTTTGAGTGACAACTAAGATCCAACTAAGCTATCTCAGGGATCGTGTTGTTCTTTGGAGAGAGTAAAGATTTGGTTTCTGAATGTCTAAGCATTTAGTGCACAAACTTAATCTTTACCTGTCCCACTTATTCTCTATTTATACACAGGTATATTCTAACAAATACCTAGGAGACAAAGATTACATCAGCCTATATTGGACAAAATACATAGTTATTTTGTCTCTGTTACAAATGATTATAAGTAGTAAAGAGCAGGGATGCTTTCTGGTCTTCAGTGTTGACACACGTCTTGGTCTTATACTCTTTTAGGGAAAGTTGACCTTTTCTTGATAAGGACCTTCCCTTATCCATTCAAACTTAACCCGCCTAATCCCGCCTTTACTTCAATATGTGTATCTTCAGTCTTTGTTCACTCAGTCTTCTTAGTTGGTGAGGAGTCATGGGACTCAGTGAGCTATTGTCATCGCTCACTGAATCCATCATCTTCTTCTTTGGCTCAGGTATCATTCACTGAGAACCGCCTCATTGAATGGTGAACCTTTCTTCATAGATTCGCCCTGAGCATCTTGAGGATGACTCTCTGAAAGACTATGCATTTAGTGACTTGCTGAGTGTTCACGGTTATCAAACACTTTGGATATTTTATGTTCAAATCATAGATTAAGGAGTTTGAGTTTTATCAAACCCAACATCACCGTAACAGATTTTTGCTCTGTGCCCGTTTACCTTGAAATGCTGGTCCTGCTCGTCGATCACCTCGATAGTTCCATACTGGAATACTTCAGTTACCGTATGTGGTCCATACCATCTAGATCTTAGTTTTCCCGAAAACAACCTAAGTCTAGAGTTGTAGATTAACACTTTTTGTCCAACTTCGAATTCTTTCTCTTGTATTCTGGCATCATGCCATCTCTTTGTTCGATCCTTGTAGGCTTTAGAGTGATCACAAGCTTCGTCTCTTAATTCTGCTAACCTATGTAATTGAGACAATATGTTTTTCTTGATTTCCTCTGGATCAAAGTTAGCGTTTTTGAGTGCCCAATAGGCTTTATGTTCTAATTCAACAGGTAGATGACATGCTTTCTCATAAACGATACAAAATGGTTTACATCCTAACGGTGTTTTGTGAGCCGTACGGAGTACCCACAGTGCGTCATCGAGTTTGTCTGCCCAATCCTTACAGTTTTTATGAACAGATTTCTCAAGGATGCGCTTAATTGCGCGGTTGGTGTTCTCGGTTTGTCCACTAGTTTGGGGGTGATAAGGTGCGCCAAAACGATGAATTACACCGTACCTCTTAAGGGTTTTCTCCATTAAAGAATTACAAAACTGAGTGCCTCGATCACTAATTAGGGATTTAGGGACTTCGAATCTAGAAAAGAGTTTTTTAAGAAACCTCACAACAGCTCTAGCGTCGCTAGTGGGTAGGGCTTCAGCTTCAACCGATTTTGACACATAATCGACTGCCACCAAAATGTAACGTTTCTCTCTTGATGGGGTGAATGGCCCCATGAAGTCTATTCCCCAAACATCGAAAACTTCACAAAATATCAAATTATTTAAAGGCATCTGATTACGCGAAGAGATGTTACATGCACGTTGAATGCATCGCAATTCTTTACATATTTGACAACATCCTTAAAAATACTTCGCCAATAGAATCCTGCTTCAAATACTTTCCTAGCGGTTGTGTCGGCCCCGTGATGTCCTCCGGTTGGTCCCTTATGACAATGCTCCAAAATCTGAAGTATCTCATCGCCGAACACATACCTCAACCTCCTTATGATTCCATCTGCACATGATCTGAACAAATATGGATTATCCCAAAAATAGTATTTCAAATCTGCAAAAAATTTCCTTTTTTGATCGGATGTCAGATTGTCGGGTAATATTCTTGATGCTAGGTAGTTTGTAAAATCTGCATATCAAGGATCTGGTTTGATTTCCCTAGTTCGCACGGACATTAAATGTTCATCGGGAAATGAATCTCGTATAGTTTCTTCATCTAATTTCTCAAGCTCAGGATTTTCTAGTCTGGACAGGTGATCTGCAGCTAAATTTTCCGCACCTTTCTTATCCCGGATTTCGATCTTAAATTCTTGTAGTAGAAGTACCCATCATATCAATCGTGGCTTCGCATCCTGTTTGCTAAATAAATACTTTTGTTGATATAAATAAATGACTAAAAACGTTATTCATACCTTTCGATATCTCTATGTTTTGATAATCACAAAACGAAAACTCATCAAACCAAAGATTATGACATAAACAAGTATTTAGTAGTAAATACTCATCTTTACCATTTAATCACTTAAGGTATGAATAAATAAAGTGTCTAATGTATTACAAGATCAAAGGAACACTTTTGTTAATCACTAGATATTTATAAAATGTCACAAAATATTTTATATCTTTTGTAAAACATTTTTGGAATTAAAAGAATATGTTTAATTCATTACAAATTTGTGAATTCAAATTTTCAACCAAAAATGGCAAATCTAATCCAGAAAAATTTCCCTCACAAAAGGACAAGAAAATCCAACGTTCAGGAGGGCGGCCCCCTAAATTTTAGTAGGCGGCCCCCTTAATCATTAAGGGGGCCGCCCACTAATTAAGGGGACCGGCACGCTCCAGAACAGTATTTTCTGGCCCTATAAATATTGGATCATTCCACATATTTTTGTCACCTTTTTGCACTATAAACTTTCTGATCTAACCATCCTTCTCCATCCTCTAAAAATCCTTTGATCTTATATACTTTGATTTTTGTTTCAAAGTGATTCAAGCCTCAACACTCAAGTGCAAAGAGAAGAATACTTCTATTAGAAGTATTACAACTTAGTATCATCTTGCTATCTATGTTGTTTGTTTGTTTCATCTTGTTGATCTTTCATATTTTGGTGAATAAGGTGTATGTATTAGTTAGCTAGATTTAGTTGTAGAATCTAGAATTGTTGTAAGTGTGAAGTGGAACTTGAAGTGAAGAAGTAGTGTTGGATAGTAGTGAAGATAGGAGAGAGTAGCAATAGTGACTAGTAGTGAAGTAATTGAAGCATCCAAGTGGAGAAGACTAGAAGACATTAGTAGATTAAAGTTGTGAAGACACTAGTGGCTTGAAGGTGCAAAGATATTATTGATTTGAAGTTGTGAAGACATTGGTGCTTTGAAGTTGTGAAGTTGCAAGACATTGAAGTCGTGAAGTATTTTGTGAAGGCATGAAGATACTTGTGGTGTGAAGAAGTATAGAAGAAATAAAAGGTGTGAAGAAGTTGTGGTGTGATATTTGGTGTGAGATTGGTTCTAGCTACGATTAGAACTCGACATTTTGCTTTGTGTCGTTAATTGGTGTAAGCTTTTGGTGTGTACGGTTTTCTCCGCCATAAGGGAGGTTATTGACTTAGTGAAGAAAACTCTCGAGTTCGGTGCTCGGGGAGTGGAGTAGGGCAAGGAAGGTGTCCTTGTAGCCGAACCACTATAAATCCTTTGTCTCTCGGTTTGATCTTTCCATCTCTCATTCTTTACTTGTTTACTTACTTGCTTCTCGTACATTTTTATTATTGTGTGTTGTGCATATATTGATTTCACATAAAGATCAAACTAGGTTCCATTTAAAACCTTAATTATACATTTGTAAAATATAAGTATGTACAATTATTAAAACACATATACATATATAAATACTTACTTATAATTAAGTGAGAAATATGAAATTATAATTTCTATTCAACACTTTAAATAAGTAGTATCTATGTGATATAGGTAAATTAATTTGTATCTATACTTTAGCTTTAAAGGTTTTTACGTTTACCATTAATTCTTTGAAAGCAAACTTTTATTAAACGAAAAAGACGCAAAACTATTCAACCCCCCCCCCCCTTCTAGTTTTCCACAACTTTAAAGCAGAGTGATCAGTGTAGACAATAGTTTTTGACATTACTAAATAAGATCCAAATTTGTCAAAAGCATAAACTAAAGCTAAAAGTTCTTTTTCAGTTGTTGTATAATGTGCTTGGGCGTCATTTAAAGTTTTACTGGCATAGTAAACTGGTTTAAACTTCTTATCAACTCGTTGACCAAGAACGGCCCCCACAGCATAATCACCAGTGTCACACATTAGCTCAAAATCATTGTTCCAATCGGGAGCAATGATAATTGGGGCTGTGGTCAATTTATCTTTTAAAATGTCAAAGGCTTGTTTGCATTCATCATTAAAGTCGAATTTAGCTTCTTTCATGAGGAGCTGTGTCAAAGGTTTAGCTATTTTAGAAAAATCCTGGATAAATCTTCTAAAATCCAGCATGACCTAGAAAACTTCTAATTCCCTTGAGATTAGTAGGGTACGACAACTTAGATATAACATCAATTTTAGCTTTATCGACCTCAATACCTGAATTAGAAATTTTATGCCCCAATACGATCCCTTCTTTAACCATGAAATGGCATTTTTACCAATTAAGTACTAGGTTGGTTTCTTCGCATCTAGCTAGCATACGGGATAGATTTTTTAAGCAAGATTTAAAAGAGTTACCAAATACCGAGAAGTCATCCATAAATACCTCCATGAAGTCCTGGCACATGTCTGAAAATATAGCTGTCATGCATCTCTGGAAAGTGGCAGGTGCGTTACATAGACCAAAAGGCATTCGTCGGTAGGCGAATGTTCCGTAAGGACAAGTAAAGGTTGTCTTTTCTTGATCTTTCGGAGCTATACGTATCAGAAAATATCCCGAGAAACCATCAAGGAAACAATAGTATTCGTGACCAGAAAGGTTTTCTAACATTTGATCGATGAAGGGAAGTGGAAAGTGGTCTTTTCGTGTAGCGTCATTCAGCTTCCGATAATCTATACAAACTCTCCACCCGGTCACAGTTCAGTTTGGAATCAACTCGTCAATCTCATTTGTCACAACAGTCATCCCTCCCTTCTTAGGTACAACGTCAATTGGGCTGACCCAAGCACTATCTGAGATAGCGTAGATTAATCCAGCATCCAGGAGCTTGATTATTTCCTCTTTCACAACATCTTGAACTTTAAGATTCAACCTTCGTTGTGGTTGAACAACAGGTTTAAAATCATCTTCCATGAGAATTTTATCAGAGCAGAACGAGGGACTAATTCCCTTGATGTAGGACACCTTCCAAGCGATTGCTCCCTTATGAATGCTCAGCTCGTATAGTAAAAGCCCCTTCTCTTCCTTAGAAAGAGATGATGAGATAACGACCAGAAATTTAGGATTGTTGTCCAAAAAAGCATATTCCAAATGCGAAGGGAACACCTTTAGCTTTCCCTTGGCTGTCTTGTGTAGACCTTCTCCCTCTAACGGAATATGTGATTCCTTGTCAGTTTCTTCTTCGATATTTATCTTGTGCTCTTCCTTGTCTAAAAGGATCGAATTCAATTGTTCTTGAGGGAGAAATTCTTGCACAAAATCTTCCACTATAGAGTCCATCATATCAAAGTCTTCGATATCGTCGTCAGTAAAAGTTGCATATTTCATAGATCGTTCTAAATCATAAGTTATTTTCTCCTTGCCAATTTTCAAAGAGATTTTTTTGTTGAAAACATCAATCATGGCATGTGCAGTGGCCAGAAAAGGTCTTCCTAACAAAATTGGGACTTCTTCATCTTCTTTCATGTCGATTACCACCAAATCAACTAGAAATACGAACTTATCAATCTTCACAAGGACATTTTTAGCAATTCCCATAGGGTATTGAGTAGACTTGTTTGCTAATTTGAGGCACATTCTGGTTGGTTGCAGATCATCCAGATCTAATCTTAGATACAAAAAACATGGCATAAGACTGATACTTGCTCCCAAATCGGCTAGTGCTTTGTTTAAAGTGGTCCCGTTGATAATGCATGGAAGCATAAAGCTTCCAGGATCTTTTTCTTTTGAGGGGATCTCATGTGTTAGTACGGATGAACATCTCTTGTTTAAGGTAACCCGTGTTAGGCTCCATTGTCTTCTTTTGGTGAGGATATCCTTCATGAACTTTGCATACTTAGGCATTTGCTCCAGGGCTTCAACAAAAGGTATATTGATGCTAAGATCCTTTATCCTTTCAAAGAACCATTGAAACTATTCCTGCTCTTTTTCTTTCCTCATCCTTCCTGGAAATGGAATAGGAGGAATATATGGTTTATCCCTCCTTTCGTTAGTAACCGGTATATTCTTATCCATGTTATTGCTTGGTATCGCTTTTTCTTTCTCGTTGTCATTTGTTGGATAGGCCGGCTCCTTGTAATTTAACCCGCTTCTTGTAGTGATGGCGTAAGCTAAATCCTTGGGGTTGGTTTCAGTTGTACTAGGAAGTCCACCAACATCCCTATTTCTGATGGTCTCGGCCAAATTTCCTACTTAAGCTTCTAATTTCCTTGATTGCACTTGCATGGGCTTTCAAAACACCATTATACTCCATTTTAATTCCCTAAATTATTTCCTGGGTTTCCCTTTGATTGTGATAGTTGTCCCTGATAAACTTCTTAACAATTTTTTCAAGATTTGTTACTCTTCCATCGATAGGGTCCTTGAAGCTATGTTGTACCATATTCACCTCTATAGTAAGTAAATTCATATCAGATTCAACTTCTTCAAGATTCTTTAGGATTGAGCAAAGTTTATCAGGTTTGTCAGAAATGGGTTCTTGTTCTTCATACCATGTTGATGAATGGCGGGTAATTTCTTCAATCTTTTCCAGGCCCTTGGCCACAGTTATCTTAGGAATAGGCTTCTTAAAATCCAAGATTCTTCAGGTCTCAATGTTCAGCCCGTTGTAAAATATTTAGAGTTGTTCATGTTTGTTGAGCTTGTGTTCGGGACATTTGAAAAGTAAGTCTTCAAATCTTTCCCATGTTGAAAATAAAGATTCATTCTGATTCTGTTGGAATTTCTGGATTCCTTCGACTTGTTGCAAGAACTTGCTAGGAGTTCGATATTCTTTGAGAAAAGCCTTTTTCAATGAATCCCACGTAGCTATAAGGCCCTGAGGTAGCTTCTTGACCCATGTCCGAGCTCTTCCTTTAAGTGAAAAAGGAAATGCCATCATCATCACATGGTCCCTTGATACTTCGGGTACTTGGGACAGATCGATGATTTCACTGACTCTTGATATGTGTTCATGGGCTTCTTCGTGATCTTCCCTAGTGGACCTGTACCTTTTTAATTCATCAAGACATAATTCCCAAAATTCAAATTTTATATTTTCCTCTATAACAGGTCTTACTATTCCTGGTTCACAACGAACAGAAGTCAAATATTCGTTAATAGTTAAAGCCATATATAATCTTAAATAAAATCCTAATAGCACCCCGGAAGCGGCGCCAAAAACTTGATGCAGGTTTTACCGACCAAGTTTTAATATTTATAAGTTGCTCGTTTACCTAAGGTCTACCTAATGCACTATCGGGCAGTGTACCCGGTCGTGTGTGGTATTGCTAGTTGGTAAAGCCGAGGTCGTCCCAAGAGCTATGCGTGTGGAGTCTATCTAAGTTTAGTGTCACATTTAAAAGGGGTTTTTATGATTAAAGATATTATGCTAATAAAAGTAAATAACAAAGCAAGTAAATAAATAGAAGGAAATTAGTATGGAGAAGCAGTGTTAACCTAATTACTACTCTTGTTATTATCATGATTAGTTTTCTAGCAAGTGCATCCTATCGTTTCATCTGGGGGGTTATATACATTTAGGATCAGAGGGTTAAATCACCTAAATCTATCTTATACCTTGTCCTATTCTCACATATTGTAAATGTAAGAGTTCATCGGTCGGTGTGAACCGACGAAGATGCAAGAGTCATTAAGTACCTTCAATAACGTGGACAAGTCTAGCGGGATGCAGGTATTGGTCACATCTTACACCCCCTCTAACTTCTTTAAGCATATTGGATTGATAGGTGGTCCTAGGGTTAATTCGCACATGTATGTTGATATTTCTATCACCAAGTCACATCCTCATTAGCTTGGGTCCTAGGGTTAATTCACCAAGCCTCCAAGGAACTACCAATCCTCAACACTACCAAAACTAGAGCATCCAAAGACTCGTCAAGAAAGTATACAAACAAAAAGATAATAAATGCAGAGAAAACTACATCATAATAATAACAATTTCATAACAAGGCTAACACCAAGAGGTGTTTAGCCACTCATATTCATAAATGCAGTAAAACAAGTGTTTGATATCACAAATGTAAACATGAATCTAATACAAATCAAAGGAATGAATAAACTTATGATTGGTGTGTGAATTCTCCCTTGGAAATGACTTGTATGCAGATTGAACTTCGTTCCTCCTGCTCCCTGAATTCCTCCCAGCTTCTGTGTGGTGAAAAGTGAATGAATAAACTCGGAATTAGGGCTGGTATTTATAGGCCCAATTTGCTACGGTGTAGCTGTATGAGTTGCTACGCCGTAGCCTTTGTTAACATCATCTACGCCGTAGCTTGATCAAGTGCTACGGGCGTAGTTTCATCATTGGTTGCTTCTACGGCGTAGTTATATGGGAAACTATGTCGTAACTTCTTCTTTAGCCACCTGAGTTCTTTACTGCTTGATTTTGGGGTCTACGCCGTAGGTGGAGATTAGCTACTCCGTAGAGCCTTACGATAAGTTACTACGCCATAGACATGGATGAGCTACGCCATAGTCTTCGTAAGTAGTTGCTACGGCGTAGGTAGATAGAGTCTCTACGCCGTAGTTGGTGCAGAATCCGCATACTTCACATATTTTCTCATTAGTCCTTCCATTTCTGCATTTCTTCGTTCCTTTGCCCATCTTTGCCCTCAAAACAGAATATAAACGAATAAGAGTATATATCCTACATATTGATACAATAGATGAGTAATTAAGGGGGAAATTAACACTTAAATCACGGAACTGTTTGATGTTATCAAACTAAAAACATAAAATTAAAAGACATTAATCGATACAAATTTTGTTATAGGTACCCGCCGCCGCATCGCTCGGGTACCATGCTAGTTTTATACTAATACAAATGACTCATGAGAGATCCATCAACCAATCATATACTCCCTCCGTCCCACATTAAGTGTCAACAATGGAATCTTGGGATGTCCCAAATTAATTGTCCATATTGTATTCTAACCAATGAGATGAGACTTTAGTGGGTAAATGATATTTGATTGGTGGAGTGTGTAGTTAGTGGAATTTCCTAAAACTTTGTGCATTTTGAAAGTGGACACTTAATATGAGACAGAGGGAGTAATAACAATAAGTATTGATCTTTTATTTTAATTACCTCCGACGAACATCATGTCTTAACCAACTCTTTGTTTTTTCTTTTTCTTTTTCTTCATCTTCGAACTAACTCTTGATACCATATAGAAATCAAAGAGGGAATACTGAAAAAATTGTATTAATCATATTCAATGAATTAAAAAGATTACATGACATTAAATATAAAACTAATTAACCTAAACCTAGCAACTAACGGGTCAAACCCAACAGGCTTGCGGGCCTTTATTATCTATCAGTTGACACTTTGAATATATGAGTATTCAACATTGAAATATCAACTACCTAGTTGGTATTCTTGTTACTTCTCTCTTTATAAATAACGAATCTTTGAGTGGTAGATGAATTTTTTGTTACTATTAGTTTAATACTGTATATGTTTATGCTTAGTCACTTTCTTGTTAACTATAAATTTGAAATAATGGTAAAAATTATCGATTAAGTGACATACAGGGAATGCCTTATGTGATTTCACCCCTAAAATTCATCATCATTTCAATTAGAAAAAGGGTTTTTCTAACTTTACCCTTACGCACATGATAAGAAGTGTGTCCGTGAGTTCTTTTTTGTGGGTCTCTGTCATTTTTTAAATAAAAAAAATATTTTTTTTGTCCTTTTCGTGGGTTTTTGGGTCTTTTTTTATGGGCCCATGACTTTTTTATAATGTGCATAAAGGAGAAAAACTTTTAAAAAACATAACAAAAACAACGAAAACATTATAAAGTTTCAGGTTAGAGAGAAAATGGGTAAGGAACATGGGGTCAATGAAAGGTCAGCTCCTAGACCAATAACGACAATGATGATGGATGGGAAAAGGTGGTCACGAAACAACGTCAATACAAGAATGAGTACAATCTCCTCAGGAAGGATAAAAAAAACCTCCGATGGTGATGGTAGAAATTGAATCTTAGACTTTAACAAGGTAATGAGGGATAAAGCTACCTCGTTCTTCTTCAAAAAAAATTCGGATACTTGGGACTCGAGAGCACTTTAGGGAAGTTGTTCAGCAGATATGGAAAAGTGGTTGATGTTTACAATGTTTTCAAGAGGACAAAAAGAGACACTAGGTTTGGTTTTGCGAGATTCATCAACATTGGTGACTTAGAAAGTTTTGAAAGGCGCATTAGAGGGATTCTGATATGAAACGAAGCTAGTGATTACATTCTAAGTTCATCAAGGTACAGGATAGCGACATCGCTCCATCCGAGTTCCCTCAACTTTCTTCTGAGGTGCATCCTAAACTGCGGGTGGGGAAGACCTCCTATTACCATTGTTTCAAAGAAGCGGTGGTGGGCTCTACAAGGAATTCTCATCCCCAAGATTAAAGAGGATCAATATCTAAGGCTCAAGACTTGACGGGTGCCCGATTGGAAAAGCAAAAAACTTTCAGCTCATGCAGAATGCTAGGGATATACTGGAAAATAATGTACTTGTTGACTGTAAAGTCAAGTATGTTGGTGGGTTTCATTCCTATTTGAATGGAGCTTCAAAGAAAAGGCTTTACAATGCCTAGGTTCAAACATGATTTGGTTGCAACAGGATATCAAACCTTGGGAAAACAGTGGTAAATCATATATATACATTCTTCACTAGAGGTGATGTGTTTTATAGAGAATGTATGTGTGTAATGTTGAAAAAGAGTCCATATATTCATCTATAAATTGTAGATTAAAGCATGATGTTCAGATAAACGGATGGTGTTTAAAATGAGGTTTAAGTATGGATTTGATTCATGAAAATGATAGTAATTAATCTGTTAGTGTGCATTTGGTTAGATCATATGTTATGTTAGTGTGAATTTATGGATTGACGGATGTGGATTGATGAATATGTAAATGATGAATATAATGGTTTGTTTGTAGGGGGTTTTTGGGAGTATGTTTTAAACTGATGATGTGTAAGAGTTTTATGACTTGGCATCTAGGTGGATTTTTATTTTGAAATAAGAAAAGTAAAAAATTTAGAAGAATAACCGGTGACTCGATAAGCAAGTCACATAATACACACAAAAATCAGAATTTGAAATTTTGTGTTGTATAAGTAAAAAAAGTAGACGGTCGCATGAAACTAGAAACATTAACAAGTTAGATACATTTGTAGGTAATTATCCCCAGAATAAAACCATGTAGTTTATTAATGAATAGACTTCTGACATCTGAATAACTATCTGAGTCATGTTTGAGTTTGATCAAATAAGTCTCAAAATGAGAAGCTAGGATTCAATTTCACTACTAATTTATTTAACTGATTTTGCTTTGCTTCTTTTAGCGAAAAGTACAATGTATTAAACGATGAATTGAAAACCCCGTAATGTCATTTAGCATTGTGACAATTTATATTATGTGGATTAATCATAACTAGATACAATATTTATGCCACTACTTATTGGGAAAGTGGTTTCTTCAATGAATATATATATATATATATATATATATATATATATATATATATATATATATATATATATATATATATATATATATATATATATTAGCAATACCTGCCAAGTAGATAATTCCACTTAGCCAAAAGAAATCCCTTGGAATGCCACGTTTAATCCAGCTGGCAATTTAGCTCATAAAAACACACGCCTTCCATGCCATATGTGTATGTCTTCACTCCTAATTCAAAACCACTGAAGTTTTCTCCATCAAATTCAAAACCTAACTAAAATCTCTCACAAAATCAACCTATTTTTGTTAATTATTCATAAATAAAGATGAAACGATCGGATCGTATCCTTATCACAATCAACCATGCAAAATCAAATCAAACCTAATTCAAATTCATAATACTCAAATGCAATGTCACTTATCCCTATTGTGTTTTTTCATCACAAATCAGCCAAATTCAGTCTCTAAGGTAATGTTTACTTTTAGGTTTTGTTCAAATTGAATTGAAATTAGCTTACCAGATCTTTGATTTTTCATGAATTAGGGATTACTTTTGTATCTATCTTACGATTCTTGATTGTTTATTTCAGTTTTGAAATCAACCGACTCCATATGATGGTGACTAACTCATGCCATGTTTGTTAATTTGCTGAAAAGAAACTCAATACACTTGGGACCTGCTGATTAGCTTTAAGGTATGATGAATTAAAATTAGTGTCATATGCTTTTATTGATTTTGGTTTTTGCTTTTTTTTGCATACCAAGTGTTTGATAAAAGTCCTGAATGATTTTTTTTTGAAACATTTTGTTATTCTCGAATGTAGTTTTTTTGCATATCATTAGATATGACACAAATTACAGATGACAGTTTCGACCACTATACATATGAATTAGGCGCCTCAGGTTGTTACTTGTGATGGCGTAAACATGTAAAATCAAGAAACAACAACAACAACCACCAAGTATTCAGTATCAAACAAGTTAAGGCTATAATTGTGATGGCTCAAACATGTAAGATCAGAAGATGTTAGCCAAAAATGGACCGGTTGAAGGTCTATGATTCTATCAAAGTGTACTTAAATTCATAGGACCTCCAGAATCATATAATGCAAAAAATAGCCAGAACGATCTTGAACATAACTTTTGTTGGCCCCTTAACCGTCCAAACCTCTTTGATTCAATTAAATCAAATAAGTTGAATATCGTGCAACAAATAGTGTATCATTAATAACTTGAATAGAACTTGCAAGAGCTCAAAATGGTTGTTAATTTATTCATAGTATATGTTTGATGAAGTGGCTATGAAGCTAATATGGTGTTTGTTGATTACGATATCTCACAGCACATCGAGAGCAGCAATATAAGTGCATGTACACTATGACACAACCAAACAACCATATAACACTAATATATGAAACCTATACAAATCACCATAGGTTAACAAATGAAATTATCAGGATTGCTTATTTTTATTTAGTTCCGTGCGTTTGGGATTGCTTATTTACAAGTGGAAAAAGTGAAAAAGTGTTCTCAAATATAGGTTTAGGGCTCTTTGGACAGACCCTTTTGATGGGTTGTTTGGACCGCAAACAACTGTCGAAAAAAAGTTTAAAGAATCTGGTTTGGGGCTTTATTTTTTGTTCCGTTACTGTTTGTATTTGACTAATTCACTTTATATGACTTGATTTTGCAAAGGAATTTTTAACAATGCGTATTCGATAAAATGAAGGAATTATTAACTTGCAATTTATATACTTTTAGTGTTGGAAAATGTTGTATTTGACGAGCATTCTATGGAGGTGGATTATCTAGACAAATCTGTTACAGAGAATACTCAATAAAAGGTTCAACTTTGTAAGTTTAGAATTCATTTAGGCATCATTTATATAAACTACTGCTTATTTGATGTTTATGTTTGAAGAAAAAAAGATACTTAAACGGAGCATCACCAAAAGCGAACAATAAAAAAACCAGAGCAATGTACAGGTATTATATGCATTTCCTTACGTGTGTATGTTTCGATGTCAATACCAATTGTCATTATGTTATCTTAAATTTAAACTATAATATGATAAACTAAACATTTCCTTTTCAAAAAACCATTTGCAGCCAAAGAAAGTCGTCCTGTTACCACCTTAGGGTCATTTAATGCTTCTACCCTTGAGAGGCTCAAGAAGGCAAGAACATGAATAAACATGGAAATACATCACATATCTTTCATTAGGGCAAAACCGTATACCATTTATAAAAACTCATGCATATTACTAAACTTGAATGATCTTTTGTAACCTATTATTGATATTGTGATATAGAATGGAAATAAATAGCTAATAAAAACCTTCTAATGCATATATACCCATTGAATACCTAACTAAATTCAGGTTCAAACCCTTAAATCCGGCTCAAATATTGTCTTCTTTTGAAATGCTTACAGAATGATACTTACTCATATGACATATCCAACTAAACGTGCACGCGCACACACACATTTAAATTTTGGATTTTGAGTTTCAGTATTTTAAAATCAGTTTGTGTAATCAATTTGAGTCTAGACCCAATTTGGATACAAGAAACATCATTCAGTTATTTGCAATTTGTCGGTTTGAGTATTCTAAAATAGTTGAGACCCTGTTTGCTTAATATAAATGTCAGAATTATTTTTACAGGTTTTTTGAAGATGTGTTTGCAAAAAGAAAGTACAAGATCTTAATACAAGGCTTGCTGAAGATACGACGGACCAGCATGTAAGTTTATAAAGAATAAAATAACATATTCTTTTTTATAATATATCTGTTAGTTTTTAATAAGATGAGACTAAGAAATAGACAAGTCCTATTAGATGGAAAATGAAGGATTAACAATTGAAACATCATCTAATCTTAAATTATTATTGCAACCTTTTTCAAGTGGGTGAGACACTCGGTTTTTAGCCGTGATTGTGTTCGACAAGAATCGTGAATGTGTTTGACAAGAAATCCTGGTGTATATACTTACGAATAGTACTGTGTTCCATATACCATGTCAAACATTTATTGATGTATGTAATAAAATAAAATTCATTGTCTTATATATCTTCCTTTTGTATAATTTTTCAAATTCATACTTAGTTTAGCTATCCTTGAACCATGTAGTTCATGATTTCTATAGTGATATGTAATACATGGATCATATTTAGTGATGCAGGCAGAGAGCATCAATAGCCCGCACAACATTGGTGGTAACTCAATCAGGAACAAGAGATTACAAAGTCAAGCGGCAACTCAGTAATGTAATTGAAGAAAGAGACATGTGACTTAGATATTTTACTCTTCCAAAATAGATTTTACGCCAGCACATCTAAAATTTTGAAATGTAATGAAAATATTAATACCTCTATCAGATTCATTTCAGAAATACATCCGCTATAAGCAGATATATTTGACAGTAAATTGAAGTTCGTGCAGCTACAAGGGCATGATCAGATGCTGACAGCACAAAACGAAATGCTGAAGGTAAGGTTATCCTTCTATTTATATAATAATCTTAATAATATCTGTAACAAGGGCATTATAGATTAGAGAGTACGAAAGAATTAATAGGCCCATCCCTTTGAACTTACTGAAATATTATTATGAAATGATGATCATCATATGTTTATATATAATAAAAGATCCTTGACACGATTCAAAGCTTGCAAAGTCCTATAATGGCCATTTATAACACGAAGTTTTAATATGTTTGTTTTGCAGCCTACTCTAATTATGGCCATCTATGAACTCTCTAAACCTTGCAAAGCCCTATTGGCACCCACTAAGCAGGGTGGTTTTCTTCTAGCATCAACTGAAAAGGTAATCTACTTTAAACCCCTTTTTCCAGAACATCATGAAAAATGTCTGTGGTGGTTATTCATGCTTACAGTTAGTACAGTCTGGTAGCATATTTTGAAAAACATGAATAAGCACCATCAATATATGAAAAACATGCATCAATGGTGGTTATTCATGTCTTATATAAGTGAATAAATGATGTTGTTGTACAGGCTAGTAGCATACAAGTATTTCACTAACAGATTATTAGTCGGACACTTTCCTATATGTAAACATGTATTTTTAATGTTAATAAGTGCTTTGTTATAGCGTAAGTAAATAAGTTTTTTTTTCAGTTAAATAGTGTGTTTGGGGTTGTTTATTTTTAATGTTCATAAGTAGACAAACACTTTAATCAACAAATTCAAACGCCCCGTAAATACTAAAACAAGTAAATAGTTTAAAAAAACAAGAAAACACATCTAATTAAACTTTTTGTATGCTGTTTTTATTAGCGGTTCTCACAAGATTTTGTAGCATTAACCGGAATTGATACCAAAGAAACCATAACCTCAAAGAATCTTGAGGGATATGAGAAGGAATTGCCCCTGCGATATGATAAACAAAACCCGACAGCAAATTATAGCAGGATATCAGGATAGGTACTTATTATGCCTTGAAAATTTATCAGGATCATGCATCATCAGGTTACTCAAACATTTGCCAGTACAGTTGACTCTTAAGTTTTTATACACCCATAACAAGTGAGTAACTTATTTTTATTTTACTGTGTCATACATGTCCAATATTTCAGTTTAGAAAGATTTTCATATTGTTATGAATCTTTAAACAGGTCGGATTTACTTATTCTTAAGACAATAAAGGAATCGATAGAGACGAGGGACAGTTGTTGCCACATTGCAACAAAATACGCAAATGCACAGTACTAGTGACGAGGTGCTTGTCTTCTAAGCATATCTGAAATGCTAACTTTACTTTTTTGACCCGTGTATTTATACTGCATATTTTGTTGCAGGGTTGTTCAACATGGTGCTTGCTTAGGGACTGCTGATGAAGGTATTTATCATGAGTTAAATACTTTGTTGTATACAGACAGTGCTGTTGCAGGTGAAGCGGCTGCTATTAGTATGGGTCTAATAATGGCCAGGACTTCGAGTGAGAAAGCAACAGTGATGTTAGTGTATGCTCACGAGACACAAGAGCAGAAAGATCATAAGGTAAATTTAGGATTTCATATGGTGGTGGTTGGCGGTTCTAAGAGGTTATAAGAGATAAAATAGAGTGAAGAACAAATTGACCCTTGAACATCTCGAAACAAAGAAAAATATACACTGGTGTTAGAAAAGAATGAGAAGAGGAAGTATGGGTATAGTAGAACGAACATATATAGGGCCAAACATTTTTTACCCGTTTACCTTAAAATGGGTCTATTTGGGTGATGATTTCTTTCTATTGGGTCAACTGAATTATTCTATAAGAATTTTATTAATGCATAAATGATTGAAATAGACAAACAGGTTGAAATTCTTCCAGAACCTATTCACTTTTAGCTATTAGTTATATGGTGTATGTTGTTGCTCTCAAAGTTGCTAATTCATTAATTACATGTATACATTTAATTTTCGCTGACTAAATTCCTATTGTTACAGGCCGTCAATGATCTTTGCCCCTGGAAGATGGGAGGAAGTCTTTACCAATGGATTGAGATGGAGAGTGAAGCCCACGTATTTGCTGCTTTACAATCATTAGTTGGTTAAAGTTAAGATCTTGTGATTTTCTTATCACTTGTGCAGAAAACCTGGCAAGAATGTTGATGATACTTAGTATAGCGTTGTTTCTTGAATGTACTTTTGTGAAACAATCACCAAATGTGTAATCGTTATGGGACACGGGCCTTCAACTTTTTTTTGTAAGCATTTGTTATTAGCTTCATAAGTTGATCACAAAATAGTATTTGGCCTTTTGAAAATGATAGAAAGTAAGAGGTAAAGGACCATATTCTTTTAACATAATATTCTTACCGTGTGGAGCTAAACAACTGCTTAGTATTACAATTTAGTATGAAAAGACATACACAATAATTTGTGCCTTTAGGTTTTTTGTGCGAACACCGTCACATCTTAGTGTTCTCATTTTTTAATCATTCAAGAGTCTTGGGTGTAAAAGCCTCATTTCACCAAAGCTTCCAAAAACAACAATATACAATCTTGCCCGCAACGGGGTATGGAGGAGGTAAGCCATAGACAGTCATACCTCTAGAATATAGACTTCCAAAATATGAAAAACATGCATCAAATGATTTGGATACAATGCATCACAAGTATGTGTCTTTTTATATCAACTATTTATATCAACTAATTTATATCAAATATTTTCATGTTTAACTTTTTATAGCAACTATTTTCATTTTTAACTTTTTATATCAACTATTTTCATTTTTTTTTTTTTTAGAAGAAACACATGCTACCGGTTATGTTTGCTAAATTTATCATATTAACGATTTAAGTATATGATAAATCATAAACAAGATTTTCATAAAACTCGCCCGCCCATCGGGCGGGTAATGAAGCTAGTATATATATATATATATATATATATATATATATATATATATATATATATATATATATATATATATAGGATCCGGTTCCATTGAGAAGGTTTTTATTTTGAGAAGATTGAGAAATTTTCGTTTGAACAAATTGATTCATGTTTTTGATTTGATTCACAAGTAAACATCATTTTATAGTGAATTGAATCTATAAATCACAAATTTGATTCACAAATCATTGTTAAAATCGAGTTATGATGATGATTCATTAAATTTGTACAGATAATTCAGTATTCTACATATATTGCAAAATCGAGAGATTTTTAACATTGATTCAATTTTTTTTCACACATTTTGAATTTTAATCACATTAAAATGAGTTTTATGCTTCAAAAACATGAATCAAAGTTAAAAATCTATCGTTTTTGAAAACCTTCTCAATCTTCTCAAAATAAAAACTTTCTCAATCGATCCAGATTCTATATATATATATATATATATATATATATATATATATATATAAACTAATTGGTCGTATGGGCTTGTCACATAAGTATTGATGAACAAGAATACAAGATATATGATACAGAACAAAAATTATGGCATCGTAGGTACAGAAACAAGCACCACCAATTATGTTTTAATACGTGCCACGTAGTTACCAAAGATTGCCGGCAAAATCTAACAAGCGATGGTATCTGTCTTGCTGCCGACCGACATATTCTTAACAATTTTTTTTTATCTTTAGTTTGATAATGACAAAGATGATATTTTAATTTTGCTCCAAATTATTATAAAAAATAAAATAAAATAAAAACTTATCATTATCATTCTAGTTATTATATATATACAAATGAGTTGCTTTGTACGACTATATTCGGACAAGTTAATATAACTACATACTAGTAACATAAAATAAACCATACACCTTAACTGGGGTTTGTTATACGACTATATATATTACACACATATTTATGTGGTTTTAATAATAAACGAGCTAGCTAGGATGACGAGTAACCGAGAGCAACGATGGTCTCTCAAGGGCGTGACAGCTCTTGTCACCGGTGGTACTAGAGGCATCGGGTTAGTTGGCCATTTACTTATATCTTCTAGCTATCTGTGATACGTTTCGTAACGTATGTACTCATAGTTTAAATATATATATGTAGTTATGCAATAGTGGAAGAACTAGCAGGATTTGGTGCAAGTATACATACGTGTTCGAGAAATGAAAAAGAGATTAACGAAAGGCTTGAAGAATGGAAAGGCAAAGGATATAATGTTACTGCTTCGGTTTGTGACTTGTCTTCTAAGGAGCAAAGGAAGGAGCTTATCGACACAATCTCTTCTGTTTACGATGGCAAACTGAACATCCTTGTAAGTCATTACCTCCAAAAGTTGGTGTCTAAGTGTATATTTTGATTAAGAATATGGCTGAAATTTTAACTCTTTCAACGTGTTCATATTACACAAATTCGATTATTCAAGTTCAAATTTTTACGCAAACTCAACCAAATTCAAATACAACGAACTTGGCTTTGAGTTTGAGCCTTACTTACTCTTAATAAAAGCTCTAGTACTTTTCAACTTCTGAATTTACTTTCAATAGTGTTTCTAGCCCATTGCCTAAGAATGAGCTTGAGTAAATTAATTAAGTGTTTGTGTTTGTTATTTATTTTCACTTGATATTAAGTATTAATAAAATGGGCTAATGGTTTGATGCTAAAGGAACTAATATCAGCTAAGTTTTGAACTAACTAATATGATGCCATTTTAGTTTCTTTTCTAAACATGAACCAGGCCATTGTTGAACTTGATTAATTAAGTCAACTTGATTTCTTGTTTTATGAATTGCTTTGCTTTTCATTTATATATTTATTTTTTTTTTTTTTTTTTCCTGATTATGGCTGGTTCCGGTTCTGGTTCTCACTAGAATGACTAAAATTGCATATCAACCTAGGGTTGTTTCTTTTTTTCTTTAGCTAAGGATTCATATGGGTCCCACTTCAATATAAGCATCTTAATGGGGAGTAGATGATAAATTAAGCCTTGTGGATATAGACCATTTAAGGGATTTTTGTGAGTCCCATTTAAAAAGTAATAATATTAATTACCATCTCTTAGCTAAGGGGAAAAAAGAAACACCCCCATCATTGTAGCATTTAGTTGTTCAAAATGGCAGTTAAAACAGAAAAGATATGATCTGGAGATTTTTTTTGTGCGTCTTTTAGATTAACAATGCTGGAACGACGTTACTTAAGGATGCCACTGAGCATACAGCCGAGGATTATGCATATATAATGGGGACCAACTTTGAATCCCCCTACCATCTGACTCAACTCGCATACCCACTGCTTAAGTCATCAGGTAATGCTAGTATCGTTTTCATCTCCTCTGTTGCTGGTGTCATGGCTCTTCCTTCAATCTCTGTCTATGCAGCCTCTAAAGGTCAGTTACCTAACTATTTGTATTTTGTTTTTTTATCATAAACTATGAAATTTATAAATTCGTTTATGCAGGTGCTATCAATCAGTTGACCAAGAACTTGGCTTGTGAGTGGGCAAAAGACAATATTCGCACCAACACTGTTGCACCATGGGCCGTCAAAACCACCATTCAGAATTCTGTAAGATTCTTAAAAAGCAATGAACAACTCTTTGATAAAAAAAAAACTTCAACTTAATATGGGTAAAAGTTTAGGAGCTTTGTTAATTGTGCATTTTTATCCCGGAAAGTTAGCAAGCGCTAAAAAACACGTAGATTAATGTGTTATTAAAATGATTAGATTATGCCTTGCTGCTTAATTGTCCCATCATAGAAACTACATAAATTGGACTCATTGCATGTGTTGGTGTACGTATTCTTTAAATCTTACCCTTGTTTAGGATATATATATAGTTTGATCACTTCATTTTGATATTGTTTATATCATGCAGCAAGGGTACATTGACCCTAAAATTGCGGAAGCATATGGAGCACTAATGGCTCGCACTCCACTTCGGCCAATAGCAGAAGCTGACGAAATATCTCCTTTGGTTGCATTCCTGTGTCTTCCAGCAGCATCTTACATTACTGGACAAATTATTGTTGTTGATGCCGGATATACTGCTGGTGGTTTCAAATCCTAAAACCATGCGGCTTGATCATGTTACTTTTCTCAAATTATAATTGTTTCCGAATTCGTCCAACTCCCCTTCATTAATGTTAAGATTTTGAATATATAATTATTCAGCATAAATTACCAGCAACCGGCCTATTGCCATTTTTTAACTTCTCCCTTTATAAATTACGAATGTTACAGTGGTAGATGCATTTTTTGTTATTAATAGTTTAATACAGTATATGTTAATGGTTGGTCGATCACTTTCTCGTTATCTATATTCGGAACATACAACATCAAAAATAATCCTAAAAAAGCTTGAAACGTCACCTATAAAAAACAACAATAACGCACTTAAACGCCTTTTGTGATGGAGAAATTTGGTCAAAATCAGATTCCTTGTCGCTATAATCCTCTTCGTTGTAATACTCCATCAATTCATAAAACGCAGCTCGGCGATACCGTTGCAAATAAAAACGAGAAAGGTTGTTTTTCAATTTCTTCCTTTGGATATAATTCAACGAATGGAAATAGGTCCTTTTTTCTTGTGACTACTTGATTTTTGTACGATACAGTTTTAGTAACTAGTTATATGCAATTAGTAATTAACAAGTTTGTGTTTGTCACTAGTTTGAAATTTCTTGTGACCTAAGATACCTCGAGCTTAATCTAACTTGATAGTCATGGCTGGTTTCTCAGGAAGATCAACAATGTCAATTTGACAAAATTCAAGGGAAGAATCACAACACTCAAAACAAATTTTCAAAACACATTCAAAATTAATTAATATGATATTAATGAATATGAACACACTTGTTTTCACAGCACTCAAGTAGACTTTATAATATGAAAAAAATACACAAGAATCAAATGAAACTTTGTAAAATGTAAGGAAAAGACTGGATGCAAAGACTTCCTTCTCTAACCCTTACATACCAAATGAAGGAACCAAGTTACATATTTATGTTCACTTGTTCGATACTGTATATAATATAATATACCTTCGGCTTTAATTTCCATATACAGCCATGCGTGCAATAATCTTCAAATCTTGATTAATGGTCATCACAAAACTGCACGACGGTTAAACTGATCTGACATGGATGCTCCCACATTCCTACGATGGGCGGTCGAGGAAGTTGATGTTGACGAGGAAGAGAACCCCTTGTCCGACCGAAAAATATTGATATTAGAGGCTTGGAACCGACCAGAATCACCACTTGGAAGCCTAACATATGAAGACGAAGGTACCTCCTCCTTTTGTTGCATGATCGCCCTATACAATAAAGGAATTAGTCCTTCCATGAGTAGTAGCTAGGATTTTGTTTTCTATTTTTGGTTGGTGTTATGATTAGTATCATATCAATCCGTTTATAAATGGGATGCTTGGTGATGATGTGGCATTATAATTTGGTTTAATGCCAGCTTATAACTTACACTTCAACAAGTAAGAAATGAGGTTATGATTAACGCGTAAAACCATAAGCAGACCTTGATAGCTGTTTGTGAACAAACACCAATAGCACCTGGATTTATATTTTCATCCCACACCTAATCATACTACTCCGTATTTAAATATGATTCACCTTTTTCTTGTGCTTTTCTCGGAATTTATTACAGTGACTAGCTTGTTAACGCAAGACCTAGAATCATGTTTGACAAATCAGAAGTAAACAAAATTCAATAAGTAAACAAAGTCATAATGTTTAGCCAACAATCATGTTTGACAAATCAAAAGTAAACAAAATTCGATAAGTAAACAAAGCCAAAATGTTTTTATAATCAAACAGAATTGAACTAATGATCGTGTTGGATGATGTCTTGTTCTTCACTTGAATATAATGCGTCTTAACAATGATGGAAAAGAGCTTTCGTAAACCCTAGAATCGACTGTGGAATGAATGGTAACTTAAAACACATTTTTGAGTTTGTATTTATTGGCTTGGGCTGGGCTCGTTGGCTCTATGGCGCAGAGGTAAACTTATACGGTGTAGAGCTCTCGTCTAAATAATTCCACCCGTCTTCAACTCTCTACAGCGTAAAGAGAAAGATCCCTCTATGAGGTAGAGCTATCGTCAAGGATTTTCTTGATTCTTCATTCATCTACACCGTAAAGACAAATATGTCCTTACACCGAAGAGATCTCGAATGGCATATTCTTCTAAGGACTTCTCTATGGCGTAAATTGTAGAATCCCTCTACGCCGTAGAAGGCTTGAATCCACAAATCTTCATTAAGCCTCAATCATGATTCTTTTCCGCGTCTTTTCGTTTCATTGCTTCATTTCTTAGTATAATGCAAATAAAAAGTAAATAAGTAACAAATATCATCAAAATACTATAAAACAAAGCAATAAACATCGAATAATGATTACTAAAAGATGATATAATTTGATGTTATCAACCAAATTTACAATGTGATGGAAAAGACATTCGTTGAATTAGAATGGATACTTATCCGGAAGTCGATAAACCAAGATCTGTAGTGAAGACTATTATACGACAAAGATCGAAGCCGAGCTGAAGATTCTTCATCTACATAAAAAACATGTATGTTTGTTACAGTTTCCAAGGTCAATTCCGCTGCTACTAAGAATGAGCCCACTACATACCAAGGGATTCTATCCAAATATGATGATTGAAGATATAGAAGATAATGAGTTGACAATGGTTACCAAAGTATCTACAAAGATCAACTTCCACACAACTATCATTATTACACAATGTTCCTACAAGATGATGAGCAAAGACATAGAATCAAGCTCAGACAAATTGTCATAGACTATTCTTCAACAGCTCCAAACGTTCAAGATTGAAGAAAATGATCAAGATGAAGATCAAGTGTCAGAGTTACAGATGAAGAACAAGATATAACGGTCTTCAAGTTTGCTCAAAGTTAAAGCTGAATCAAGATGAAAAAAAGAGACAAAGTTTCTCAAAGATGATTTCAGCATTCATCAATCCTTCTCAGCATTCAAGCTTTAGAGAAATCAAGAAGTGAAAACGAAGAATATGCTAGACTACGCTATTATTACTTCAGAGGAGATGTTAGGAATTATAAATGGATGTAATAATAGTCTATCATAATTCTATGTTTAGTTTTATTATCATTGTAATAGTCTAGGTACTGTTAGAGTTGTGGATAAATATTAATACGTATATCTCTATAATCGAACTCGAGACCGCAGGATTGCACACTTTACGTATGAGAATTAAAGTATAATAATTTAATATAAAAAGTTATATTTAATTATTAATTACACAAAACAAATAAAGACCATTAGTAATTAACGAAAATTGACTAACGTACAAAGATAAGGACCATGGATAAAAATAGAGAAGAAGAAAGATCTAGAACCCTTGTGGGCTCTTAGATCCAATCGGCCCAGAGTTAATAACCCAACCCAAGACCTAACTTGTTCCCTAAGTTTTGTATCCTATAAAAGCAAAGTCAATTTGTATCTCTTGTACACACATTATAATAAAGCCTTGATTTTCTTTCTTTGTGTCTCTCGACATGTTCACATAAACATGCATGAATATATCATGCATGTGCATGATAATATTATGGTTCTCTTTTCTTTTGTTTTCTGTGTAACGTTAACACCAATAATACAAAGGGTTTTGGTGATTTGTTTATTGTTTTGTTTTAAACAAATATTGTTTTGTGTATACTTAACTAGCATTAACTTTAATTTGTTATTAGTACGTGTGTACAAGAACGTGGTGTAAACACATTATTACTTACATCTTGGATCGATTAACAAAACGGTAAGGGGTTAATCATTGATCCTTATTAACCCTAATTAAGGTTCATCCAAGAATTCAAGATTGCATACGGTACGTTCTTTATTTATGTTTTAGTTAACCTTTATATGTTATACTTGATCCTACGTACGCTTCCGCATATGTGACTACTTGATATTAGAATATATATATATATATATATATATATATATATATATATATATATATATATATATATATATATATATATATATATATATATATATGATTGTCATGGTTATTAAATTCTAACGGGTACTAGGGACTAAATGTATAATAAGTCTATTGTCAACCAATGATTAGAAGTAGGGGTGAGCATCGGGACGAATCCTGACCCGTCCCGGCCCGTCCCGACTAATCTTGATACTGACAACGGGGAAAAACCTAAACCGACTCCCGACCCGATAATGGTCCCGACTCGTCCCGAATCCCGATAATGGTCCCGAATCGTCCCGAATCTTGATTTTGGCTGTGTTTTCTCAGGACCATCCCGACTCCCGACCTGTCCCGAATCCCGGTTCGGAATCGAGACGGGAGTCGGGTGTCGGTCGGGATTGCTCACCCCTAATTAGAAGTATAAATACTCAATCATTTGGTTGATGTAGACAACTCTTTCCCCATTTTCTCTTTGCGGTAAAATTGATATAATGTAGATCTTTCTCAACTACCAATTGTTTCTCTCTCTAACTTGAGCTAACACATGGTTTCAGCGCCTCTCCAAGGCACCCTATGAGCTCGGTTTTAGAGGCTTTAAAACAAATCTTCTTTGTTATTTGTTCACGTGGAAGCACTTCTTTGCACATCTTCGTTTATGTAGATAACATCATCTTTACATAAACCTCTACCTCCACCGACATGCATGTATTACCTGCTACACTTCTTTACAATATTTTATATGATATAAAATTCATCATAGAAAAAATTATCTACATTCCGATAGATGTAAATCGAACGAACTCATTTTTAATTACTTGTCTTATAACTTTAACAGAATTCAAGGGAAGAATAAGAATTACCAACATTCCAAACACTTCAAATAATTGATACTAGTGACACAAAAGAAGATGTTATTAATGAATATGAACACTTGTTTTCATAGCACTCAAGTAGACTTTATACAATGAAATAAAATATACAAGAAATCAAACGAAACTTTGTAAAACACGTAAGGAAAAGACTGGATGCAAAGACTTCCTTCTCTAACCCTTACATATGTACCAAAGGAACCAAGTTACATATTTATGTTCACTTAATTGTTAGATATATAATATACCTTCCGCTTTCCATATAGCTAGAGCCATGCGTACATGCAATAATCTTCAAATCTTGATTAATGGTCATCACAAAACCGCACGACTGTTAAACTCTGACATGGATGCTCCCACATTCCTACGATGGGTGGTCGAGGAAGGTGATGTTGACGAGGAAGAGAACCCCTTGTCCGACCGGAAAATATTGGTACTAGAGACTTGGAAGCGACCAGAATCACCGCTTGGAAGCCTAACATATGAAGACGAACCAGATGGTACCTCCTCCTTTTGTTGCATGATCGCCCTATACACTAAAGGAATTAGTCCTTCCATGAATAGCTAGGATTTTGTTTTCTATTTTTGGTTGGTGTTATGATTAATTATCATATCAATTCGTTTATAAATGGGATGCTTGGTGATGATGTGGCATTATAATTTGGTTTAATGCCAGCTTATAACTTACACTTCACCAAATAAGAAATGAGGTTATGATTAACGCGTAAAACCACAAGCAGACCTTGATAGCTGTTTGTGAACAAACACCAATAGCACCTGGATTTATATTTACATCCCACACCTAATCATACTATTTAAATATGATTCACCTTTTTCTTGTGCTTTTCTCGGAATTTATTAACTTGTTATCGCAAAACCTCATTATACATTTTCTAATAAATGTGAAATCCTTTGATCGACCAATAAAAGCATGATTCAGACAATCTTTCTAATTTACAAACTAGTGGACTTAATTATTTTTATTGAATAATATTATTGACATTATAAGAAAATTAAATTAAGGGTTGTTCATTTGTCACATCGTTTTAGGCCTGCCCATAGTATATAATATTCAGTATGTTCATCTGGCAATTCGATCTTATCATTTTGTGACAAGTTTAATGAACCGATTAACCAAGTCAACAATTTTATTCAGCCAATCTAATAAATGATTGAGCAAATTGTTTAATTTTTACTATGATATTAAATAAATTATCTTCCTTGATTTGATTGTATTTGAAGCTAAAGCATTACCAAATAATTGTATATCACCAGTAACCATGTCACTAAAGGGAAGTGATGAAAGATTACAACCCTACTGCCCACTTTAGCCCATACAAGTTTCACTAAATGGAAATGAGAAAAAGAATGCACCACTGTTTCCAGGACAAGGTTACACAACGGACATAGTTAAGACTTGAGAGGAAACCTGAACACCCCGTGCAACGAGATTTACCCGGGAAGGAAATCTGTCATGAAGAGCCCGCCAAACACACACATTCACCTTTTTCGGAACCCAATTATTCCATGAGAACTTATTAACCAGATTCGGTAAGTCGTCAATCCGGTCTTGGATTTTATCAGGCTTCACAAATATGTTATCTAAAGTGGAGGATAAAGCCTCAAAATCGCCTAAGGAGCGGCCACGAGGATGAGATCTCCAATTCCAACTAGAAATCCATCCGTTTGAATAAAAAACCCGCCTATCTTTAAACAAACACTCCTTATTGACTTCGAGAGCAGATAACTGAGGGAACAGCATGTTTTAAACATTTTCCTGAATAATGCCATGGATCAAGCCAAAAGCAAAGAATATCGCCACATCCAACTTTGATAAAGAAAGTGTTAGTTTTAACGGATAAAAATTAATGAATATGTCCGGACTCGAACTCGAGACTTCGGGATTGGACACTTTACGTATGAGTTTCAATTAATTAATAATTATTGTTTTGGGTGACGAATAATTATTAAATTCACAAAATGATCGTTGGAAGAAAGATGAAGGATTGAACTTAAAATAGAGTTCAAGAAAAACATGGAATGGGCTTGTAAAACCCATGTTTGGCCAAAACCAACCCATTAGGGTGTAGGGTTTGTGTCTTGTGCTCCAAGATGTTGATTAGTATATAAACAAACCCCTTTGTTCATTCTAATCATCCCTTGGTTCACTTGCAAACCAAATCTCCTTCTCTTTCTCCTCTTGAGTTAGAAATCGAACTACACCCTTATAGGGTTCCTACTAGATTTCTAAGCTCAAAACCATTCTTGTTTAGTTGATCAACTACACCCTTCTAGGGTTCCTACGCGATCTTCTAAACATTGTGTTTGGATTGCTTGTGAATTAAGAACCTAGCTTTTCTTATTGAAACGCTACTAATACGTGTGTTCAAGAACGAAGTGTTAGCATACTTTTGCTAACAAGGTGATTTGCCCTATTCGACTAACCCTAGTCGATCCACCATTAAACCCAATTAGGGTTTATAGTTCTTGTTCCATTGGTTTCTTGTTCTTGCTAGAAATCACAAAGAGGTACGCATCCATTTATATTCGGTTAATTTATTATTTGTATTTGATCTATTCCGCTGCGTACTCTTTGATGCTTATATGTTTATAGTTTATTATTATTCATATATTCCAACAGTAGCATCAAGAGCCGTTAATACATTATAATGAATTACCGAAACACATAAAAATTGAATCGTTTGATTAATCACATGCTTGGTGTTATTATGTTTTTATATTTTTCATAAACCCTAGATTTTATTTTTTTTAATTTTTCGATTTTTTTTTTTATAAATGTCGAATTTTTTTTTTTATTTAAAAAAGGAAATTAGGGTTTGATGAATTATGTGATAAAACTTATAGAAACCCTAGGTTGCATGTAATTTATGTGTATATAAATGGATATTGGTGATATGCCGTTTGGTTGCGTTCCTTGATTGACATGATTATTTGTTATAATATGTGCAATATGGGCATCCATGACAAACTATGCATGTGTTGTCTTGGATTATGATGATTTGGTTTTAAGATTTCATGCTTATTATACGATTCTTTTATAATTGATAAATTGTTTAGTAAATATTATGAATAAAGATTACTAAAATTTGATTAATTATAAGATTATGGAAGACCCTATTAATCGTGTATTAAATCAATTGTGTGTTTTAAATTGATGTTGATTTGCATGTTCATTATTGTTGTTGTTTGTTTATTTTATTTATTACTTTTGTTTTATATGTTATTGTGACATGATAGTAACAAAGGGTAATTTCATAAATAAAATATTAAACGGACTTAATAATGGTGAAATCTTGTTTTGAGCTTATATATAAATCCTGAACTTTTGTTTGATTGATCGCGACTGTATTAAGTGGTTGTAAGGTGCAACTATTTTGACAAACTAAAAAGTGGGTATAAGGATGGCTTAGCATTAAATTGCGGCCTTAGTGAGCCTCCATTCTGGCTTGCCGCTCGCCTGTGAGTCAAATTTAGTTTTACCTAACATCCATGATAACTACGAAGCACTTAAGGCAAAGTTGTAAGTTTCTCAACGCCTCAATCAAAACTTTGGAGATTTAAGCTCGTAAAGAAACTAAATGAGTAAAAGTTTTTTTACATGAAACATATGCTACAAGATGAATGCATGACATCTTTGTACATATATTTGATTACACACATCAAATTTACTACCCTTAAATTTAAGTTATATGCCATCCAATGAAACGGAAACACCTAAAATTGGATCTACGTCAGGGCGTAACCTGGCTAGATTGCAATGGAGGGGCAAATTACATGATTTCATCACTAGCAGATCAACTGGTGTGGTGTAATTATGTAAGTTTGATGTTTCTTAAATTGGTTAACTTAATTGAGTTGATAGCGGGTTCTGATCACTCAAGGCATAAGAAGATGGGGATAAAACATGTTTACATTGCAACTGCGGTTGGCAAATATGTAAATCCCGTCGATTCTAGGAATTGCAATTGAATATTGGCAATTGAGGTTCGACTTGTACCTTATTGAATACCGTCATCACTAGCAGATCAACTGATGTGATGAACCTATGTCAATTTGGATCCTAGTTTTTCAGTGAAAATTAAATGGTTATTTGATTATGAACCATGGGTATTTAATTTTCTTGAAAATTTAATTATCGAAAATACTAAAATTGAATTTTGTAATTCTTTTTAACGTATTAATGCAACATTAAAACCGTAAACGTGGTTTGGTCTTAAATTGGTAAATTGATATAATTCTGCTTTCAAACATAATGTTTGATTGAGAAAAATTTACCGAAATGAAAGAAAGTCTATTTTCCATGAGAGAAGAATAAGACTCAATCCTATTCCTTTTCATGATTGAGAAAGGTATGATAGGAACATAAGAATAAGACTCAATCCTAAGTCTATTTTCCATGAGAAAAGAATAAGACTCAATCATATTCCTTTTCATGATTGAGAAAGGTATGATATGAACATTAGAATTGTCTACATTCTAATATATAACTCATAGCAATCTTTAATATTTAAGGATATAGCACATCTTATTTTTCATAGAAATTTCATTACTCTTATTTGGTGAATGAATTCTTCTATAACAAACAAGGCATTTGGTTAAATGGAAAATATGAGTTATTAGAAGCTGGACAGATTACCGCAAAATTGGTAAAAGGTAAAGCTAGTATTTTATCTAATTGTTGTGCTTTAAAGGTGCTACATACCATTAAGGGGATGGTAGGCCTATTAAGGAAGAAGCTGCATGCTCAAATTCTTCAAGTTAATATCATTGATGGATAATCCATCATAAACATAGTAGAATACACATTTTAGAACCTGAGTAATTATTACGTATAGGTTTTTCTAAATGTGTAGGAAAGTAAAAACAAGCAAATTGTTTTCACTGGTTATGAAACACGTACAATGTTGTCAAATCCAGTGGGAGCTTTGTGTTGTTTACTGAATATAGAGTTATTGTTATGTTCTCTAATTCAGTGGGAGCTACAAGACTTAATTTCTGTGTAGTAGCCCAAATTATCTTCAAGATAATTACTTTCAAATTGTAGACACTCATGTTCTTAGGATAGCCATATGCGTTTCCTGATAAGACAAAGTAGTCATACATCTACTTATGACACAAATCATATTGAATCACATAAACAAACTTATGTTGTGTTGTTTATATACTACATGATATTGTTCAATGCACAAGTGGGAGAATTGTTTATTGTGTGCAAAGGAACAATACATAGAAATATGATGATAGGATTCTCTTAATTGCAAGGTAAGAGATCAATGTTCTAATAGGACTTATACATTTAATGTGTAAGATTATCTTATGTAGAACATGTGTCATGATTATAAGACTACTTTTATGTCTTATGATATTCAAATTAAAAGAAACACTTGAATTTACAATTTACGTCAGGGTGTAACCTGCCTAGATTGCAATAGAAAGGTAAACTACATGATTTCATTACTAGCAGATCAACTGATGTAATGGAATTATGTGAGTTTGCAGTTTCTTAAATTGGATAATTCATAAAATGACATAAGCAAATGAAGTAGTAAATTAACTTGAAATTACTATTGAAACCAAGTGGTGGTGTTCAAAAATACTTTAGTTATTTATGTTTATATCTTCTTATAAACATGAAGTCTTTTAACTATTACAAGACTTATAATAAAGTAAGACGTTAAACTTTTGTTTCAAACAAGAAATTATTGAGTTGATCAATGATGTACAACGTAAAGTGGGAATATAACAGTTTATGTCTTCTTAAGACATGAACATGAAGTAACTTGTTCAAATGGTACTTATGTTATATAGCATGCAATTGGCTTGGAAATTCTATTGTACCATTAAGTTGACTTAGTTGGTAAATAGGTAAGCCAAAGGGAATAAGTTTATCTTACATATTGTTAGTTTGTCTCACAATATTAATTCTAATGAAACATCACAAGTTGGTGGTGTGTCCAGTTAGGAAAAATCAAACTCTTGTTATATTGTTTGATTAAAAGATAAATATGACTTCTTTTCTTCCAAAAGTTATCAAGGTTAGAAAATTGAGTATGGATTGAATATACTCAATAAGACTCCAACCTAGAAGATTAAATAAGACATTATGGAATGTGATAAATCACATTAAAGTCTTAAAATGAAGTTCTGATTTTGTTAATAAGTAGTTTTAACAAACAAGAGTCAGGAACTGTAAAATATTTTTGTAATATCCCAAATGAGAACGATTTAGTGTTGCTTATCTTGCTAAAGTATTTAGATCTTCTAAAACCACACTAGTGAAAATCATGATGAGGTTTGAAATGTAAAGCTTAAATCTCAACATGATGAAACTCTCATTCATAGATCCGTCGGGATGTCTCAGATATTTAATTAATATGCTGAGAATTATGAATTACAGGATCAAAGTAAGCCTGTTAATCATAATGACGCATTTACTAATTATGGTAAATTGCTCATACTATGAATGTTAAGATGATGTCCATAAAGATAAATCAACTTTGAAAACTTGGTTTATCTTAATGAAGATGAGTTTCTGCAAGAGAAGAAAAACCCTAGAGGTTTAAATCTTTGCATAAAGAATCATATGGACAAAATTGTATACATATTTTAATGTATGTCTTATGACAAGATTATTAATCATACTTAAGTAATTAACTATGATTGAATACTCTTTCCTAAGCACATTAAAATACAAAGATGGTAGTTGTCATATTCATTTTTATGAATATGAAATTTGACAATGGATTATAAAACCTCTTTCTTATATAATTACTTAAGCGAGGACGATGAGTAATTAAGAGTTTTATGAATTCATTTAATCTTTGAAAGTATACAAAATGCAAGAATCCAAGTATAGATAGATGCATGCATCAAGGAGATAAATCTTATGTTTAAATATTAAATCTATGTTTTGATTTATAATTTAAAATAAGATAACTCCTAAGTAATTCTGAAAGCTAGTGGGAGTATTATGTTTACTTACTTAAATCATATATGTTGTATAACATATAGGAAGTAACATTCTATATAAGTTAAGTGTTGAGTCATAACTTGGAATGAAACTTTACTTGAAAAATTTAATAAGTAAAACATACAACCTTGAATATATGTTTATTGATGTAAACATGTGCGGTAAATGAATCTAATAGAACATGATATATCATTTAGAAAGTTTAAATGGATATGTAGTACATGAATGAAATTTAAGTTGGACACAAGAATTTTTCATGTACATCATGTTGTTGTTATATCATGCTTTGATAAAAGATGATTTGACAACATTGATATCTAATTGAAAGATATTAGATAAGTTGTGTAATGAATATTCTAAAGGAATATATTTGGATATAGAATCACATCCTTAGCCTGGAACAATTTCTAGATTCTATAAATGAATAATTTGTAAAATTGTCATAGCCAACAAACTTGAAAGTTTGGAAGGAATAAAACATTACACATTGAAGTTTACGGAAAAGAGCATATTGTTGTTTGCATACAATGATGCTAATAAAATTGAGATGATACTCAATACTAGTCATGGAAGGATTTCATCCTTGTTAATAGCCATGTGTACTAGTTATGCTTAACGAAAAGCATAGTTGCATTATACGTTAAAGAATAAGAATACTTTAAACTTTAAAAGGTTTGGAAGTTTAATTATCAAAAATTGTATGTTGAGGATGTCATACACATTTTATTATGTGGTTATATCAAATTATTTGAATGCACATATACAAGAATTTCGTTATTGAAATAAGTATTCTCAAAATTCCGATAGATCAAAGTTAGTTGAATAATGCCTTGTCAACAAGTATGATTACTTGAGGCATAATTGTCAACAAGTATGATTGGTATTACTTGAGACAAAATTCATTAACGAGAATTTTCATGCATTGATCTATTTAGTATTTGGATAAGGGATGTTAAGCAATTATTATTAAATAATGAATTAAAGTACTGAGTACGTTTGTTTTCATTAATAATAGATTGTATCTCATATTTGCATGTTTAATCCATGAATAACTTATGTTATGTTATTCTAAATAGTCCGTTGTCAATTAATGATATGGGAGTATCATTGAACTAAGACAAATCTGAGTTTTGATATAATATATTAAAATATATTGATGCGTGGACATGCCAAATTCACATGATATTCAATAATGGATAAATTGAATATAGGACAAAATCCCAATTACATGATTATACTTATGGATGTTGTCATTATAGTGAATCATGAATATTTATCCTCAGACTTGAGATACCAGGTAACTACTGTGGATGTAGCTCATTTTCTGTGAGATAATCTAACGCTATCCGTAACTGGTAGTTATAAGGATTATTTTCATAGGTGATGCGAAGTTCATAAGTTACGCTTGTAGTCAATAACAGGATTTGGTTCCTTCAAATTTGTTTTGAAGTTTAATACTGTTTGGCCGCTCGTAGGATTAACAAGATGTTTGCATGGCCATGCCCAAGGTCTATCTGGAATATGTTCAGATGAATTGGTAATCTTGCTTAATCATAAATAACGAGAAACACTAGTTAATTAAGGAATGACTTCGATCCATATCCATATTGACATAGTATTAGAATCAAAAGGATAAGTATGATGATGAATCATCAAAGGTGGTTTTTTCTAGGAAACCATACTCGTGATCGTTCTGGGGACATTGGCGTGTTATGCTAGACTAACCATTGTCATTATTACATTAATGTATATCCGGGTGGGAGCTGTTAGTTTTAACGGATAAAAATTAATGAATATGTCCGGACTCGAACTCGAGACTTCAGGATTGCACACTTTACGTATGAGTTTCAATTAATTAATAATTATTGTTTTGGGTGACGAATAATTATTAAATTCACAAAATGATCGTTGGAGGAAAGATGAAGGACTGAACTTAAAATAGAGTTCAAGAAAAACATGGAATGGGCTTGTAAAACCCATGTTTGGCCAAACCCAACCCATTAGGGTGTAGGGTTTGTATCTTGTGCTCCAAGATGTTGATTAGTATATAAACAAACCCCTTTGTTCATTCTAATCATCCCTTGGTTCACTTGCAAACCAAATCTCCTTCTCTTTCTCCTCTTGAGTTAGAAATCGAACTACACCCTTATAGGGTTCCTACTAGATTTCTAAGCTCAAAACCATTCTTGTTTAGTTGATCAACTACACCCTTCTAGGGTTCCTACGCGATCTTCTAAACATTGTGTTTGGATTGCTTGTGAATTAAGAACCTAGCTTTTCTTATTGAAACGCTACTAATACGTGTGTTCAAGAACGAAGTGTTGGCATACTTTTGCTAACAAGGTGATTTGCCCTATTCGACTAACCCTAGTCGATCCACCATTAAACCCAATTAGGGTTTATAGTTCTTGTTCCATTGGTTTCTTGTTCTTGCTAGAAATCACAAAGAGGTACGCATCTATTTATATTCGGTTAATTTATTATTTGTATTTGATCTATTCCGCTACGTACTCTTTGATGCTTATATGTTTATAGTTTATTATTATTCATATATTCCAACAGAAAGAATTCTTAAATTTAACCACCAAGTTATCAATAGTAGAAATACTCGACACAATACCATTCCATGTCCCTTTTTATAAGCCTATGGAAGAAACTGAGTCAAAACCACCCGAGTCACCATGGAAGGCCTTCTCAACTTTACACCATAATGCATTAGGTTCTGATAAAAGCGCCATTTTCCTGCATTAATAAAATTGTTGATAATGGTAAAAAATGTCAATGACTAGTTTGAATACTCCTGGTTTGAAATCTGATCGATCACTAACGAAATTGTTTAGTGATGCGTGGGAATCGCACCTTGCTTTACCTCTCGAGGGATCTCGAGAAGCTTACAACCCCCACCAGGCAGTGTACCTGATCGTTGTAGTATAGTATAGTGACAAATACCGGGGGATTGATCGTTCAGCTTAGGAATAGTGTCGCTAGGATTAGAAAACCTAATTAATAGTTCTAGAGGTGAGAGATGATTATTTTTGTATTTTTATATTTTTATGAAAGCAAGTAAAATCTCGGGTTTTAGAAGAGTGGGCGGAATTAGTTGCTATTCAACTAACCCAAAGCTATTATATAATTAAAATAAAACAATGAAAATGAAATTAAACTAATTTAAACTAAGGTTGTGAGCAGTAATTGGAGAAATTGTGTTTACTTAGACTTCATTACTCCCTAGATATCTTTTACATATTAATTACTTGTTACACTTGTATGAATGACGGATTGTATTCCTTAATACCATTCGTGGGGTGGCATACATAACTCCCTAACTCTATGAGCTCTTATCTCCTCCTACACCATGACCCAGCACAACTATAGGGATTGTAAACAGTGGCTCATGCATTAAATACAACCAATAAAGACCTAGTACACCTCGGTTCATGTTTCTTAAGACGTTCAAGCATGTTACCATTTGGAGATCTGCCAGTTTTCTTAAGCCTAACATATAAATCATTCATTCAAAACAAGAATAGACAAGTAATCAACATATAATCAACATCTAGGTTTCATTAGATCTAAGCAAACACAAGAGAGATCTAGCCTAGCATAGTAGAATTGAGACAAGAACAAGAGATAAACAACCAACACATAGACATATTGATTGAATTGAAAGTACACTTATCTCAATTACAATGCAAGGTCTCAAGGGTTTGGAACCCTTGAAAAACCTGTAAAAGAGGCACCAAAATCGTCTTTAGGGTTTCACCAAAACTTCTCTCTTTTTTTAGTGAAAAAACTAGAAAACTATATATAGGAAAAACAGTCTGACGGCGTCAAGAGTTAATTCTGACGCCGTCACCTCGCCGCCATAAACTTCCTCGGACAGCCTTGATCCACTTATGACGGCCTATGTGACGCCGTCACCACCCACGGTATAATATTTTTGCCACATTGACGCCGTCACCAGTCCATCTGACGCCGTCACCAGCTACGATGTTTAATTCTCCATGTCTGACGCCGTCAAGAAGGTAGTCTTGACGCCGTCACCTTGTATCTTCAGCATGGATTTTTGGTACTTTGCCGTTTTCTTCACTTTTATGCTCCAAAAACGTCCAAAATAGCTTCTTTTCCAGAATTCACTCTCCAAACACCTAAAATCACAAAAGGAACGATTTAGGGCAATATTTGATCAAATAAAGTCGGATTTGGGCTTAAATGACCCCCTAAAAACGGATCATTTTTCGCCTTATCATATACCCTTACACTTGAGATTTGCTTGTCCTCAAGCAAATGAGCTTTTATTCTACTCAAAAGACAAGTTAGGGGTCATTTAACACTAATATAAAAGTAATTACAACAAATAATCGTTCCACTAAAGACCAATAGACAAGCACGGAGGTCATACACAAGTACCTCACAAATAGTGTTTAGATACTCACATCTCTCGGGTGTAATAAAGTAATATAACATTATGGAAATGGAAGATATCTCTCACTACCTGTCATAGCAAAATAGATTACCATAGGCTTGGGAAAGGATCAAACCTCCACCACATGGCGTAAGCACCTAGGATAAACTATCAAAGAGGTCTTTTAAAGGGTTATAACGTTAGGTGTAGGGATATGAATTACACGGTTTTGTTGGATAAAGGGAGTTTTACTGGTGGCGAGTTAACAATCTTAGTTAATTACATGTACAAGATGGCGTTGCTAAGCCAAGACTAGACTCGACTTAAGCTAATATATGAAAAATAACAAAACATAAAATGAACATAGAATAAAAACGGGATGGTAGTCCGTATGTTTTTTTTTCTTTTTCTTTTCTATTTTTTTTTTCTTTTTTTTCTTAATTTTTTGATTTTTTTTTTTTTTTTTTTCATACACTCTTACCCTACCATCCAAAATAATACATCATAGGGGTTTGAGCATTCCCCTTACACTTGAATCTTTACATACTTTACATTTAACTAATCTAATGACTCGAATTAAGAAAATCAAAACACTTGGAGCACTTTTAAGATTAACGTACATATGGGGGTAATAAGTGATGTTCTTCCCCATTACTCCATAAAATAAGTACTTACCCATGAGTCCCAATCGTCCCAAAACAATATGTACAAAGATATGACTCGACTTAGCAACCATGTAATCAATTAGAAAGTTAACTTAGGGTTTAACAAATAACAATAATGCACTAAAAATGAGCGCATACACGGAAGGCTAAGGCGATTTGGGTGTACATTTAAGTGGGGTGTAACAAATTCTTCCTTTAAGTAAGATGCTTAAAGTTAGAAATGAAAAGATAGGCTCGGAGGGGTGTACTAGGGGTATCGTGTACTAAAAATGAGTACAACGCTAAGGGTGTGGGAAAAATTAGTTGACTTAACTAGCCAAGTAATATGACTTAAATGGTCAAGTAATTATAATACGGGTTTAACACAAGGGTGATCCTAATGCCTCTTATCATGTAGTAAATCCTACCACACGAAAGTAGTCTCACTAGCGGTCTCGGGATGCATCACTAACGCAAGTTCTAGAATCTAAATGCTACCGGTACACTCATAAGCACCAATAATGAATGCTTTTCCTATCAAATCTAAAGGCGAACCTCACATTTTTGGGTGGAAAATTTTTCTGAATATACGGTTATGTGCTAGTCATACAATCTCCTATCCATGAGACGCTTGCTATGGCTAAAGTTTCACTCCTAAATGTTGTAAAAAATTTTAAATTTGGCGCTAAAATTACACTAACAAGTATTTCTCGTAGTTTTATTACTCATCTACTATCAAACAAAACAAACTCAAGCGAAAGTGCATATGTAAGGTATCATCTTTTTACCCTCCCCTTACACTTAAGATGAACATTGTCCCCAATGTTCAAGTAAAGAATGTAAAAGTTAAAAAGTAAAGAGAATGAAATCAAATACTCCCCTGATTCGCTCGGTATGATTTTAGGTTGGCCAGGTTAAATCTTCTTCCAAGAAAACGAACAATCAAAGCTTCCTTTCCAGAATATAAATCATCTTCTTGTCACAAATAACCTGTAAATCCTGACAAAAGTAGACAAGGCAACCTTGCGTAAAATCGGCGGCATCCTATATAAGTTACTAAATCCTAGAAAACAAAGTAAGATATAATGCTTGTGGAATGAAGTTTGCAGATTTCCTGGAGATTATAAAACTTAATAATTCACAAAAACCATAAGACTCCGTTAGAAAAACAAAACCGGTAAAATTTCCAGATTTTAACTCCTAACGCCGTCAAGAGCAAACCCTGACGCCGTCAGAATGAACCTGCAGAAATTCTTATGTTAAGTTTCCGGAAAATTTCTGGAAAAACTTTGTCCTACTTCCTGGAAAATCCTGCAAAACTTCATTATGACTCAATACAAGCATTTGACTCTAACAAATACGAATATACATGTTCATTTAAATATTTTGGAGAATCATGATCGGTTTGTTTCTTAAAAACATATTTGGGGTTTCCCCTTACACTTATCTTTTGCAAAAATACCTTTAGGTTGAAGTTAAGACTAGGCTAAACAACATAATAAAGTATTTCCACTTTTTAGTAGAGAAACATGATCAACCAACAATAAAAATAAAACATGCATACGGAAGCAAATAACAATCAAACAAATAAAAGTCACATAAAACATGGGTTGTAAAGATAAATCATCAATAAAAATTAAAAGCTAATCGTGCATAATACTAGTTAACAGAACAGAAATGAAAATTGTTCAAAGCCAACAAAGGCCGAATCCTAAACTATTACAAACCAAATGTTTCAAATCGTACAACCAAAAAAAAAATAAATTGTTCAAGAATCATGGATATCAAGATGGATCACTGAGGGGGAGGACCAAAACGATAATCATAGCCTGGTGGGAGGTGTCCAGTGTACCCATAGGGAGGGTAGTCAGTCTCTCGGCCTGGGAAGGGGTCAATCTGCAGGTGAGGCTCAAGCTGATCTCGGGTGGAGAGGTGCTGCATCTGGCGGACGGTATGATCATACATCCAGTCAAAGCGCTGGTCAGTAGCAGCTCGCCACGTGTCCATCTGACCCATCCAGGCACCCTGGTGTGCCTGCCAGTCTCCCCGACTCATGTGTCGGTAGTAATCAGCCGTCCCCTCCACATACCCGGCAAACTGATGCTGCTGGGGCACTTCCTCATCATCACCGTCATCATCCTCATTATCAGCCCCAACGTACCATATGTAGGTACCACATCTGCATCACAATGCTCATCTGCCTAAGGGATTTCGCCCTCACTACCCTGCAGTTCCCACAGTCGCTCAAGTACCCTATGATCTGAGGAGTAAGAAGACCATAGGAACGAGCCAACCGTGTGACGAACATCCCCCCATAAACCTTGTCGATATCCCTCTCACCCACACTGGTCCTCAAGTAACTGGCCACCCAAAACGGGATGTTGCAGTAGACATCCTCAGAAAAGATGGTGTACAAGTAGAATAAGTCCGAAGCAGTGATACGGTGAGTGGTGCCATGACGTGCAGACAAGCTGTATGTGATGCACCTGTGAACTAGCCTAACAATGGGGTCCCTGATCGATGCAGCCCCAGTAGTCGAGGTATAAGCCCCATTCCCTATGTTTGGCCAAAAGGTAACACACCTCATCTCATTCCGCTGAGTCTCTCCATGTAGCAAATTCAGCAGAAAAGCCCCATCAACCTCCTCACTAGTATATAGCCCAAGCCTCCAACCAAACTCAGCCACAAAACAAGACCTCAACTCTCCCCCTAGCCTAAAATATATCGTGGTGCCCCCCATATCTCCCCTGGCCTCAGCTTGATCAAAACGGAAGGTCGCAAAGAACTCCCGTACTAACTCACTATATACCGTCTCTCTCATCCTAAACAATCTCTCCCACTGCGGTCCCGCAAACCCATCTGTGCGGAACCTTCCTACAAATGCAGCCTCCAACCCATAGGCTCTCAGAAAATCCCAGTCAACCACCGCCCCAGTATCAATATGGTGGTTGCACAACTCCTCATACTTGGTACTAGTATCCACATCATTGAATTCCCCCCAACTGTGCACTAATTCCCCATAGTTGACCCCTTGAGATCTAGAAGAACTACCTTTTTGTTGGCGAGACCTTTTGCTCATTTTCCAGGAAAAAGGGTGGAGTGAATAGAAACGTTTAGAACGCGAAATTTATACGAACTTTATGCAGTCAGACACATCTGACGCCGTCAAGAGTAAATTTTGATGCCGTCAGATGGATCAGAATTATAGCCATGCAAATGCGAGGGAAAAATCAATTTTTAAACTCTTAACCCATTACCCAAACGTTCCTTAATTCAGGAAACAAGGGGGGGTCGAAGAATCCGAGGCATGATGGGTTTTCCCTATTTTAATGCATGATTTGGATGAGACAACACCATCAAATGGTAGCCCCACGACTACAAATCACCAATTGGATGGCATTACGATTTGCTAATGGTGGGTCAAGAATGGGGTTTCGGGCGAAAGGGGTTTTTCAAATTGACGGGTCCTAAGGATAATTAACCGAGAAAAGATGAAGAAAACTTACTTACAAAGTAGAGATCGGAGGCGGAAGATGTCGAATTGGGGGTTTGAGAGTCGGAGTAGCAGCAACACTTGGGTGAGATTTGTGGGGTATGGTTTGAAAGTGATTGGTTTTGGGTTAATATTGCTGATCCGTCGATCTGACGGCGTCAAGGGTTAAATCTGACGCCGTCAGATGCCCGTGTGGAGTGAGGTTTGGAGTAGTTTCAAGTTTTAGTCCCTGCTCTTTGTGTGAATAACTAAACATAAGTAAAACCCATGAGTAGCTATTTTGTTAACGAGGTCCACCAGGGTCGAATGTCTCGTTACTGTCGCGGAAAGAGGTGAGGTAGCATCGGGGGTCGGGTAATGTTTTGGCCCAGTTAATCCTTATGCACGGGTTATTGGCGTGAGAAGAAAGATGTTGTTCACTAGGAGGTTTCAAATCAATGGTGTTTATGAGGTGTGAACTCATAACACCGGGTTTAAAACCAAAGGTACGTTTTTCGGATGAGATCGGGAATGTAGTTCGCAAGCATCCAACGAAAATGCTATTTATTTGCGAGCTTTTCTCCGTATGGGGGTGTTTATGAGAATGGGGGGTAGTTAATGGTAAAGCTTTTGAGGAGAATCTCCCGCTGTCCTCTTGGTCAAAAACTAAAGAGGTTGACACCTCGAAGACTTTTTCAATTTTTTTAGGTGTGGAATTTTCTTTGATCTTTTCCTTGACCCTTGATATGAATTGGTCAGCGAAATTCATAAAGGCTTTATGAGTGCTTTCCATGCGTGCCTCTAGGTGCTGGATTTGCTTTTCCTGATTATCTATGAAGGTTACCATTATTCCTTCGAATTCCTCTTGCCGTGAGCGTTCAGGAAAATTTTGGCTGATAACCGTATTCCTATGTGGATTAGGGTTCCACACGGGTTCAGCGGCCAGTTTCTCAATACTCATCAGTTCTTTTACCTGTTTCTCGATGCTTCCCAACAATTGTTCTTGGGTGGCACGTGCGTAATCAGGCTTTGCTTTGCTTGGGAGCATCGGGTCCTCCCATCCTTCCTCTTCGTATTGTGCCAACTCCTCAAGAACTTTCCAGCATTCGTCAATGCTAAGTCTATCTAGCCTACCCTTGGCTGCGTAATCAATGGCTTTCCTTGTTTGATAGTCAACCTTACCATAAAAGATTTGGATTTGTAGCCATGGTTCGATCCCATGATGAGGAACTTTTCGGAGTAGGTCTTTATATCGACTCCATGCTTCATAAAAAGATTCATTTTGACGTTGTTGAAACATCAAGATGTCATTCCTAAGCTTAGTAGTTCTCCCTGGTGGGAAAAATTGAGCAAGGAAACGAGTGGTGAGATCATCCCATGTGGTGATGGATCCCGCGGGTAAACGCTCAAGCCATTGACTAGCTTGATCCCGTAGAGAGAATTGGAATAGGCGTAAACGGGTAGTCTCTCTAGTTTCAACACCTAGGTCTATGGAATCTACGATTTTGAGGAAGTCCTTAAGGTGTTGGTTTGGATCTTCGGAACGAAGTCCATGGAATGCACATCCGCTTTGCACCAACCGGATGGTGTCGGATCGCAAGGGGGTCACATTGGCTCCGGTGAGCTCAATGGTGTTTCGGTAGCCTTGGTAGCTGGGTCGGGAATACTCTCCTAAGGTTCGGGGCCTAAGGGGTTCTAATGGTGGGTTTTGTTGTGGTGGGATGATGGGTTCAAAGATGTTACCACCTTCCATGATGTCGGATGGTAAAGAGTTACGAACAAAGGCACGAAGAAATAAGATAGACTAAAGAAGACCTAAAAATAAAAATAAAAATCTTACTAGAAAGGAATCTAGCAAGTAGACCTAATAAAAAGAAATCCTAACCTAGACAATAACTATTCCCCGGGCTGCGGCGCCAAAAACTTGATGCGTGGGAATCGCACCTTGCTTTACCTCTCGAGGGATCTCGAGAAGCTTACAACCCCCACCAGGCAGTGTACCTGATCGTTGTAGTATAGTATAGTGACAAGTACCGGGGGACTGATCGTTCAGCTTAGGAATAGTGTCGCTAGGATTAGAAAACCTAATTAATAGTTCTAGAGATGAGAGATGATTATTTTGTATTTTTATATTTTTATGAAAGCAAGTAAAATCTCGGGTTTTAGAAGAGTGGGCGGAATTAGTTGCTATTCAACTAACCCAAAGCTATTATATAATTAAAATAAAACAATGAAAATGAAATTAAACTAATTTAAACTAAGGTTGTGAGCAGTAATTGGAGAAATTGTGTTTACTTAGACTTCATTACTCCATAGATATCTTTTACATGTTAATTACTTGTTACACTTGTATGAATGACGGATTGTATTCCTTAATACCATTCGTGGGGTGGCATACATAACTCCCCAACTCTATGAGCTCTTATCTCCTCCTACACCATGACCCAGCACAACTATAGGGATTGTAAACAGTGGCTCATGCATTAAATACAACCAATAAAGACCTAGTACGCCTCGGTTCATGTTTCTTAAGACGTTCAAGCATGTTACCATTTGGAGATCTGCCAGTTTTCTTAAGCCTAACATATAAATCATTCATTCAAAACAAGAATAGACAAGTAATCAACACATAATCAACATCTAGGTTTCATTAGATCTAAGCAAACACAAGAGAGATCTAGCCTAGCATAGTAGAATTGAGACAAGAACAAGAGATAAACAACCAACACATAGACATATTGATTGAATTGAAAGTACACTTATCTCAATTACAATGCAAGGTCTCAAGGGTTTGGAACCCTTGAAAAACCTGTAAAAGAGGCACCAAAATCGTCTTTAGGGTTTCACCAAAACTTCTCTCTTTTTTTAGTGAAAAAACTAGAAAACTATATATAGGAAAAACAGTCTGACGGCGTCAAGAGTTAATTCTGACGCCGTCACCTCGCCGCCATAAACTTCCTCGGACGGCCTTGATCCACTTATGACGGCCTATGTGACGCCGTCACCACCCACGGTATAATATTTTTGCCACATTGACGCCGTCACCAGTCCATCTGACGCCGTCACCAGCTACGATGTTTAATTCTCCATGTCTGACGCCGTCAAGAAGGTAGTCTTGACGCCGTCACCTTGTATCTTCAGCATGGATTTTTGGTACTTTGCCGTTTTCTTCACTTTTATGCTCCAAAAACGTCCAAAATAGCTTCTTTTCCAGAATTCACTCTCCAAACACCTAAAATCACAAAATGAACGATTTAGGGCAATATTTGATCAAATAAAGTCGGATTCGGGCTTAAATGACCCCCTAAAAACGGATCATTTTTCGCCTTATCATTTAGTCATCATATAAACAGTCACTAAATGCTTGTAGATTATTTGCTACAAAAAGTATTGACTTAGGCAGAAATGATGGTTACTAAAACACGAAACATGCCAAATTTATGTTTAATGTATATATTTAAATGACAGTCATATATTTACAGATTACCATCCATCGCGTCAAAGTTTATCAATAGTATATACCTAGTTGGAAAGTAACTAATCAAAAATCCAAAATGGTCACTAAGGTTAAAGGATAGTAATAACATAGGCGTAAATAAGTAGTATTCAAAATAATGACTAGAGAAATAGGGTTAATGACATGAAAAATAGTGAGTACTTAGTAATTGGATTGTTAGAGACTAATAATACATGGTGGTCACTAATTAGTACAAATGGCAACGATTATTAGTCAGCTCCTACTTGTGGTAAAGTTGAGGAGAGCACCAAGAAGAAGGTGGAGTATTAGATATGATGTTCCCGCTTGTTCACACCTTTTGTGGAGATGTTAACTCAAGTGAGTGTTAGTAATTTAGTGTAATTGAGGGATATAGTCATGATACTTGGAAATGGGTTTGGAAGTACGGAGTGTACACCCATCAAGTGAATGACATCCCGGACCCAAAAGTGTTATTTGCCTTAATCCGTAAATATTTTGATAATAATTAAATGGTAAATAATATTAGAATATTCTTTGATTAAGAATATTCAAGGAATATTCTTTTTAATTATTAAACTAAGAAAAGAATATTCAAAGAATATTCTTTGGCATATTATAAGAATATTCTCTTTAAATTTTATCTAAAGAATATTCTAGAAATATGTCTCAGCATATTTTAAGAATATTCTTTTTATTATATTAAGAATAGCATATTCTAGGAATATGCCTCACCATATTCTTGGAATATTCTCTTTCAAGTTTCTATATATATAGAACTTTTCATAATATGAAACAGACAGACACACAAATTTCTTTAGTTTAAATCTTTTCTTTCGGGTGTCTCTTGGTAAGAGAAATAGATACATGAGAAAATAGTCGAAACACTAAATACTCTTTAGCGAACGGGTTCTTATATATTGCCAATATAAAAAATAAACTCTCTGTCTTATCCCAAAGTGATATTCGTGTAACCCAGGCAATAAGGGTCGAATAATTACTTTTGGAAAGTGATACCACGATTCAGTGAGATATCCGGTTATTGATTATCTTTACCCTGCTACACGAAAAGCTAAATAAATACTCCCAACAATCAAAAGTAATTATTTCTGTGATAATCAATGGCGGCTACAATGAAGCACATGACAACAAATTTCCCCAAACTTGATAAGTTTGAAGGAATTGATTTTCGTAGATGGCAAAAGAAGATGCACTTCTTCCTCACTAGCATGAGCGTTGTTTATGTGTTGAGCACTCCTTGTCCTGAAGATGGTGGTGATGATGCTACTATTGAAAAGATTCGAAGGAGGAGCAAATGGGAGAACGATGACTACATAGCTCGAGGTTTAATCCTCAATGGTATGTCTGATTCCCTTTTTGATATTTACCAAAACCATGAATCTGCTAAAGAACTATGGGATTCGTTGGATGCCAAATATATGGCTGACGATGCATCAAGTAAGAAGTTCCTTGTAAGTAATTTCACAAATTACAAAATGACTGATTCAAGACCAGTTATGGAACAATACAATGAACTTCTTGGTATACTTGGAAGATTCACACAACACAAAATGAACATGGATGAGGCTATTTCAGTCTCCTGTATCATTGACAAACTCCCTCCTTCTTGGAAAGATTTCAAGCATAACTTGAAACATAAGAAGGAAGAACTGACTCTTATTCAGTTGGGCAGTCATCTGCGTATTGAGGAATCCCTCAGAGCACAGGATAATGACAAACCAAAGAGCAACAATGTTGCTGGTGCATCTGTTGTCAATATGGTGGAGCATAACAACTCCACCAGGTACAATGACAACAAGGGTAAACGTAAACATCAGAATAACACAAGGGATGACCCTAACAAGAAGGCAACGCCAACTTGTTGGAAATGTGGCAAATCTGGTCACATTAAAAGGGATTGCAAAAGTGTTAAAATTGGCAATAAAGCCAATGGATCAGGCACAAGTGGTTCAGGGACTGGTTCAACCAAACCTCTGAAAGGTCAGATAGTGTTTAATAAGTCTTTTCAAATTTATTATGTTACACATATATCTGAGGCATACTTTGTGCAGGATGATGATGTTGCGTGGTGGGTTGACTCTTGAGCAACTGTTCATGTGTGCAAAGATAGAAGATGGTTCAATACTTACGAGTCACTGAATGATGGTTCTATTCTTCACATGGGAAATGAGTCAACAGCCTTGGTGCATAGTCGTGATTGTGTAGATCTTAGTTTTAGTTCTGGAAAGATTGTAACTTTGTTTAATGTTATTCATGTTCCTAATATAAGGAAGAACTTGGTTTCAAGTAGTGTTTTGAATAATCATGGATATAAATAAGTTATTGAATCTGATAAATTTATTTTGTCTAAACATGGTATGTTTATTGATTTTGGCTATTTATGTAATCAAATGTTAAGGCTTAATATTGTCACTGACATTGTAAACTCAGCCTTTTTGTCAACCTATAAACAGAATGACTCTACCCTGTGGCATGCTAGACTTGGCCATGTACATTTTAAAAGGATGCAAGATATGTCTAAGGATGGGTTAATCCCAGCATTTGACATGGACACTGAAAAGTGTAAGACTTGTATGTTGACCAAAATTACTAAGAAACCTTTTCAGGGTGCTAAACGAAAGACTAAGCTCTTGGAGCTAATACATAGTGACCTGTGTGATTTGCATGCCACTCCCTCTTTAGGGAATAATAAGTACTTTGTGACATTTATTGATGATGCTTCTAGGTTTTGTTATGTCTATCTGTTACATACCAAGGATGAATCATTAGATAAATTCAAAGTATTTAAAACTGAAGTTGAATTGCAACTTGGGTCCCTGATCAAAAGATTCAGGACTGATAGGGGAGGTGAGTACATGGATACTCTGTATTTTCAGTCTGTTGGTATAATCCATGAAACGACTGCTCCCTATACTCCTCAACAAAATGGTATCTCTGAAAGGAAAAACAGGGTACTGAAGGAGATGGTTAATTCCATGTTGTCCTACTCAGGACTGAGTCAAGGGTTCTGGGGTGAAGCTTTGTTAACAGCTTGCTATTTATTAAATAGGGTTCCTAACAAAAGGAACAAAGTCACTCCTTATGAACTCTGGACTAAAAAGAAACCCAACCTGAATTATCTCAGGGTTTGGGGTTGTAGGGCTGTTGTAAGATTCCTGATCCAAAATTAAAAACTTTGGGTGAAAGAGGCATTGAATGCATCTTTGTTGGATATGTTGAGCATTCCAATGCATACAGGTTCTATGTTATTGAACCTAATGAATGTGTTTCAATTAATTCAATAATTGAATCAAGGGAAGCACTATTTGATGAGAATAGATTCTCATCTGTCCCTAGACCAAGTCAGAGGATTCCAAATGGAACTGATGACACTGGTGTTTCATAGATTTCTAATGAGGTCTCTGATGAGGTTGTGGTACAACAACCTGAACCTGAGCTCAGAAGGAGCAAAAGGGTCAGGACTCCAAAGTCATTTGGACCTAAGTTTCAATTATACTTAATTGAAGGAACAAGGGATGAGGTCTCTGACCAATACTCCTATTGCTTCATTGTTGAGGATGATTCCAAAACATTTGAAGAAGCAATGAATTCCCAGGATGTTGCTTTCTGGAAGGAAGCAATAAATGATGAGATGGATTCCATCATGGGCAACAACACTTGGGTGTTGGTTGATCTACCACCAGGTTGCAAATGGATTTTCAAAAATAAAATGAAGGTAGATGGAACTATTGAAAAGTTCAAGGCTAGGCTAGTCATTCAAGGCTTTAAACAAAAGTCAGGGATAGACTACTTTGATACTTATGCTCTTGTGGTACGTATCAGTACCATAAGATTGCTGATTGCTTTGGCATCAATTCAAAATCTGATTATTCATCAGATGGATGTGAAGACAGCTTTCTTGATTGGTGAATTGGATGAGGAGGTTTACATGAACCAACCTCATGGCTTCATCTTGCCTGGAAATGAAAGCAAGGTGTGTAAACTGATGAAGTCTTTATATGGACTGAAACAGGCACCTAAACAATGGCATCAAAAATTTGATGAAGTGGTTTTGTCTGGTGGTTATGTTCTTAACCAGTCTGACAAATGTGTATATAGCAAATTTGATGAATCTGGTAAAGTAGTCATCATTTGCCTATATGTTGATGACATGTTGATCTTTGGCACTGACCAAAATCAAGTTGACTTGACAAAGGAATTTTTGTCATCAAAGTTCTCCATGAAAGATATGGGGGAGGCTAATGTTATCCTTGGTATAAGGATTAAACATGAAAGTAACAAAATTTCAATCTCTCAGTCTCATTACATTGAGAAGGTGTTGAGGAAATTTAATTACTTTGATTGTACTCCAGTGAGTACTCCTATGGATATAAGTGAGAAGCTAATGCCTAATACTGGCAAAGCTGTATCTCAACTTGAGTATTCTAAGGTGATTGGCTGCCTAATGTATGCCATGACTTGTACCAGGCCTGATATTGCATTTGCAGTGGGTAAACTGAGTAGGTATACTAGTAATCCTAGTGCTCATCACTGGAAAGCAGTTCAGAGGGTACTGAAGTATCTGAAGAAGACTATGGATTATAGTCTCTCATATACTGGTTATCCTTCAGTATTAGAAGGATATACTGATGCAAGTTGGATTAGTAACACTGAAGACAATTCGTCTACCAGTGGCTAGGTGTTCCTACTTGGTGGAGGTGCAATTTTGTAACACCCCCAAAATACCGCAACGGAAGACTGTGTCACAGGGGTGCTACTTCATAATACAAAGTACAAGTTATAGAAAACGAACTCTAAATGAGACGTTTTGAAAAGTTACCATTCGATTAATGAATTCAAAGTTACAAACATGAGATTCCAAAGTATGATACATAAATGTATACAAATGTTTTGAATGGTAAATGATAAAAAGCATAAGTCTTCAGAATATGCAGCTTGACTCTAAGTTCCACGCACTAGCTATCGCCTTACTAACCTGAGATAAACATGCTAAAGTGTCAACACAATGGTTGGTGAGTTCATAGAGTTTGTCTTAAAACAGTTGAAAAGCCTTAAAGAATGATCACACAGCAAAGGCATCGTGAATCCACTCAGTTGCAAGTCCCGCCATAAGAGACTTGTAACCTGTGTGTTCACAACCCACTGCTAAATATATAGTATGAATAAGACATGTATAAGTTCATCAAAACAATTAAGCAATTAGTAGTGAGTCTTTACTTCATCTCCGAAGACCTCACTTGGGAGCCAATTCCCAAGGACAACTGGGAGCTACTTCCCAAAGAAAACTGGGAGCCACTTCCCAAAGAAAACTGGGAGCCACTTCCCAAAGATAAAAGATTACTGGGAACCACTTCCCAAAGTATAAAACAGTCATGTATGTATGAAATCAAGTATAATGCAATCAAGTATAAGACAATCAAGTATAAAACAATCAAGTATAAATGTTTTGAATATTTGTACAAGTAAGCAAGTAGTTGTGCATGTATCTCCCCCAAAGAGTTAAAACAAGTATGAAAAAGTAGGGGCTATGACTCACCTTAAGCTATGTAATGAGAAATGAAAGTGGTAGTCGAATCGCGAAAGTCTCTAAGAGCAGCCTATAATAGAACGTTGCGACTTAGGTTTGGAGTAACGTCTAAGAATACGAAGAATTGCCTATATATGTCTTGCATAATGTTCATGATGTAGTACTTAGTATATAGTGTAAGTCATTTGAATATAAGTGGTTTATGAAACATGTATAAGTTGTATATCTCTTACTACCGTTCGGGCCGACATAATTCAGAAGTCATGGAGTAAACGTTCGAGGAGCCAGGACACTTTTATTCGTAAATCCACAACTCATCTCGACGGCTTACTTAATGAACTCCTCACATGAGGCTCCCTACTATTGTAGTATTTGATAACATATATATAAGTTTTTGATCTTTAAAAGTTATATGGTCTTTAGCCGTGGCTTTGCCGTGACCTTCGTCTTTGTTACCATGGTCTTAAGACTCAACCTTGGCTTTAGCCATGGTTGTGGTCTTGGCTTTAGGTCATTAGACCTCTTGGTCTTAGTAAAACATAACTATTATATAGTGACTTTGGTCTAAAAATGGGCTGTTAAGAATTTGAAGAAATTATCACTCGGAAAGCGTTTTCAGGGCTCGAGCTTCTTTGTTCCTGAACGAAAACGTCGTTCCGGACAACTTTCGTGTTTTAACTTTTTGATGAATCAGACCAGAAGGGTGACTTTCAAATTGGCAGAATGCAAAACAGTAGGTTATAGGCAGTTTCGACGTTTTGGTTTCGCTAACTTCAAATGGTCATAACTTTTGACTCGGGTACTCGTTTTGGGTGATTCAAATTGCTATGTTTTCCTTGTTAAGTCCTCTTTAACAGTAAGTAAGTGTCAAATATCATAGTTGTACTATTTTGGTCGTGGTTCTTCATAAAAATCACTAGTTTGCTTGTTTACTTGTCATAAGTTAACATATGTATACCAATACTTGTTTTATCCATTTTTAAACATCATGAACACAATAACAAGAATATATATAGCATGAAAGAACCATAATAAGCATGAAAATGATATTGAGCAAGAAAGTGTATAAGGGTTTGCTTACAACTTTTGGCTTTCTAAAGAAAGGAAGTCAAGTATAGAACTAGGACACTAAACCTAAGCTTGTAAACCCTTCACCATAACTCTTGTAACCCTTGCTAGCCTTGATCTAACCCTTGTGAAAACCATTAAACTTCAGCCCTAGTAACCTTGTGTAGCTCCTAATTCAACCATGGAATCACCAAACAAACTTAAGAACTAGGTAGAGAATACTAAGACCTTGAACTTTGTAGTGTAACTTGTATATTGAAGATCAAAGGATCATGGTGCTAGGATTAAGGAGTGTGGCGTTTTTGGTGATGAAAAGATGAAGATCAAAGTGTTTCTAGTTGGCTATTTATAGCAAGAATGAGGAGGTTAGGAAGCTTACTAGGAAAGTGCTTAAACTTGGTGACAAAGTTGTAATTAAGTAATGATCTATGGCTAAACTCATGAGATGAAGCCACCTATGGGATGACTCCCCCCCCCTAGGTCGGTTCATATACTTGGGGAACAAGTGTGGACTTTTGATGATATTATCCTAAGTATGTAGCTAGTTTTGACTCCGTAAGTTGCTAACCGTAAATGCTTAAGTCACGAAACGTAAAACCGGGTATCCTAAAAATATGAAACTTATAAATATGCTAGAACTTATCAATATACTCCATAATAAAATATAAAATGAGTGGTAGGTTCTATCGGGTGCTAAAACCCTGCTAAAAACTGGAAACACGGGTCTAAAACGCGTAATTCGCGTAAAACGCTGAACTGAAAAACGTAAAATTCCAAAACTTTTGGAATTGTCCTAAAATGAGAGAAAATCATATTTCTTTTGTTTATAATGTTTTATGGACATATCGGGATGCTGGAATGACGTTTAAACCTAAAAGTAAATCTCAGACACGGCTTTGTGATTTTTGCAGAAATGATCCGACGAGCGTGAAATTCTCGGATTATCATTAAAATAGTTTAACTTACGAGAATATGAAATAAAAATTTCTGAAATGAATAGTGAAAAGTGGTAAAAAGTGAATAGTAAAGTGAATAGTAAAAAGTGAATAGTGAAATTTTCGGGAATAAAAGTTAACCTGAAATTGCGAATTGTTACAAATTTCTTGGGCATCAAAGAAGCAAACTTGCATCACCAGTTCAACAATGGAATCTGAATTTGTGGCTTTAGCAGCTGCTGGTACAGAAGCTGAATGGTTGAAAAACTTGCTTCTTGAGATTCCATTGTGGCCTAAACCTATAGCACCTATTTCTATCCGTTGTGATAGTGCTGCTACATTGTCTAAGGCTTATAGCCAGATGTACAATGGGAAGTCTAGACACTTAGGTGTCAGGCATAGCATGATTCGTGAGCTTATCATGAATGGGGTGGTATCTATAGAGTTTGTTAGATCTCAACAAAATTTAGCCGATCACTTGACAAAGGGTTTGGCTAGAGAGTTGGTTTTAAAGTCTGCTAAATGGATGGGTTTAAGTCCAACTTAGTCACTGAATGCTAAGACACCCAACTCCCTCCTAAGGAAACTTGGGAGCTGAGTTCAATGTGGAAAGCTGAACATTTAGTGGACTGGAGCACATGTTTTACAAACATCCCAAGGTTGTGCTCGGAACCTGCTGAAAAAGGAGAATGAAGTTTCTACTTCTTAATGGTTAATTTCTTTGAAAAATTGCTAAGCAGGAGCATGAATAAAGAGGAACCACCTATGTGAATGTTGAAGTTTTGCCGCTTCAGGGAGCTTTGGACTTTTGGCTCTTACAACATTTATGAATTGGATATGGACACATGGCTTGTATAGTGTCAGGATAGCTTTAGAGTATTGGAAAGCTTGTGTGTATATTATTTTCAGGTATTCAAATGGGTTGAAGGGTTCAATTCTTAGAACACCCCGATTCTCGAATATTTGGAATGGGTAATATACTAAGATGAAAATTCAATCTTCAAGACATTTTCATTTACGCATTAGTTTTGTTTTGGTTATTTTTCATGTATCGGAATTGCACTAAATTGGGGAGGATTGTTAGTAATTTAGTGTAATTAAGGGATATAGTCATGATACTTGGAAATGGGTTTGGAGGTACGGAGTGTACACCCATCAAGTGAATGACATCCCGGACCCAAAAGTGTTATTTTCCTTAATCCGTAAATGTTTTGATAATAATTAAATGGTAAAGAATAATAGAATATTCTTTTTAATTATTAAACTAAGAAAAGAATATTCAAAGAATATTCCTTGGCATATTATAAGAATATTCTCTTTAAATTTTATCTAAAGAATATTATAGGAATATGCCTCAGCATATTCTAAGAATATTCTCTTTATTATATTAAGAATATCATATTTTAGGAATATGCCTCAGTATATTTTTGAAATATTCTCTTTCAAGTTTCTATATATATAGAACTTTTCATAATATGAAACAGACAGAAACACAAATTTCTTTAGTTTAAATCTTTTCTTTCGGGTGTCTCTTGATAAGAGAAATAGATACATGAGAAAATAGTCGAAACACTAAATACTCTTTAGCGAATGGGTTCTTATATATTGCCAATATAAAGAACAAACTCTCTGTCTTATCCCAAAGTGATATTCGTGTAACCCAGGCAATAAGGGTCGAATAATTACTTTTGGAAAGTGATACCACGATTCAGTGAGATATCCGATTACTGATTATCTTTACCCTGCTACACGAAAAGCCAAATAAATACTCCCAACAGTGAGTAAAATGAAACCTTAGTTGATGACGTAAATGTCCAGGTCCCATGTTGATAGAAATATCCATACAAGTCCAAAAATCAACCTCATCCTAATTATGTCATAGTTTGGACTCGAAAGACAAAACGTAAGATTATGAGTGTGACTTAGTTACCAATGCATTTGTTGTTGCAACAAGGAAATATTGAAAATTCTAGGAAACTAAATCAAGGCATCCTAGTGATGATTATTTTTAGATACAAAGACTTTTGTTAATTGGCTTGGCAAAACTGAAAGACGGTAAAGGGAGATTTTTGCAGTTATCAGTAATGCGCCTATAATTATGAGCCTTTACAAAATCTTGATTTGTTTTGTTTTGTCATTCTTATAAACGTAATACAGATTTACATGTAATATTGAAGGAAAAAGATTGTCATAGCACAAAAAAATGTATGCATGTTCCATGTTAAATGGGGATGTATTATACATATTTCAAAAGTAAAAATAATGAATAATGCTTATATTATTATATATACTAAAAGGGAAACGTTTACTGTAGCAACATTGTAGCAGCTACAGTGCTTGCTACAGTGGACGAAACAGTGAATATGTGAGACGCATTACTGTAGCACCGGCACTGTACCAAACTGTAGCAATTAAAAAAAAAAAAAGTGCTACAATTTGCACCGACAATAATAACAAAAGATATCAAATTTATTCACTCAAAACATTATTCTTCAAAATATATACTCCCACCGAATCTATGTCAAAACCAATCATATACCAAATCAAATCCAACACCACAGAAATTATTAAAACACATTTATAAAAGGTTTATCAAAATAAATTATTATAAATAAGATTTTATTAAAAGTAAAAATTAGGGTTTCGGTTTAGTTTGAAAACAATAAGAAGGGTGGCGCGTGTAAAAGTTTTACCGAGAGAAGAGAGGTGGTGGAGTCTCGGTGGTGGACGGCAAAGGTGTTGGTGGCGCTTGGTGGTGCTACAGAGGGAGCCAAGAGCTCAAAAACTCCAGAAACATTGTAAATATACGGATCTATCAATTTGAAATGGAAAAAAGTATCGCCGGAAAATATTCCGGCGACGGTGGTCGCCGGAATCTGCTACTGCTTACCGGAAGTTTTGAAAAACCGGTGAGGTAGAGAGAGAGAGTAAGAGTGTGGAATGTGTGGTATAAATGAAATAAAATAAAAATAAAATGGTATTTATATTGAAATGGAAAAGGGTGAAAATGAAAATTTGAAAACAGAGGGTGTGAAAGGAAAAATAAAACAAGGGACTATTCTCGCCAATGTAGGTAAACTTCTCATAAAAATGATTCGGGGCTCAAACTACATAGCAAACGGACTCCAAAAATTACGAAACTTGCGCCATTGTTCACGAAACCATCAAATCAAACATAAACTTTAAAGTTTTTCTCAAACTCAATATAATTCAATAAATTTGACAAATGCATTACGATTCGAATTTTCTAGGTTGTGCTAAGTCAATCAAGGAATAAAGTTGTCGTATATACTAACAGACACAACATTCTCGCAGCAACGCGCGGGTACCCCGCTCGTTTTTGCTAGTATTTGGAACCCCACGTCTTTTACTCAAGTAGTCCTTGTACTTTTACCCATTAATATAACCATGCATTTTACTTGAGTTAAGTCATGAATTTATGAATTTTTTTATTGGATAAGTACTTGGATTTAACTAGAAAGGAAAATAAAAAGTGCGCTTGAATTATTTAGATTAGGCTAAAAAGGACAAAAAAACTGAAAAAAAAAATACAAAAATGTGTGAATATGACAAAGCTGTTTTGAAGTTTATTATTTGGGAGGGGGTTTAAATAGAGAACATTATTAATTAATTATAGGTAAAAACGTTATTTTGCAAAAAGTAGGCAGTTTGATTACAGCTTTCGTAAACCGTGTTTTTTTTTTTTGTCCAGAGATAATTATTTTGGACGAAGAGAGTATGAGTCAATAGAAAATCTAAATGAGTATTTTTTTTATTACATTTTTAGAATAGAAATAACAATATAACACTTATTAGAGACACCTTATTAAGAACTTAGCAAGATGACGATGCAATGAAACAGATTAAAGAGGAGAAGCGAATGATGGTTGCTGGTGAGAGCAATGATGTGTCGTAGTTGTTTGTGACACCAAGATAACGGGAAAAAACATAATTTTTGATTGATCCAGAATAGTAGATGATTTACATATTATATTGACGAGATGAACAATCTTCGCATGCATCATTACCAAATGAATCTATCACCTTTAAAGAGAGAATTTCAAAAATGGTCCTTGTGGTCACCTGGGCTTAACGGAAATGGTCCCCATATTTTTTTTAACGGATCCTCTCCCCGTGGTTGCGACCCATAACGGTTTTGGTCTCTCAGACTAATTGTCGTTAGTTTTTTTTGTTAATCCTTTTGCACAGTTAGTCCTTTAATGACCGTTTGCAACAAACATTTGCACTGTTAGTCCTTTATACTAACGACCGTTTATACTTAACTCAAAATTTGGTTTTCATACGTTTTTGTCTGTTTTTCTTACGTTTTTTGTCCGTTTTTCTAACAGTTTTTCTGTTTTCATACGTTTTGTCGGTTTTTATAGGTTTTCACCCATTTTCCTACATTTTCATCCGTTTTACGTTTTTGTCCGTTTTTCTTACGTTTTTTCTGTTTTCATATGTTTTTGTCTTTTTTATACGTTTCGTCCGTTTTTATACGTTTTCGCCCATTATCTTATGTTTTCATCCATTTTTCTTACGTTTTTGTTCGCTTTTCTTACGTTTTTTCATTTTCATATGTTTTGTTCGTTTTCCTTATGTTTTCATCCGTTATTACGTGTTTTCCGATTTTCTTACGTTTTTTTCTTTTTCAGATGTTTTTGTCTGTTTTTATACGTTTTCGCCCAATTTCTTACGTTTTCATCATTTTTTCTTACGTTTTTGTCCGGTTTTCTTACGTTTTTCCGTATTTATATGTTTTGTCTATTTTCGTATGTTTTTGTCTATTTTATATATTTTTGTCCGTTTTTATCTGTTTTTATCCGTTATCTTACTTTTATACACATTTTTATTGCAATTTTTTATAATTTTTGTTTTATAATTTTTTTTATAATTTGGTTTATAAAATTTGGTTTTCTTATAATTTTTTTTTCCTAAGTATCTTTAAAATTTATATATGTATGTAAAAATGTGTATAAAAACGTGTATAAAAATGTGTATGAAAACGTGTAAAAACAGATAAAAACATATGAAAACAAAAAAAACGTAAGCAAATCGAAAAAAAAAATCTAAAAACGGATGAAAACGTATGAAAAACATATAAAAACAAAAAAACATAAGAAAAGCGAACAAAAAGGTAAGAAAAATGGATGCAAACAGATGAAAACGTTAGAAAATGGGTGAAGACGTATAAAAACGGACGAAAAAGTATAAAAAGAGACAAAAATGTATGAAAACAGAAAAAACGTAAGAAAAACAGACAAAAATATAAGAAAAACGGATAAAATGGTAAGAAAATGGGCGAAAACGTATAAAAAAGGACGAAAACGTATAAAAAGAGACAAAAACGTATGAAAACAGAAAAAACGTAAGAAAAACGGATGAAAGTGTATAAAAAATGGACGAAAACGTATAAAAACGGACAAAAACGTATGAAAACGGAAAAACCGTAAGAAAAACGGACAAAAAAATGTAAGAAAAACGGACAAAACGTATGAAAATCAAAATTTGATTTAAGTATAAACGGTCGTTAGTATAAAGGACTAACTGTGCAAAAGACTAACGAAAAAAACTAATGACAGTTAATTTGAGGGACCAAAACCGTTATGGGTCGCAACCACGAGGAGAGGATCCGTTAGAAAAAGTATAGGACCATTTCTATTAAAACTCGGGTGACCACAGGGATGATTTTTGAAATTCTCTCACCTTTAAATGACTGTATTTGCTATAAAAAGATCATATTGTTTAGCTTAATGTGCATAAATTATTTTGTAACTGAAACATAATTGTAATTTTGTGCTTTTAATTTATAGTTATTAGACAAAAATACACCGTTGGTCCCTAAACTTTCCACGAAACATCGCCATGGCCCTTAACTTTTCAAAATCGTCGCCATGCGTCCAAAACTATGGATTTTGAGGCCGAATGCGTCCCTTGACCCGAAATGGTGAGGTCAACGCTCAGTTTTGGTTATTTTTCCAAGGGCAATTTAGTCCAATCACATTTACAACTAGCGTATGGTTAATGTCTAACCCGACATCTATTAAATTCTATAAAATCCTAAACTATCAACAATGCAGCACATATAGATTCAATCAAAATAATGAATGGCACAAAACGATAAGGGGAAGGCTTTTTACACTGGGTTGAGGAAAGAGGATTGCACCAAGGAACACCGTTTGGGTGCTAAGAAGGAGAAGAAAGCGGCTGCCGATAATGTGTTACCAAAGTTTGATGATTTGGAAACAAGGATTACAAAACTTGAAGCTCTATTTAAATATCTCAAGGAAAGGAAGGAAATGAAGGAAAATGGTGATAGGGAAAGTTTTGGGTCTAGCTAACTGTATGCTTAGATGGTAGTGAAGTTTGTAATGGTTGTCAACATGAGATCAATCAATAAAAATCTGGGTTTTTAATAAATGATAGTGTTTAGCAATCAATAATCTGCATGTTGTTGTTAATTATTTAGTTTGACTGTTATAAGTCAATTTGGCAGTTTGATTATTAGATATCTAAGTAATTAAACGATTTGTCATTTTAACTATATTAGGTGTTTGGATTAGCATTAGCATATTGGAGTTACATGTTAAAATATGTAAAGCATTTGCACTTTTAACACATGTAACCTTGTACAATTACTGGGTATGGTTTGAACATAGGTTCATCAAATGTTAAGTGGCCACTGTGTTTGGTTTTGCTGATACAAAGGTGTGATCGATTGAGGTGCGTATACCATCACATTTAGCATTTGGTTTGTTTGACTTTTTAAATGTCAATGAACATCTAATATGTACAGCAATAAAATATAATGTATTAGACAACATGAAAATGACTTAACACACTGACTTTTTAGCATTTAGCATTTGGATAGTTTGACTTATAGTAGTCAACTAGCCAAACAATGTCTGATACAACATGAAAATGAGTTAAAACATTGTCTGATACAAGGTTCTACTGATAATTAACACAAAATTGGTGAAGACGATGCGGCCTCCACTGCACAACCTTCACCTGATGAACCTTCTAACGATGTACATACTGGAACTGGATTATCAACATACAAAAACATTCATCCTGTCACTGATCGTCAAACTGCAAATGTGCCTAGAAAAACAAGTATCCAAACACTAAATATTCAAGTTATATAAGGTATAATTGGTGTAACATAATATAAAACACAAGCCATACAATTCAAAATTGAAAGCTTACTTAGGATGGCTTGTTGGCACAAAGGGCCAGTACGCAATTGGTAATATTTTCACTGCTTTTAAAACGTTTATTAGCACCACTATGCACAACATCACAATCACCAACACCATCAGCAATGTTTTCACCATCAAAACCAGGAATTTCAACCATAATAGCCTTCCTGTTCCCATCAAAACCTCGCTTATAAGTTTTTACAACTTCCTCGCCCTTTCCTCTTGCAAAACGTCCTCTTCCAGAATCAGCTTACCCTTTCCCTTATTTTTGATGCTTTTGTCATGGATAACATCTTTTTCTTGTTTGATGCTTTTGTCATGGATAACATCTTTTCCCTCTTTGATAACAACACCAATCTGTAATTTGTTCTTATCTATACCCTTCCATTTACGGCGAGTCATAAAAGGTCTCCCACTTGACATTCTGAAGTTAGCATCTTCCTCTAACCAACCCACAACCTCAAAACCAATGTTTTCCAAGTAAAAGACTGCTAACATCTGAGGCCTATATATAACAAAGATATCAACTAACTCATGTGTTTCCGCAAAATCATATAGCTTAAGGACATCCTGATCCCTATAAATCAAGTGCAAACCATTTTCTAGCGATTTATTTGAATGACAGAAAAACACCGCCCATTTTGGTTCATTAATCTCTGATAATAGATTATCTATGGTTGAACTAAATATACCCCTATCATACCTAAAAGCATTAACATTAATAATGGATCCGCCTTCATACTTGAGTGGGGTATATTCAAATATCCCATTTGTGTGAATCCGGAACAACACTTCTCCTTCTTCTTCTTCTTCTTCTTCTTCTTCTTCTTCTTATGGTTCTGTACATTTAAATGTTGTTACAAATATGTTCATTTCCATTAACTTGCATGGTGTTTCTCACAATGTGGAATGACTGATTTTTCTATGCAATTGGGTTATTATGAAACTTTTAAGGGTTATGTTGGTCGGGTCATTGGGTCGGGTTTATTGGGGCGTAACCCAAACGAAAAACTTAAGCGTATTGGACAATTTTTGTCTAATTTTGCCCTTGGTCCCCAACCTTGCCAACGTTACGTTTGTATACTTAAATTTCCCGCCATTTAATAACTTTACTCTTTACGATATACTAATATCAAATTTGGTCCCTGAATTTGTAACGTCATCAGTTCAGTTAGTATTTAAGGGCCCATACCCCAAAGGTTTTGCATAGCAAACACACAATTAAGTTACTTCCCAAACCTTAAATACACAAAAATGTCAGAATTCCCACGCCTACAGGAACTTGCAACCGCCACCGGTTCCCACGAACTGTTTGCTAGCATTGCTCTGTACTATCAACGCGAGAACGACAAAGATATAACGCTTGCAAAAGGACTCCTAAAGTGTTATGTGGATTTGGTTCATGTGACCCACGAAACCCAAGAGTTTATGGCTGAAGTAGAAGGATGGCGTACTTCCCTTATGTCATGGAGGCTTTTACAAGATCTTAAAAAGATTCAAAAGAAAAATGTCATCAAGGCTATGGAGATTAACAAGATGATTACTAAAACCGATGCTCAGGTGTGGGGCAGGAACAATTTCATTGATTTTCTTAGGAAAACTTGATTTTGTTGTTAATCACTAATGGTGAAACATTTAGTGTGTAATGTTTGTTGTCTTTTGGGCCTTATGAATTATGTATTTTGCTTGATCATCTAGTATCACACTATCATGTACTTTTGGTCTATGTTATCGAATAAAATGAAGATCTGTTTAGCTTAATCCGCTTTTATTTTTGGTTTTTGTTTGTTGCTTGTATAGCTTAATCACATATGATGTTATATGTTTGGTCCTTAGTGAAACAGTGTAAACATCCAACTATTTCGTATGTTTTGTCCCTTTACCACGTCTTATGGTTACTATAAAGCTTTATGGATGCTTTTATAAGTATGGTTGTATTTTGACGATTAGTATCCCAAAATTCAAATTCAAAATTAGTCTAATATTTCCTCCCTGAAATTGCTTATCAATTGGTAGATCTAGATCTCGTAAATAGGTGAAATGCTCTAATTGTCAGCCCATTGGACATAATAAAAGCAGTTGTCACAACGAACAAGCTCCACAACCCCAAAAGGAAAGTAACATACGAGGGAAAAAAAGCATGTTGATGGGAGAAGGAAGCAGGTATGCAAACATTTATCGTATGATTGACTGATGATCTATTGTGTTTAAATTGGATATGATGTATGCATATATTAATTATATTTTTTTTATCAGTGGATGGATGAAGAGGAGATAAGGCAGGCTATGGAACAAGAGATTCTTGAATCTCCTTTTTTTCAAAAAGAAGAATATAAAAGGTTGGATGAAGATGAGGAGCAGTTAATCCTAGCAGAAGAAGCATTTCACCAGTTTTTGGAAAAAGAGAAAATGTACAAACAACTTGAACAACAACAGGAACCTCATATGGATAACTTTCTACTAAGCTTTGAGGAAAATGTGGCAGCTTATGAAGATGGCTGAAACTCTGACAAGGAGCCGGAGCTGAGCAGATTGGAAGCTCAGTTAGATGCAGAGAGGTTTGCGAGCTTTGATCCTTACGACGATGGTTACGACTCAAACAACTCTCAGACTTGGGATCACCCGGAATACAATTGAAGTTTAAGTTTGTGATGTTGGTACTTTGCAATAGTCAACAATTTCAAAAACTTGTAGTCTTTTGGCTGTATTGTATGCATTTACTCGTTTCTTTAATACTACCTACTTGTTCAACAACCTCAACCTTTATCCTTTTTCCATCTATTATATAATACCTTATCATCAACTCTTTATGTATTCAATTACTTTTTACAATGGATCCACAAAATGGTTGTCAATTGGTCTGTAGTGACTGTTGGATTGAAAGGGAAAACAAGGCTGGATTGATGTTTTTTGCAAGACGTCCCCCTTACAAAGATTTCATGTGGTATACTTGTCCATCGTGCCTTGAAAAAATGGGAACCCCATCTTACACCACAAGAGCTGATGTTACAGGGGAAAAGACAACTACAATCGATCGTGGTAGGTATATGATTGTCTTAGGTGTTAATTATTCTAGTAGAGGTCGTGCTAACGTTGGTAGTGGTGATGAACAAAGTGAAGCAACTACAACGACAACAACAACTACAGCTAAAACCGCAAGTGGAGTATGCCCAAGTGAATCAGCTAGTGAAAAATCTGCAAGTGAAACACCTACTGAAGAACCTACAACTCATAAACCAACTGATGAAACTGCTAGTCATTTCAGTTTAAATGCAATTGAACTGATATATTATAATTCATATGTTATAACAATGCAGTTTGGTTACTATTTTGTTTTTTGGGTATATGTTGACTTTAGTAGTCAAATTAAGTTATTCCAAACACAACAATATACTACATATGCGATTACAAACTAAAAACCGTAAACAAGTAAAGCAAAAATGTAAAATCCAACTATTTCAATAGCAATCATCATCCCAAAAAATTTACATCTTCATTACATAAACCACTAAAAATAACAAGTGAACTTTTTGATGGGGGACTTGATATTCATAGTGGGACAGTTGAGGTCCTTAGGGGGAGGCACATACCAATGTTTCCTCTTATTGCTGCTGCTTACCTTTACCGCAACAAGACCTAGTACAACATTTGTAACCATTTTACTTGGTTTTGGACTTTTATGAACAATGGTGCTAACAGGTTGCGCATTTGATGCATCAACCTCTTTTCCTTTAGAATTGGTATCTGGATATATAACAAAAACATAAGGACATCAGACTTTAACCATTACTACTATCCTACTTTTCAATCACTATGTCAATGACACAAATAGAGTAAACTAAACTAACCTTTGATCACTTCGGCTTCTTTGGCAAATCTGCATAAATCTTCATGCATCTCATCAGACATTTCATCACTTTCTAACCAACTATCACCATATTTTGCCTTCACTTACTCTACCATCTTATCCGTCACTTGTGGCTTACTAAGCTCCATGCCTGCCATTCTTCGGATTTTTTTTCCTTTTGTTTATGGAATAACTATGGGTAGCGTTGTTGAGGGTTGTTTTCAGTAAATGTTGTAAGTTACAATGTGTATGATACATCATCGGGACTTACTAAAAAATAAACGGTTAGTTGTGGGTTTATTGGTTCCCGCGAAATAATTAATAAGCGTATCTGAGAAGTTGTGGTCAAGTTGCATAGCTAAAAACTATATTAGAACACAGTTGGTCCCTGAAATTGAATGTCGGGTTAGACATTAACCATACACTAGTTGTAAATGTGGTTGGAATAAATTGCCCTTGGAAAAATAACCAAAACTGAGCGTTGACCTCACCATTTCGGGTCAAGGGACGCATTCGGCCTCAAAATCCATAGTTTTGGACGCATGTCGACGATTTTGAAAAGTTAAGGGCCATGGTGATGTTTCGTGGAAACTTTAGGGACCAGCGGTGTATTTTTGTCTAGTTATAATAACTATAATTTTGAGTGTATTAATTTGGTGACTGGTTTTATATTTTCATTTATAACCAAAAAATGGTTAAATTTGTGTTTCTATTGCTTGCTTAAAATATACCTCTAAGAAGTTTCAAGACATTTTATACATGCTTTTCTTTACATATGATATACAAATCACACCACTGAATTTAAATTTTGGGAGAGTTGCATATATATCCCTCCAGCCGCGGCGGCTAAACCCTTAACCGGACAGCTAAATGGTGTTTACTAGTTTTTGCTCAGTTTTTGAAAATCATATAAAATTCCGTAACTCCGTGGTAGTTGTGCCAACTATCATTGAAAAGGTAATTGAGTCTACTTTCACATAAAAATACTTACAGAGGAGCTGATTCTAAATAAAAATATATATAAGTGTATTTGATTTGTAACAGAATGTTGGTTTCGGTCATGCCGTTCGTGCAAAAAAAAAAATCGAGTTTGGTTTGGAGTGTTTCAACTTGGTATCAAAAATCTAACAGTTCTCAACTTTAATTATGAAGAAGTCATAGTTTTTATGAAACAAGGTCTTAGTTAGTGATGAACAAATTTTATTGATGTAGAATACCAATGATAAACAACTCATTATATTTTTGAAGCGTCTAAAAATGAAAATTAAGAATGATGAACAATACATGTAACGAACAAAACATTTGCGTATCATATGTTTGATGAACAAAATAGTAGTTCATCACAAATTATGAATGAGCATTTATTGGCATGCCTAACTCATGTGCTTAATTATATGCCTAATCTTATGTGGCATCCCACTATTGGTGATTGTACATGAACCCGTTTCTTCAAACCAATCAAACACTTCCACGTCGCTTTAGGCATAAAATTAGTCACACAATTAGGCACCCAATCATTTTCCATTATGAAGTTGTGCATCAATAATTTTACTATTTTTTATTATGTTTATATTTGTATTTTTTGAACTAAAAGACAACAAAAACCATAATAATGTCTTCAGAAAGGTAATTATTTTTATAGGTGCAAAAATGCCTCACGAATAACCAACTAAGCTACACGTCATTGGCAGAAAGGTGATTACATTTGTAAAATACTAATTTTTCTTTGTTTGCTGAATGAGTTTGAAACATGTGCCCTATTCGAAATTCTAAACATCATGTTTCCAGTTTACCTATTTAATTGATTCCCCACTTCAGTTCTAGTCCTTCATTATCCAGTACATCTTATTCAAAATCAACAAATTTTGCTAAAAAATTGTTATTGCTGATATAGTTGGATTCAAAATTGATATATATTTTCTTTCTGTTGATGATGGTTTGAGAAGAAGATGAAAAAGAATTGAAGTGAAAGTTGAAATTTAAGGGTGTTAACTAAAAAAAGTTGAGGCACATGTGAGTCTTTTTAAGGGTCCGTTTACTATATAAATGAGGTTGAGTTAAGATTTAGATTTAGTATAGAATTTAGATTTGGATTAGATTTAGGAGAGAGAAATTAATTATTTTAAATATAAATTTTAAGTAAAATATATATTTTGAATGATAAAATAGTAAAAAAAAAAATGTGAATCATATAATATGGTCCACATATATAGAGAGAAAGAAATGAAGATGGCTCACAAGAATACACATACCAACTTGAACCCACCTAAATAGCAAACTATCACTTTTTGATTCCAAAATCCATTCTCATTTCAAAAGAAACAACCAAACAAATAACAAGTGTCTTTTCAATTCAAACCCATTCTAACGTGTCATACGAGACGGGCCCTAAAAGCTTTTTTTCGATGACTATCTTGGTCAAGAGACCAAACCCGTATCGGGTCAAAACCACAGGGACTGGATCCGGGTGGAAAAAAAATATAGGGACCATTTTCATTTCACCCGGTAAACCACAGGGACGACTTATGACATTTACTCTAGGAATTTGTTAAATCTCCCTCCATCCGGCATTTCGATACATGTTTACAAAAAAAAAAAAAAAAAAAAAAAAAAAAAAAAAAAAAAAAAAAAAAATCTTCGGTCATCAGGGATAATGATTCTTATCTCGAATGACTTAAGCAGTTAAGCATACTCAAGTCTTTGGAATAATAACTTGATCATTTTCATCCCACACAGATAAATAACTTAATATTGAAAGTATAAAAAAAGATTTATTTATTTATTTATTTTTTTGGTTGCATTAGAGTAATTGTTTGAAGATAGATTTTAAAAAATGAAAAAAAAGTAATTACTTGATGGGTTGTTATTAAGGTTGAGCACAAATCAATCGAAAATCAAACTGAATCCATAAACCGTGCTGAACTAGGCCGAACCGTCCTTATTCGGGTCTGTTTTCGGTTTTATATAATTATGGTTTTCCGTTGTGGTTTTACTCTGTTCGGTTTGAGTCAAAACCAAGAAAAATACAACTAAACTATCTAAATCGGTTTTGCTAGGTTAACTTCGGTTCGGTTACCGGTTTACGTTTTCCTCAAAATCGGTTTTCAGTTTGTTTCGGGTTGGATTTAGTCGATTCGGTTCGAGGTTGACCCGTTGCTCAACCCTACTTGTTATAAAGGTGTAGCATTAGTATATTACTACATTCGTCCCATATTAAGTGTCCACTTGACTTTTTTTTAAGGTTTTTTTGTTTAACTTTGACCTTACATTCTATTATTTTTGTTATATGATACTTGATACAAAATATAAATGGATTAAGTTTTACATGTAATTTTATTGGTATAATTTTTATCAAATATTATAAATATTAGTATATTACTACCTTCGTCCCATATTAAGTGTCTACTTGACTTTTTTTTTTAAGGTTTTTTTTTGTTTAACTTTGACCTTACATTCTATTATTTTTGTTATATGATACTTGATACAAAATATAAATGGATTAAGTTTTACATGTAATTTCATTGGTATAATTTTTATCAAATATTATAAATAAAAAATAAAAGTATTTAAAATTAAAGTTAAACAAGAAAGACTTAAAAAGTCAAAATGAGCAGAGTAACATTTTTCAAATGTTAAATTATAATTCATTGATAAATGCTAAAAGACCCCTAAACTTTACTTAACATGCCAAATACCCCTTAAGTCTATTAAGCATCTATAGTAACTTGATGGGTTGTTATTAAGGTTGAGCAAAATCAATTGAAAATCAAACCTAATCGATAAACCGTGCTGAACTGGGCCGAACCGACCTTATTCGGGTCTGTTTTCGGTTTTATATAATTATGGTTTTCGGTTTTGGTTTTACTCGGTTCGGTTCGAGTCAAAACCAAGAAAAATGCAACTAAACTATCTAAATCGGTTTTGCTAGGTTAAGTTCGGTTCGGTTACCGGTTTACGTTTTCCTCAAAATCGGTTTTCAGTTTGTTTCGGGTTGGATTTAGTCGATTCGGTTCGAGGTTGACTCGTTGCTCAACCCTACTTGTTATAAAGGTGTAGCATTAGTATATTACTACATTTGTCTCATATTAAGTGTCTACTTTGATTTTTTAAGGTTTTTTTGTTTAACTTTGACCTTATATTCTATTATTTGTGTTATATGATACTTGATACAAAATATGAATGAATTGAGTTTTAAATGTAATTTTATTGATATAATTTTCATCAAGTATTATAAATAAAAAAAATATATATTTAAAGTTAAAGTTAAACAAGAAAGACTTAAAAAGTCAAAATGGAAGAGGGAGTAATTCATCAACAGCAATTTGCATTTGATAAATGCTAAAAGACCCCTAAACTTTACTTAACATGCCAAATACCCCTTAAGTATACTAAGTTTATATTTCAACAACCAATATCTTTAACAATAAATCAAATTAACCTCTAAACTATTAAACATAATTTTTTTCACTTCTTTACCTTAGTACAAAGTCACAAGATTAATGTTTTTGCATCTGCTACAACGCGCGGCAAAAATATATCGTTATTAATATTAGAGTAGTGATTGAAAGGCCTAAAAGATGTGTTTAAATTAATGCCTAAGCCTACGTGACATAATCCTAATGGCTGCAGCTAATAGCCCCACTTTTTCACAAATCATCAAGATCATGTCATTGCCTCATATGTTTAAACATGAATTTAGGCTCAAATTAGGTTTCCCAATCATTTTCCTAAATATTACGAGTATTATACAACAATTTCCCTATTTGTAAATTTCTTATTCTTGAGAACCATATCAGTAAATTGGTATATGACAGGGACCGTTTCTGTAAATTCCATTATTATTTTGTCTCTCTCAAACATCTACTAAACCCCAACAGCTGTTTCAAATTTCAAAACCCCAAAACTTTAAGAAGAAGAAGAAGCTCCAAAAACGCGTCAGCAAAGATGAGTACCATGAAGTTTTGCCGTGAATGGTAATCTTTTAATTTTAGTTTGACGCACACCAAGTCTTTGATGAAATGTGTGACTGAATTTTGTTTTATGCTTTGCAGTAACAACATTTTGTACCCAAAAGAAGATAAAGAACAGAAGATCCTTCTCTATGCTTGCAGAAACTGTGAACACCAGGTCCTTTTTTTATAACATGCAAAACCCTATTTTTTTTTTTTTTTTTTTTTTGAGATGGGTTTTGAAAGATGGGTCTACTGTTTTTTTTATAGCTTAATCGGGTTTATCATTGAAAATGTATAATTAGTTATGAAAGTTTAGTACATTCAATTTCGGACAAGTGTAATGTACTGTTGTTACAAGACCTAGCGAATCATTGAACTTAGCTTAAATCAAGGTTGCAAAAAGCATTAGGCACTAGTCGAACGGTCACCGCCTAGAGATTAATCGGATTGGAATTTTAAAGTATATATATGACATAAAAATAATACTTCAAAAGTTTTAACATAAAGTTATAAACATAATACTTCAAAGTTCTAGATTGAAAGAAGCTAGGTATATTGAAAGAACCTGTAATTTTAGTTTTAGGAAAAAGTTGACTTGGTTGATCGAATGGGCGATTAGTCCATATCCGATTAATTAGGCCGACCAGGCAAAAATTGATCCCTTGGTGTAGGGATGAGCGCGGTACCATTTTAGTACCCTATTGGCACCGTTTTCGGTGTACCACATTTTTTCCCAACTTAAATTCAAATTACCGTTCCCGGAACCGTATCTTAAACCGGTATCGGTTCCGGTACAACGGTACTAAAACGGGTAGAGAACCGTCTAACTTTTATAATAATACAGTATGTTTTTCCCAGATTTGACCCGATTATGTGTACGCAGTAGACATCTTTACGGCCAAAATGGTTTAGTTATAACTGCGTATCCTTTTGTGCTAAAATGGTTCAGTTTTATGGTCCATAAACACTTTCAAAATAATGCTAAACACCCCTTAAAAGCATTTGATTGGCTAGGTACTAAAAGGCAATCAGGCATAACTAATTTAGTAGAACTCGTGAGTATTTGGAGTTAAATGGCATGTTATTCCATCGATTTGCTTTGTATATCACATGCCACATTGTGGTGCATAGAATGCCAATGTGTTTTGCAATCTTAGTGTAATCATTAAGCATCTTATAATCTTAACAACGATTTATCATTCCAAGCAAATACCAGTTTGATGTAAGATACTATGATGCATTTAAACATAACATCCACACTTGCATGCAGTTTTAGGAACTAGGTACTAGGTGTAATTATAGCCTCTCTTGCTCATTGTCTGAAGTTTATAGAATGCATTCTTAGTTTCTTACATGTGACCCTTTTCAAGAATATGTGTTTGACTGATGCTACGAATAAGCATTTATTTATTTGTTTTTATATTAACTATCAAATACAGTAGTCTCTCTTTAAGGATTCTATATAAACATACATACATAATGCACACAGCACACTTATAACTATTTTATTACTCCATAAGGCTCTTTTTGTAAATCAAAATATGATGTGTGTAGTGGTCAATGAAGCTATTGTTACCAGTCAAATCTAATGCCAGTTAATTTTACCCAACTTTGAACATAAAACATACTGATGACATACTAACTATAAAGGAACATCATTAACGAAAAATAATGCATCAAATTCCTGTTTTTTGAGATTTCCATTCATTTCTTATAGCTTTGTCTAAAGTTAGTCTCATGTGCGACTAAATAGTTAGTCTCATCCAGTCAACTTCAAATTAAAAAAAAAAAAAATCCAAATTTGACCCGTTAACCCACTGTGACAGCAACAATTTTCCAGGTAAAACAGACATTTTTCGAGCTATTTTAACCAAGTTTCATTGACCTGGCAAGATATATGTACAAGTTTCATTGACCACTTAAAGGGGTGTTTGTAACAAAAACAATTTTCCAGTTTGACCCATCTTGCTTTTGTGAGCAGCACTTTTTTAGGCAAAACGGCCATTTCTGAGATGATTTTAGTTATTGTAATAGGGTAGGATTTGATTTGCGGGAGGGTTTTGAGGTATGCAATAGTTGTTACAGAGGTTTACTTGTTACAAAAGGTTTTGGGAGGGTTTGATATGTGGGTTTTTTTGTTTACAGCATTCCAGTTTGCATGAAAATCTGAATTAAGTGTTTGTATCATGGGTTTATGTCAAAAAGCCAACCTTTGTATTCCGGCACCAAATTTGGGAATTCCTGTTATGATCCCACACCGATTTCTCTGGTACCGTTTTTTTTCTCACCATTTTTGTAGTTCCGGTACCGTACCGGGTATAAAAAACCAGTGCTGGTACAGGTCGGTACCGCTGCTCATCTCTACCTTGGTGGCTGATTAGCGCCTAGGCACCGGTTAATCGGCCGCCTAGGCCAATTTTTGCAACACTGGTTTAAATTCAGTTAGTGGGTTCAGGTGATGTGCTACCAAATTGGAATGTGACTAGTTGATGTAGGAGTACTTGACAATGGAACATAATTTTTTCTTGAGACCAGGAAATCATAACCGCTTTGTCATGGTTTGCAGTGACAAGAAGAAAAAAAGCACAATAGAGTGGGACCTTATGAAGTGTATAAGTAAGGTTTAGCTACCTTTGTTTACGTGGACTCTAGAGACCTGGATCCTTTTTCTTTCTTTTATGTTAGTTAGTCTAGTTTTGTCAGATCCAGATGACCCTCAAAGCTCCATTTTCCTTTTCTGTTTTTTAAAAGAAATAAACTTTTTAAATTTTCTCTGGTAAGGTCACATGAAATTGATCTGAATAATCTAGAAGTTTCTGATGACTGTATGCATCTTCATTCTCTTTGATGGCCTTTTAGATCGACTGATATTTACATCATCCACCTCATGATTTTATTTTCTGTCACATATATGTTATTCCGTATATAATTACTTCGAATATTATCTTTAAGTTGATCAGGTTCTCAGTTTTGTTACTGTGGATTTGAATTTCTATATCCAGTTAGCTTTAGAATTAAAACTCATATGCTCCTCACTTCAATTGTAGTCAATATATTTGGTATTCAAGAATCTGTAGTCTTTTTTTTTTTTTTTTTTTTTTTTTTGTAAGATAGTACTTTAGTTGCGTTCCATATTCCATTAGTAAGATACATCGGCATGGAAAGCATAACAGTCTGGATGATGTATTAATCAAACATTTGGTGTAACAGAAAGGAATTTGTGTAGGTGCATCGATGTTTGTGATTTATTTTTCAAAAGATTCTTTCATTAAGAACGGAATAAATATGTCTTTTAGAATGTTAGGAAAACCTAATAACTGAGATATGGGTATTTAGCAGCAGAAACCCAACCCCCTGCTCAAATCATATGGCAAAACATGACAGGACGATAAATTATTCTGTTTAATTCCAATTCCAATTTCATGTAGCTGCTTTCCATTTTATGTTATCAGAATTAAGTGACTCCCACCCTACCCTACTGTTTACTTATTACAGTCATACATTTAAGACTTACTCAGATAGAACTTGAACTTATTAATGCAAAACAGTTTCTAATGAGTTTAAATGATGATGGCTGACCTTAGTTGTCGTCTTATCTTCTTTGGTGCTCTCACTTTAACATGTATGCGAAAGGTGATTAGGTGATATCCTATTGCCTAGTTATCTTGTTCATTTTAAATAATTGAAGGTAGGTGTGGGTCAAGACAAGTTATTTTTGTGTGGGTCAAAATGGGATGGACCGTCCTGCAAATACTCTTTTTTATCCCTTTTGTCTGTATTTTATCCGTAATTGATTGATGTGCTTTTCATTACAAACTATTCTGTTACATTAAAACTCCATGATTTCAAGTAGAGCGATTTAGGAGGTTTTATGCCTTTGAATAACTTTCAACTGCCCGACCCATTCATATGTAAATCGGTTGATAAGGACCTTAATAGTAAAGGTGTTCCCTTGAGTATATTTTTCTGAAAGGTAATTAATATCACATTCAATATCACACAGGAGGCTGCAGAAAACAATTGTGTCTACAGAAACGAGATACATCATGCTGTTGGGGAGCGCACTCAAGTTCTTCAGGATGTTGCAGCTGATCCAACTCTTCCACGTACAAAAGCAGTTCGTTGTGCTCAGTGTGGTCATGGAGAAGCCGTTTTCTTCCAGGTAACTGCTTTCATCTTTACCAAATATACACCATTTGACATCCTTTTATTCTTATTGCATGAATGCTAACATTCAAGATCATAAATATTAGAGTAAATTGCAGAAATGGTCCCTGTGGTTTGCTCAGATTGCACGTTTAGTCCCTGGTCTTTCAAAAGTGCAGGCGGCCTCCCTGTGGGGAAAACTTTGGTCCGTTTTGGTCCCTGGTTTTAACCGGTGTTAACTGGATTCGTTAACAGTTACACATTAGCCCTTTTGGCCAGTAACCGTTGCAGCGTCCATCCTTTATACTAATGACCGTTTATAATTAGAAATTTTCAGTTTATTTAAAGCTTTTCGATTTTTTATATACAACTTTATAAAAAAAAATATATGCGTTTTTATATTTTTATATGCTTTTATATACGTTTTTATACACTATATATATATATATATATATATATATATATATATATATATATATATATATATATATATATATATATATTATACATTCTTATATTCTTTTTATACATTTTTATATATGTTTTTATATACATTTTTATACACGTTTTTGTATACCTATATATACGTTTTTGTATACGTCTATATACGTATACAAAAACATATATATACATATACAAAAATGTATATAAAAACGTATATAAAAGCGTACAAAACCATATATAAACACGTATAAAAAGTATATAAGAACGTGTATAAAAATGTATATAATAACGTATATGTTTTTAAAAATACGTATATACAAGCATATAAAACTTATATATAAAAATAAAAAGTATATAAGAATATGGGGAAATGATGCCTACATTTAAATGTAGGCAATTGCCTACATTCTCTTTGAAAAAAATTTACAAAATGTACAGTTCAGTTCCTGCAATAAGCCCCTGATACAGTTTAGTCCCTGTCCCTACCTTTTTTTACAAAGGAAAGTAGGTAACTTGCCTACTTTATAAAGTAGGTATCATATCCCCTAAGAATATATACAAAAACATATATAAGAACGTGCATAAAAACGTATATAGAAACGTATACAAAAACATATATAAAAGTGTATAAAAACTTATCTAAAAACATATATGTTTTTATAAAAATGTATATAAAAAATCAAAAAATTTAATTAAATCGAAAATTTTAAATTATAAATGGCCGATAGTTTAAAGGATGAATGTTGCAACGATCGTTGGCAAAAAGGGCTAACGTGTAACTGCTAACGGAATCTACTTAACGCCGGTTAAAACCAAGGACCAAAACGCAACCAACATTTCCCCACAGGGAGGCCGCCTGCACTTTCGAAAGACCAGGGACTAAACATGCAATCTGAGCAAACCACAGGGATCATTTCTGCAATTTACTCTAAATATTATCACCTGTATACTGGATCACACTCTTTTCTGCTACTTTGACGTTGTGGTGGCCAATTTTAACCCATTTATATAAGAGTGGTTCAACTCAGTTTGTATTTTTTTGATAACAAAAGAGTGTAATCGGTAAATGTGTGAATTCAAAAATCGCCTCACATGTGATCTATGTTTAGAATGTCCTAAGTCTTATAATTTAAAGGAATTTATATCATTATATTAATTATATACTTTATAATCAGATTTGACATGTTAATTTAATTCTCAAATTGGATAAAAAAATGTTGCTGGATCAGCTCTCAAACCTGGTCCGTTTTGGCCTGGACAAAAGGTTAATTGCACTAAACCCAAATGTTGTGATCTTTATAAAATGGAGTAATATTCAGATCATTAGATTTTAGAGCTGGCAAGTTATATGGGTTAGGTCGAACTCATAATGAAACCTTTAGTATATATCTAACTAACAAATTCAGCCTCGTAAATCGTCAAGTTTAAACTTTTGCAGATTTTGCTTCAGTATTGTAGTTTATTTAGAAAGTTTAAAGTGGACAAAAAGTGTTTAGGGTTCTGCATTTTGGCACCTATAAAAACATGCCTCAAGTAAATGAAGTCTTATGGAACTGATATTGGTTTTATTTGTTAGGCAACTGCTAGAGGGGAAGAAGGTATGACATTGTTTTTCGTTTGCTGCAACCCGAACTGTGGTCATCGATGGAGGGACTGAGAGCTCATTGAATTGGGTACCTAAGTCAAGGACCGGAACTTTTAATGGTTCTTTGGAACCAAACTTTGTAATTCTTAACTGAAACCTCTCGAAATGTGGATGCTAATGATCAAATAGGGTAGATGGCAACTTCTGAGATTTCTAACTGCAATCTTAACTTTGAAATCGAATTGATAAATTGGTTTTGTTATAAGATTTAGTCGTGGTTTGAAAGTTTGATCTGTGGGTTTTGTTTTAATAGCCAAAGCTACCATTTGTGCGTTACAAGATTGCACCAACCAAAACACAAAGTATATATAAATGAATCATGAGACAACCACTTTCTTCTTCAGATAAGAATGCCAGTGGTTCTTTATGTCATTATCTGTCCTTGCAAATGTTGCGACATCTGAGACCACCTGTGCAGATTGAGTGTATCTAAATAATATCATATTTACTTTTTACAGTGAAAATGGGAAAATAAATAAGTGGTGTATGATGTTTGATTATTGCCTAGCATGCGATGAAGAGTCTCTGTCTTAGTCTGCAACTCTTTCCGCTCCTTTGCAAACATACATGTCAAGGACGCATAAAGATTACCGACGGACATATATGGATGCTAATATTAATCGTGTAGCACTGATATTAACTTACCGGCATGAATGAGGACCGAGCTCCAGCAGCAAAGACCATGGTTCATGATGTAATCTCTGAGCTTTTGATCTTCATCGGGTGACCATAACCTGACATACCAACCTTATGACTTTATAAGTGTACTATTAAGGAAATTCATTCACCCACAAACTTAATAGAGTGATAAACTTTATACAGTAAGTCGTAAGACACTGATATTGTAAAATACCGTTCATTTTCTTTCTGATATTGTTGGTAGCTGCTAAAAGTGAGAGTGCATGAATAACTTGAGAAGAGAAAGAAAGGTTCGTGTGGGACTAATTCTTTTCATTTCTCATCTAAGAAAACTTAGAAGAGAAAGAAAGGTTCGTGTAACACAACTGGGAGTTCTATTAATGCAAACACAGTAATGAAGAGTAGAGTTCGGTTCAATGTTTTGGATACTAATCAAACATTATATAAATTTGACAAGGTTTATAAGGGTGACACGTAAATTTGACATGTATTGAAAATGAAATTAGAGTAATCAAATTTGACATGTTTTTATGCAACTGTTTTTCTTTCTGATAATATCTCAAGTCGATTACATATTTGAAAATGTCATAGTTGTTTATAAAGGGTTTAGGGTCCAAGTAAATTGTAACATAACAGCATGCTACATACTTTCTCTTGTATTTTGGGCACTTTTTAAAAATTTGCGGTTCTAATCGGGGTAGAACCGAAATACCCGAACCGGAACCGGAACTAAACAATGGAATTCGGTTCGGTTCTCGGTTCCTAAAGTATGCATTTTTCGGTTCTTGGTTCTTGCGGTTCCAGGTCGGTTCTGTGCGGTTGGAACCGCGCTCACCGGGCGTTACGGACTAATTGACGGGAACAGCCTGACCCCGGGTGCCTTTTGGCACCGGCCATTATCCATCCCACAAGGAATAGCTCCGACAACTCTCCTGCCAGTGCGGCACCAACCGAGCCAAAGTCCTTTTGTACTAAAATCTCGAAGATACTTGCAATAAATGTGTTAGTTCAACTAAAGTTAGTTTTCTTGAAGATGCATAAGTATATAGGTGACTATGACATAAACATGGATGATGGATACTTTTTTTACTAGAAACTGAAACGCCCAGGTAAATTTTTTTTTTTTTTTTTTTTTTTTTTTTTTTTTTTTTTTTTTTTGACCAACTTAATTTAACACCAACACTTATATTAACATATGAAATTGTGCATAACATATATCATTCGCCTTGACCCGTACATGATAAAAATGGGTCAATATGGGCAAGAATGGCACTATGCCAAACACCCCTTTTAAACTATAAAGAAACTACTTAACTACTTGATCATTACATAACCATGAGTTTATATGTTCATACACACAAAAGCATACAACCTAGGGCGTTTCTTGGTAGGAGAGCGTGTAGGGAAAAAGGCTCCATACCCAAGTATTTCACCGGGTCTAGTTCTCGGTCTTCGTACCCTTGATTGCACTACCACTAGCTTCACCTATAATAAACATAACGAAGCAACGTAAGCAATAGCTTAGTGAGATAACATATAAAAGATACTAATCATAACATGGCATAATACTATGGTTGCTTCGTGTTGTTATTATATACTAGTCGCCCACTAAGGACGTTGTGAACCCATATTGGTTCAATATAACTGAAAATGTTCTAGTCGTCCACTTAGGACGTCTAAGTCATATATTCCATGACTTTGAGCCGCTTATACACATTGATCACCCACAAAGGATGTCTAAGTCCCATTTAACGAGATGAGACACTAATAAAGGCTCAGTCATCCACTAAGGATGTCTAGGCTCCATTTCGGAGCATGTTATGACATAATAACATGTGTCGTCCACTTAGGACGCTATATAAGTAGTATTGTGGAAATTGAGTTAAAATCACATAACTAAACTCAAACGGGTCATTCGGGGCTGTTTTGACCCGTCTAGCATAATTCATGTATAAACATACTACAAGTAGCTCATTTAGGCACATAACGTATAATTGTACACCATGGACTTGTAACTCAAATATAATACATGAACCTTACCATAAATACCACAATTAAAGTGGCACACTAACGGGTTACCAAGGACCCGTTTATATGCTTAAATATGTTACTCACCTTGTAAACGCTTGAATAGAACACGAGCTCCCTTAAACACGTCCCTGGCTAACTCTTATAACCTAGGAACACATAAATGACATGGAGCTTATTTAGAACATAACTAAGCTTATCATAATAAGCACTAAAAGGATAGATAAGCCATAAGGGGGTGTTTGGTTTGTGGCTTATATAACCACACCAACATAATTTCTGAAAATTAACACCACAAAATGGTGTTATAGCACCTTAATAAGGTACCCATCACTTTTTCTTATCATTTATACATGATTACTAGGGTTCTTGGTGATTTCTCAAAATCATAACTTCACATAAACATGTAAAATTCCACAATAACCCCATAAATGGCATAAGGATATGAACTTTAGGCTTTACCCACAACTAGGAAGCCATAACATACAAGTTTAACAACAAGACATGATCTTTACCTCAAATTGGATGGTGGGAACCCTAGCTTATTCGTTTATAAGCTTATGTGAGGTGAAACCTTGCTTAATACTTGTTTAAAATTAATCTTGGATCAAACCCTAGCTTCTTGATGTGATATATGTATATGTCGTGAGTTTTGGTGGAGGGAGAATTCTCTGGAATTTGTTTTCCTGGGAATGAAGTATGATAGCATATTAATATTTTTAAGTTTCACACTTTGCAACTTTAGTCCCTGTACAAGAAAATTGTTACAAAGTTAGTACCTTAAAAGATTAGGATGTTACAACTCTCCCCCACTTATTCGGTTTGGGTCCTCACAAACCATTCCTGATAAAAAGCGGGGTAATATTTGATGAGATCCTCTTCGGGCTCCCATGTGCACTCCGACCCCTTTCTGTGCTTCCATCTTACCTTAAGAAGGAGGACCTCTCTTTTTCTGAGTTTCTTGACCATGGTGTCAAGAATCTCTACTGGCTCTTCAACGTAGCCAAGTTTCTCATCAACTGTTATATCCGCTAGAGGGATATACTGTGCCTCATCTGCAAGACATTTTCGTAACTGAGACACGTGGAAAGTATTGTGAATACTGTTCAACTCTTCTGGTAGCTCAAGTCTGTATGCTACTTTTCCAACTCTATCGATTATTCTGAATGGACCAATGTAACGTGGTCCTAGCTTTCCACGCTTCCTGAATCGGATAACACCTTTCCAGGGAGAAACTTTCAGCATGACACGATCACCAACTTGAAATTCTATAGGTCGTCTCCTCTTGTCTGCATAAGACTTCTGTCGATCCTAGGCCATCTTAAGCCTTTCTCTGATTTGATCAATCTTATCATTCGTTTGTTGAACAACATCTGAACTAGCTAATTCTCTTTGTCCGATTTCACCCCAACATATAGGAGTTCGGCACTTCCTTCCATACAACATCTCATATGGAGGCATCTTAATGCTGGAATGATAACTGTTATTATAAGAGAATTCTGCTAGTGCTAAGTACTTATCCCAGCTACCACCGAAGTCGATAGCGCAGGCTCGAAGCATATCTTCCAGTGTCTGAATGGTCCTTTCACTCTGACCATCTGTCTGTGGATGATAAGCCGTGCTAAAATGGACACGAGTACCTAGATTCTCTTGGAATTTCCGCCAGAATCTAGAGGTAAATCTGATATCTCTATCCGATACTATAGAGACTGGTACTCCATGTCTAGCTACTACTTCACGAAGATACAACTCCGCGAGAGCTTCTGAGGACATTGATTCCTTAATAGGAAGGAAAATCGCACTCTTTGTTAAACGATCTACAATTACCCATATTGCATCATGCTGACGCGGTGTCTTGGGTAATTTCGTGATAAGATCCATAGTGATCCTTTCCCATTTCGAGACAGGAATCTCGAGAGGTTGTAGCTTACCATAAGGTTTCTGATGTTCTGTCTTAACTTGGAGGCAAGTAAGACACTGCTCGACATATTTTACAATATCTCTTTTCATACCTGGCCACCAATAATCTGGTTTAAGATCATAATACATCTTGGTGGCACCTGGGTGAATGGAATATTTCGACTTATGAGCCTCGTCGAGCAACAACTTTTTGAGCTCTTTATTATTCGGTATCCATATTCTACCGAAGCGTGTTCTGAGTCCTCGTGAGTCCACAACTAAGTTGTGCACCTGACCCACGAGTCGTTCTGAGTTTACATCACCGTTCTCCCATGCTTCTAACTGAACTGTTTTGATGTGCTCATAGAAGTCTGGAGTAATCACCATCTGAAGTGATTTTACTAGTAGAGAATCATGCCTTGTCTTTCGACTTAAGGCATCTGCCACAACGTTGGCCTTACCCGGGTGGTAAAGAATTTCACAATCATAATCTTTGACTAGATCCAACCAACGTCGTTGCCTCATATTGAGGTCACGCTGATCAAAGAAGTATTTGAGACTTTTATGGTCGGTAAAGATCTTGATCTTTACTCCATAAAGATAATGCCTCCACAATTTTAAGGCAAAAACTACTGCTGCTAGCTCTAAATCATGAGTGGGGTAATCTTCCTCATGTTTCTTGAGCTGCCTGGAAGCATAAGCTATGACTCGGCCTCTCTGCATGAGAACACAGCCGAGGCCATTGGCTGATGCATCACAATAAACTTCCAGGTCATCATTGCCTTCTGGCAATACTAAGACTGGAGCCTGACTTAACTTCTGTTTAAGAGTCTGAAAAGCGAGTTCCTGATCTTCATCCCACTCGAATTTTACATTCTTGCGGGTGAGCTCAGTGAGCGAAGAAGCAATCTTTGCAAAATCTTGGATAAAACGGCGGTAGTAACCCGCGAGTCCAAGAAAAGATCTAATTTCTGTGGGAGTTTTTGGTCGCTCCCAATTCATGATGGCACTAATTTTAGCTGGGTCTACTTTAATGCCTTCGCCGTTTACAACATGCCCGAGAAATTGAACTTCTCGGAGCCAGAACTCACACTTCGAGAACTTAGCATAAAGTTTTTCTTGTCTTAACATACTGAGGACTTGGCGCAAGTGGGTTTCATGATCACTAGCTGATTTCGAATAAACCAGGATATCGTCAATGAAAACAATAACTGACTGATCTAACATCGGACGACAGACCCGATTCATCAGGTCCATAAATGCTGCTGGGGCATTCGTCAAGCCAAATGGCATAACTGTAAACTCGTAATGCCCATACCTGGTCCGGAAAGCTGTTTTCGGGATATCCTCTTCCCGAACCTTTAACTGGTGATATCCTGATCTTAGATCTATTTTTGAAAAGAAGCTTGCGCCCTAGAGCTGATCAAATAAATCATCAATCCTAGGAAGAGGATAACGATTTTTGATGGTAACTTTATTGAGCTCTCGGTAGTCGATGCACATTCGCATACTACCGTCTTTCTTTTTGACAAAAAGAACTGGTGCCCCCCACGGGGAACTACTAGGGCGAATGAAGCCCTTGTCTAGCAGTTCTTGTAACTGCTTCATGAGTTCCTGCATTTCTGATGGAGCGAGTCTGTAGGGAGTTTTAGCAATAGGGGTACTCCCTGGAATAAGATCAATGCGGAACTCTACTGGTCTATCAGGCGGTAGACCTGGGAGTTCCTCTGGAAAGACATCAGGAAATTCCTGAACAACTGGAATTTTATTAAGGTCTGGAACAGGTTTCTGAATATCGACAATATGAGCTAAATAGGCTTGACAGCCACGTGCCAAGTGTTTCTTGGTTCTAGCATAAGTACAAATAGCAAGGTTAGCCTTTTTATGCTCACCATAGATAACTGTTTCTCCCCCACTTGGGGTTCTGAGTCGGACTAGCTTATGATGACACAAAATGATGGCTTCATTTGTGCCGAGCCAGTCCATACCAATAACTACATCAAGCTCTCCCATAGGGATAGGAATTAAGTCTATCGGATACGTTTCATTATCAATTTCTATTTCACAGTTCTGAAAGACATCAACTACACGTATCACTTTGTTATTAGCTACTTCCACATCTAAAGGTGGCTTAAGCTGACTAATTGGAACAGAAAATCTGCGACTGAACCTTTCGGATACAAAAGATCTATCTGCACCAGAATCAAATAACACACGAGCAGGTAATAGATTCACAAAGAAGGTACCTGTCACAACGTCGTATGTTTCCTTAGCTTCATCCACAGTCATCTGATGAACACGAGCTGGAGGTCTATGTGGTCTTTGGGTAGTAGGAAAGCCAGGGGCTCCTGAAGGTCTAGAAGTAGATGGTGCCCCTCGCCTGTCTGTATTCCTCCTAGGTTCTTGTTGACGTGGAGGAGGAGGTCTGACATTTGGACAAGACTCAGTCGTGTGATTCGGATCATAGCATTTCCTGCAAACCTGAGCTGGTTTTGGACAATCTTTACTGATGTGACCAGGCTCACCGCAACTGTAGCAGGTCCGGCTACCTGCACGGCATTCCCCCGGGTGATACCTTTTACAATTCGCACACAATGGAAAACTCCTACCCCCCGTGCTAGGATAAGCCTCATTTGGCTTAACTTTCTTTCGAGACGAACTAGCCTGCTCCATCTTTCTCTTAGGAGGAATCTCTTCCTCTTTCTTTGTTTCCTGTTCTCGCTCTAAAGCTGCATTCATGAGCTGATCCATGTTTTTCCAATCCCTGGCTGAAATAAACTGACGGATATCTTTTCGAAGCATATCCACATAATGTTTCATAAGCAACCTTTCATCATTAGCATATTCAGGCAGAAAATGTGCTCTGTCCAGGAATGTCATGGAGAAATCATGTACTGACTCCGTGGTCTGGTGAGTACCCAAGAAGTCTCGGCGAATCTTATTAAGTTCCGCCTCTGGAGCAAAGTTCTGAAAGAGTAATTCCTTGAACTGCTTCCAAGTCATACTCCTAGCAATTTCTGGTGTTTTTGATGAAAGGGTCCAATTCCACCATGATTTAGCCCGATCGCGAAGGAGATTAATAACAAAATTAACCCAACGATCCTCAGGGACCTTGCTGGTGGCAAACGCCCCTTCAACATCCTGGATCCATCTGTGGCATTTAAAAGGATCCTGTTCTCCCGAGTAAGTCGGGGGCTTACAAGCTGAAAAGTCAGTATAAGTAACTTCCTTAGTTAGACCGACTCGTGCAGCCAGCTTCTGATCAAGTTCTGTTGTGATAGCCTGAGCTATGATCTTACTGAGACGTTCTGTATAATATGGTATAGCTGCTTCCTGTGCCTTGGCTACTTCTTGAGATATCATATCTCTGATCTGTCTAGCCATAGCATCAGAAATATGAGCGTTATCATGCTCATCTGTTTCTGGTGGATCGGGGGTTGGCTCCCGATCATCCTGTTCTGGTATGTCTACATGAGTCGGCCACTCAGAGCTTTCAGGAGGTCTTTCAGCCATATCTACGCTGAAAGTTAAACATATTACACGATAAGGGAACAATAAGACTCACTATAAGATTCATAATTCATTCCTTTAGTGTAACATAACACCAGTAAGCTCCCGTTATGTGATGCAATTATTACCACGTTGGCCAGACGTCGTAATAATTCCATCAGATAACCAAGTTCTTACCGTTACCATATTACACTAATAATGCGGAAACGTATGCTAATACTAATACTGATGCTACATAATAATGCGGAAACGTGTCTAATGCTATAGGTCCCATAGAGCCTAGGTTTAAGTCTAAGTACCCATCTACAGTGGATACCTAAATCCCTTAAACCACAGCTCTGATGCCAACTTCAAACGCCCAGGTAATTTTTTTTTTTTTTTTTTTTTTTTTTTTTTTTTTTTGACCAACTTAATATAACACCAACACTTATATTAACATATGAAATTGTGCATAACATATATCATTCGCCTTGACCCGTACATGATAAAAATGGGTCAATATGGGCAAGAATGGCACTATGCCAAACACCCCTTTTAAACTATAAAGAAACTACTTAACTACTTGATCATTACATAACCATGAGTTTATATGTTCATACACACAAAAGCATACAACCTAGGGCGTTTCTTGGTAGGAGAGCGTGTAGGGAAAAAGGCTCCATACCCAAGTATTTCACCGGGTCTAGTTCTCGGTCTTCGTACCCTTGATTGCACTACCACTAGCTTCACCTATAATAAACATAACGAAGCAACGTAAGCAATAGCTTAGTGAGATAACATATAAAAGATACTAATCATAACATGGCATAATACTATGGTTGCTTCGTGTTGTTATTATATACTAGTCGCCCACTAAGGACGTTGTGAACCCATATTGGTTCAATATAACTGAAAATGTTCTAGTCGTCCACTTAGGACGTCTAAGTCATATATTCCATGACTTTGAGCCGCTTATACACATTGATCACCCACAAAGGATGTCTAAGTCCCATTTAACGAGATGAGACACTAATAAAGGCTCGGTCATCCACTAAGGATGTCTAGGCTCCATTTCGGAGCATGTTATGACATAATAACATGTGTCGTCAACTTAGGACGCTATATAAGTAGTATTGTGGAAATTGAGTTAAAATCACATAACTAAACTCAAACGGGTCATTCGGGGCTGTTTTGACCCGTCTAGCATAATTCATGTATAAACATACTACAAGTAGCTCATTTAGGCACATAACGTATAATTGTACACCATGGACTTGTAACTCAAATATAATACATGAACCTTACCATAAATACCACAATTAAAGTGGCACACAAACGGGTTACCAAGGACCCGTTTATATGCTTAAATATGTTACTCACCTTGTAAACGCTTGAATAGAACACGAGCTCCCTTAAACACGTCCCTGGCTAACTCTTATAACCTAGGAACACATAAATGACATGGAGCTTATTTAGAACATAACTAAGCTTATCATAATAAGCACTAAAAGGATAGATAAGCCATAAGGGGGTGTTTGGTTTGTGGCTTATATAACCACACCAACATAATTTCTGAAAATTAACACCACAAAATGGTGTTATAGCACCTTAATAAGGTACCCATCACTTTTTCTTATCATTTATACATGATTACTAGGGTTCTTGGTGATTTCTCAAAATCATAACTTCACATAAACATGTAAAATTCCACAATAACCCCATAAATGGCATAAGGATATGAACTTTAGGCTTTACCCACAACTAGGAAGCCATAACATACAAGTTTAACAACAAGACATGATCTTTACCTCAAATTGGATGGTGGGAACCCTAGCTTATTCGTTTATAAGCTTATGTGAGGTGAAACCTTGCTTAATACTTGTTTAAAATTAATCTTGGATCAAACCCTAGCTTCTTGATGTGATATATGTATATGTCGTGAGTTTTGGTGGAGGGAGAATTCTCTGGAATTTGTTTTCCTGGGAATGAAGTATGATAGCATATTAATATTTTTAAGTTTCACACTTTGCAACTTTAGTCCCTGTACAAGAAAATTGTTACAAAGTTAGTACCTTAAAAGATTAGGATGTTACAGAAACGGGTAAAACATTGCATCGGTTATTATGTCTTGATCTGTCTTGTGCTTAATTATTACTAATATCAAAGGCAACAGTTATTAGTCAACTAGTGACATAAGACGGTGGTTACATTTTTAACCATCATGTTCATTCTTCTGAAACAGGTGCAGCCAGTCCATTTGAAAACTAGGAAATGAATAGATTAAATGGAGTAGAAAGTGCATTTGCGACTGGTTCTTATATTACGGTACATATAACATGTCTGGTGTGACTACCTATCCGAAAAACAAATCAAGACTTGGACATAATACATAAGCATACAATCATAGTTGGTATTACGTTAACTGTAACCTGATCACACCTACACAAGTTACTTAGATGTTTATCTCGGTTCTCAGTATGTGGTCCTAGTACCATTTGTTTCAGACAAAATCCAACTTTTCTCGATTTCCCCTTCACTTTCCACCATTTTATTCCTGGACCTGCACAGGAGATAAAAAAGGAGGCCATCTGGTGGAAAGGTACCAACGTGGTGGAAAGGTACCACGCGCTGGTGGGGGTGGAGCTACAGTAGTTTTTCATTTTCGTTTCCAGGTGAAGCGTGACGGCGATCTTAGTCTCACCTCCGGCGAGTGAAGAATCCCATCAACATTTAGAGGCTGATCCAAGTCCTTTTGAAGGTTCCCGCTGCCGGCCGCCCCCTGCCGCCGTCGGCTGCCGCCACTGCTGACCGGAATTTTTTTCTGGCAGCAGCAGAGTACATCTTTATACTTTCCCTTTGCTCTCTTTTTCTTTCCCTTGTTTTTTATTATTTGTTGTTCTTTTTTCTCGGGTGCTCTGCTTTGTTTTTGTTCCTTGTCGTTCCCTTTTTTTTTTCTCTTAGTGCTTTTGTCTTGGTGTTTGTTTTCTTGTGGGTAGGATAGACGCTTTAGTTGGTGATGGTCACCTGAGGTCATGTCTTGCCGGCTCGAGAGGGGTAGGGGTAGGCGGGTCTAGAGTGCCTAGGGGTGTTGGTAGATTAGCGGGTACGCGTAGGATTAGAGTGGGTAGCTGGAACGTAGGGTCGTTGACCGGTAAGCTCTTTGAGCTTGCTGACGTCTTGAGGAGACATAAGGTTGATATAGCGTGCTTCCAGGAGACCAAATGGAAGGGGTCTAGCACGAGGGAGGGAAACGGCTACAAGCTTTGGTACTCGGGCTCTTGGTCAGCGAGGAATGGAGTTGGAGTCATTCTAGCGGCGGGTCTTAAGGATAATGTGGTGCAGGTGGTCAGGAGAAGCGATAGAACCATAAAGATTACGTTGGTTATTGATGGTGAGACCGTTAATGTGATCAGTGCATATGCACCTCAAGTGGGTCGCAATGACTTGGAGAAGAGGAGTTTCTGGGACTCCCTCGACGCGCTCGTGAGGGAGTGCCCTGCAGACCAGCGACTGATTATAGGTGGTGACTTGAACGGTCACATAGGAGCTACAACAGATGGATACGAGGGGGTTCACGGAGGTTTCGGCTATGGAGTTAGGAATGAGGAAGGTTGCTCGATACTAGAATTTGCTACCGCTCACAACTTGGTGGTGGCGAACTCTTTCTTCAAGAAGAGAGACGTCCACTTAATTACCTTCCATGGTGGGGGTCACAGCACCCAGATTGACTACCTGCTGGTGCGCAGAGATGACCTTAGAGCATGTAAGGACTGTAGGGTTTTCCCTGGCGAGGCATGCTCATCCCAACACAGATTGGTGGCATTGGACGCACTTTTTCAGGGGCGACGACACAGGAGAGAGGCGATAGGGATGCCTAGGATCTTGTGGAAAAATCTGAACGGAGATGCTGAGGAGTCGTTTAGAGCGAAAGTCTTTGAGGGTCTCTCTGCTCGGGCGGAGGTCTTGACTTCTACGGATGCGGACCAGTTGTGGAACGCCCTTGCGTGTACCATCAGAGACGCGGCAAAGGATTCCTTGGGAGTGACTAGTGGGTCAGCGAGAACCCAGTCTACCCGCAGGGAATCGTGGTGGTTCAGTGAGGAGGTGCAAATCAAAGTAGCAGAGAAACAAGCTCGGTTCAAAGAGCTTCTTTTGAACAGAGAGAGCCATCAAGCGGATAGGACCGCCGCCGAAGAGAGGTACAAGGTGGCTAAAAGAGAAGCAAAGAAGGCGGTAGCTGTAGCGAAGGACAAGGCGTATGAAGACTTGTATTAGAAATTGGACTCCAAAGAGGGAGCAAATGATATCTTCAGAATAGCTAAAGCCCGTGAGAGAAGAAGAAGGGATTTAGGTAACATAAAGTACATCAAAGATGAAGGAGGACGCACCATCGTGATCGAGGAAGATATTAGGAAGAGATGGGGAGAGTATTTCTCCTCTCTCTTTAACGAGGGGAGCACCGACGGTAGCGGGGAAGGAGAGAACCCAAGCGAACAGTTGTTACCAGAATGCTACTACTCAGGGATCAGCCAAGGAGAAGTGAAGGTTGCTTTACAAAAGATGGGTAGAAACAAAGCAGTAGGCCCGGATCAAATTCCCATAGAAGCTTGGAAGAGCCTAGGAGAGGAGGGGGTTAAATGGTTGACTTGTCTCTTCAACAAGATTTTCTCCGGCGCTAAGATGCCAGAGGAATGGAGACTTAGCGAAGTCATCCCCATCTTTAAGAACAAGGGTGACGCTCAAGTGTGTAGCAACTATAGAGGTATTAAGCTACTTGGTCACACAATGAAGCTCTGGGAGAGAGTTATTGAGAGGAGGTTAAGAAGGGAGACCAGGGTGTCAGAGAACCAATTTGGTTTTATGCCAGGGAGGTGCTCAGTAGAGGCTATCCACCTCCTTAGAAGTCTCATGGAGAAGTTTAGAGAAAGACAAAAAGATTTGCATATGGCTTTCCTTGATCTAGAAAAGGCATATGATAGTGTCCCACGGGAGTTGATTTGGAGGACTCTAATAGATAAAGGGACCCCAAGGAGATACCTTAGAGTCATTAGGGATATGTATGAGGGGGCGAAGACCCGTGTATGGTCAACGGTGGGGACCACTGAGTTTTTCCCGGTGGGAGTTGGACTTCACCAAGGATCAGCCATTAGCCCTTACCTCTTTGCCTTGATTCTAGATGAGATATCTCGAGGGATTCAAGAGAACATTCCTTGGAGCATGATTTTCGCAGACGATATTGTGTTGGTTGCAGAATCGGCGGAAGGGCTAAATTACAGACTGGAGCACTGGAGAGAAGCACTGGAAGACAATGGCCTCCGGGTTAGCAGAGAGAAGACTGAATACATGAGATGTGATTTCGGTAGCAACGAGAACGGCCTCAACGAGGAGATGGAAGTTCGGGTCGGCGACCAGATTCTCCAACCAAAGGAGTCCTTTAGATATTTGGGCTCGGTGATCCACAAGTCAGGGAGGATAGATGATGATGTTACCCACCGTATTAGAGCAGGTTGGGCGAAATGGAGGGCGTCGTCAGGAGTACTCTGTGATAAGAAAGTTCCCTTTAAGTTAAAGGAAAAATTCTATAAGGTGGCGATTAGACCAGCTATCTTGTACGGGTCAGAGTGTTGGCCTATCACGAAAGCTCAAGCTAACAGAGTGGAAGTGGCAGAACTGAGAATGCTAAGGTGGATTTGTGGTAAGACCAGGCTTGACATGATTCCGAACGGAGTTTTTAGAGCAAAACTCGAAGTTGAAACTATTATCTCGAAGATGCGAGAAGGAAGGTTGAGGTGGTTTGGTCATGTCAGGAGGAGGCCACAAACAACGCCAGTAAGGAGAGTAGAAGCGCTAATGGTCGACGGTTTACGAAGGAGGGGTAGGCCTAAACTTAGGTGGGAGGATAGACTTAGACAAGACATGAAGGAGCTTCTCTTGTCCGAGGACATGATCTCAGATAGGAAAGCTTGGAGAGCCAGGATTAGAGTTTGCGACTAGTTTCGGGCTAGGTGGTAGTTGTAGGCCCTTTTTGTTTGCCTTAGCTGTAGGCCCCTTGCGTTTGCCTTGCCTTCGTTTAGGTCTCTTCCCCTTAGTTGTAGGCCCTTTGCGTTTGCCTTAGCTGTAGGCCCCGTGCGTTTGCCTTGCCTTCGTTTAGGGCTCTTTCCCTTAGTTGTAGGCCCTTTTGCCCGCTTGCTTGTCCCTTGCCTTTTTTTTTTTTTTTTTTTGCCTCTTGTCATTTGTGTGGTGTGCTGCTTTGCTTTGTCTTCTTTTGTTCCTTGTTTGTTGGCTCATGCGTTTTTGCTTTGTTTGCAGGTCTCTCTTTTTCTATCACTCGCACTTTTGCACTTGCCGGAGGTCTCCTGGAAGCAGTCTCTCTACTCCCAGTTTTGCTGGGGTAGGGGTAGGATCTGCCTACATTCTACCTCCCCCATACCTCGCTTCCGCGGGATTGGGTATTGTTGTTGTTGTTGTTGTTGTTGTTCATCCATCAACGCAACCAATTCCAACGTGATTCTAGATAAATTATATATATAAAGCATAAGCATATCAAATAAGCTGAAGGACAGAAAAATGGATTTTGAAGCACGCAATCTATAAATAAACGAACAACACAATATTAGCATATCAAAACAGCCAAAATTCTACATGTTTTGGCCAACAAACAAGAAGATGCTTTGACTTAATAGTCAATCATCCACTCTACTCGTTTTGTCACCTCTAGCAGTTGGACTAAAACCGCTAATGTCTACTCTAAATTTTCCTAATTCATCACATTTTGCCTAACTTCTGAAAACCAAAAGAAACTAAATAATTCCCATTACCGAATTTGCTCTCTTCTCACTAAGAATTTTGACCAAATCAAGACTACAAAGCAAGGAAAACAAACTCCTCAACAACCGGAATCTCATCAATCTTCTTCAAAGCCTCTTTGCTTGGTTTCTCATCAACAACAATCACCATGACCGCTTGTTTTCTTGGCACGGCCCTATCGACACTGATAATATTTACATTTTCTTCACCCAATATACTTGTAACACTGCTAATGGTATTAGGCTCATCAACTTGTCTACAAAGTAAAATATGTCCGTCCAATCTCACATCCACCTCAAAAGCACCTACGTTCGTCAAATGTGGAACCCCATCTTTCACCCTCCCTTGCAATTCTATTTCCCCAAACTCAGATACTGCAATTGCGAAACGTGATTTGACTCCATCAATTTGAACTATAATTTCGAGTGGCTGCTCAGATGACCCATCCAAAATTAACCGTTTTTTCTTCCGGATACCTCTGGCAACCAAATTCCAGACTAATGGGGTGTTGAGATCATCTGTTGCTCTTGAGGATGTGTATGTTATCTTTACAAATCGAGCATCACTTCCATGTGCTACCAATTGTACAGCTAACCTATGAAGTTTTTCAGCGAGGGTAACATACACTTGTGTAAGTACCTGCAACGAAAGTCATAACATCAAAATGAGTAACGTCACCAGAAACTTCTGAAAGAAAGAATTTCTCAACAGGTCTTTTTTTCTTTTGGGAAAGGACAAGCTCACAGGCCAACGAAGGGGTTAAAAGCTTGAAGCTGACAAGCATTTAGTGATAGTTCTATAGTAAAAAGATCAAGGGCGCCATGCAAGTACTGAACATTTTTAACCAATTTACATAAAAATTGGTCTTTTGAGTTAAGTTTTATCTCCAACAGGTCAAATGTTTAGGTAAAAGGGAAAGGTGGTCGAACATGTCAAACCTATCTCTCACTTCCTTTTATAAAAGGAAATAGAACTTTTGGTAAAAACACTGTCTTTGTACTCCTAACTAACGCTTTAATTTCTAACAATGTATTTTTTAAAGAGTGGACAAAAAAGGCCCGTTTCAACCGGTTACTTAGACTGACCAAACTATCCATATAGGTAACATTAATTAACGCACAAGCTACCCATTTTTTTTAATAAAACTGTTTTTGTAATTATAGGTAGCGCTTTACCTTTTGTAAGGAATTGAAAAAAAACTAGACGAAAGTGTTTTGGAGAAAGATACATACAACCTCTTTAATCTAATAGTTTTTGGTGGATTACAGTAGTATTACCTCATCATAAACCATTGGACGAGTGAGTACTGAATGCTCAATCCACACATACCTTAAGGAATGATTGTTGTTAAACACAAAAGTGGCAACTGCTTGCTTGCTAAAGGGACAAGAGCCCAATCTTAGCTTTCTTAATTTTGGGCACCCTTTTGATAACTCTAAAAGTCCGACATCAGATTCTCCTGTATTGCATAGAGAGAGATATCTCAAATTATGACCATACTTCCCAATGTATCCTAAACCCACATCCGTCAATCCACCAAAACAAATGCTTAGTCTCTCGAGTTTGCTACAACCCATTAGCATAGCTCGAACCCCGTTGTCTAGCGGTAAGTCCGCTGTTATACCGACTTCCCCATCTGAGAATGCACGGAAATCACGCAAATTCTTGAAATGAGTTCCTACACACTCGAGAGCTTCATTTGAAATATCTAAGAGAGTACTAATCTCTAAATATTCTAGATTAGGTCCTTTCTACCTTAGGTAGAACCGGAAGCAGCCTCTCTACCTTAGGTAGGGGTATGGTTGTCTACATCTCAACCTCCCCCATACACCGTGGAAGACGGTATTGGGACCCATAACCCGTGGAAGACGGTATTGGGAGTTACTTTACTTTACTTTTTTTTAGGACAACCTTGTGCTAGAGCTATAAGTCCTATTTGAGTCACCCCCCCATAATGGGTAAGTTTGCGTAATTTCTTGCAAAACTGACCAATAACTTGCAATCCGATATCTCCACATATATCCTCAGTAACTAGAACTTCCAAACTCGGACAGCTCTCAAAAAAGAAACATTGGCAATCATGTTCATGATCTTCATATACGAGATTCAATTCCCGTAGCTGATTGAGATATGGGAGTAGAAATGGGAATGAAGCTTCGTACAAGTCCTGAATACGTAAACCACGAATATTCTGGGGGAATTTAAAACCATTATAATCCCAATTTTCTTCAATAATCCCGTAGCCAAAATGATCCAGCTTCTTAGTATGCTTAAAGACTTTTCTGTAATTACTTAAAGGTTGTGGATAGATGTTCAGAGATACTAAAGAGTTGCTACATTTCTTTGCAAGACGCTTAACATCTTTCATATCGTACGAATCAAAGGGGTAATGAAAATTTAACGACTCCATAACCGTGTTACACAAAGCCAACTCATGTAACCATTCCCCATTTGGCATGTAATCATTTTCTATCCAATTATAATATACTAAACGCAAACTTCTCAAATCTTTACAATACCTAGCGATATCAATTAAACCATCCTCTGAAAACATTTTACACCCACGAATCTCTAAACTTCTTAAATTAGCACCTCGGGTTTTCGCCAAGCATTTAAGATCAGAAGGTGACACAACCATGTTCCGGATAGATAGTGAATTCAAATGTGCAAACTTAACAGCTATCTCTTGAATCCATGGGGTGACCTGAATACGACATTTGCGAGCAGTATGATCGCCATATGAATAATTTTTAAGTGTTAAGGACTCGAGATTGGGGAATCTATGGCTTAAACGAGAGGGGTTAGGGAGAAAATGCACGTGAACAGTTATATGCTTACGCGTTAATGAAATGATACTAGAAAAATGCTTGGAGACTAATGAAACAGACTTGAGGTCATCACTGTCTTGTATGTAAGGAATTACACAATCTAACACTAACTCCAAATTTTTATTTTTATTTTTTTTGATATCCATGTATTTAAATAAATGAGAAACAAGAAAGAATCAGTCTTACGACACCAGTCAAAGGAGTTTTGGAAACGGGGGTTAGGGTTTAAAATTCAATTTCAATTTAGGGGTGTGTGTGTTTTTCAGATTGTGTCAGATTGGACAAGTGTTTTCATTTGCTGAAAATTATGGTCAAAAGAGTCAACCCTCGATACATAGAGTAATTATAGCATTTGTCCTTGTGGTTCGCGTTGACAAACAAGGTCAGTCCTTTTACCGAAAAATACACCGTTCGTTCTTAATTGCAAAACGTTATCTACCGTTCACCTTTCTGTTTAATGGTTATTACTAACGCTTGTTAAATGTACATGCATGAGGGCATTTTGGTATTCTTCAAATCTACCGTTACGTACTTATGTCCCTCTTTTTTTCTCACGGGGCAATTCCATCTCGTTTTGTTACTGCTAATAGTCTGCAACGGTATGAGCATACGCTTTTAAGGTGGATGAATTCTGAGCATCGAGTTGTTATGAAGTTTGAGCATCATGCTGATAAGCCATGGAGGAATGATCATATGACCTTTAGGACCAATTGGAATACATTGGCAGATGATTTTCACTTCACATTGAACAAAATGCTCAGATTTCAGATTGTGGAAGAGGTTGTTGATGAGAATGAGTTTGTATTTTATGGAGAAGATCAGGTTATGATGCCGATGTTTCATGTTTGCTGAATTCCACGACAGCGATATTTGGTGTATTTTGATTGTATGTTTAATAGTTATCTTTTTAGGTGTTTATAATTAGAATAGTGGTTTGTGTTTTTAAAATATGATGACTGTGTTTAATTTTGGTTGTTGCGAAATACATGTGTTTCATTGTGTGGATAATTCAAGAGATACCAAAACACGTCACTACAACAAATTGGTCATTTGTACACACTTTTTTGTCACACTTAATGAAAAGTGAACTTTATTTTTAGATGTATTCACACTTATAAGTGTGTAAAAATTATTCTCACTAATAAGTGTGATAAACATGAAGTGCCATAAAAAAACTTCACGCTTTTAGTTGTGAAAACAAAAGTTCACACTTATAAATGTGAGCTAACATAATTATATGGTCTTCACACTTTTTAATGTGAAGAACTATCGAAAAACTTCACACTTTTGAGTGTTAAGTAACTAATTTTTTTTGTCACACTTAAAGTTGTGAAAAGATATAAAATTACCATTACTTAAAAAAAACCTCACACTTATACAAAGTGTGATATTCTTCGTGTATAAAAAAGCTCAAAAGAAAAATTAAAAAAATAAATATTTACTATCTTTTTGTATCTCACTTTCGTAAAAGAGAAATGATTTGGATGCCTAAAAATAGGCCTAATTTTGTGCCTAAATTGATGTGGCAAATGGTTTATTGGTTTGTGTAAAAGCGGGTCCCTCTCCAGTCACCAATAATATATTGCCACATAGATTAGGCATACTATTAGGCATGCCAATCAATGCTCTTCGTAAAATCCGGATAACAAAAACCCATACACCTTTACAAAACAACTTTTATAACTGATGCTACTTTCCGTAATATTACTTAGGGCCCCGTTTGGTATGTAGGATTTGCTTGGGTTTTGAATTTAATAAATGCAAATCATATGTTTGGTTGTGTTTATGAGGTTTAAAATTGGGACTCAACCGTCCCACACTTTTCAAAAGTAGGGGAGGGGTAGGATTTGATAAATATTTATGTTTTTGTGAGCCCCACTTACAACTCTACTCTCATTTATCTTTATATTTATTTTTAATAATAATATTTTTTATTACAAAAATATTATATAAAATAATTACTACTATTAAATATTATTTTCTCACTCTTACATCAAATCCAAATCCAAATCCTAATCTACGACTTTACATTCAAATCTAAATCCTAATCTAAACCCATCTACAAACCAGACCCTTAGTCATCAACTCAATCATCTTCTTCTTCAATTATATAACTGATGCTAACATCTTTTATAACTTACGGTGAGTTGATTTTTTGATTTTAATCGATTATAACATCTTCTTCTTATTAGTTAACGGTGAGTTGATTTTTTATTTTTATTTTAATCGATTATAGATTCATCAGTCTCAGAGTTGTTAACGGTGAGTTGTTACGGAGTTGTTAACGGTGAGTTGGTAACGGAGTTGTTGACGGTGAGCTGATAATGGAGTTGTTAACAATGAATTGAATCGAAGATCTCTCAAATCCGTATTCATCAGTCTTTAGGTATTTACGCGTATTCGTGAGTTGATTTATGTGAATTAGGTGTGCACGTGAGGTGTTTGATGAAATGTACCTTAGAGAATGTAAATATTAGGTGTTAGTTATATGAATTAGGTGTGCACGAAAGGTGTGTGATGAAATGTCCCTTAGAGAATGTAATAGACTTTAGATGTGCCAGGTTATCACAATTCTAAACTGATGCTTGTGCGTGTCTGATTGCGTTGATGTGTTTTTTGATAATTTGAGATCGATTGTGTTAAATGTGTATGAGGTGCGATTGATGATTATTGATTGATTACATAGACTCTAGTCTTCTTTTTATCTTTTATTCTACTTAGTGCAAGTCCATGCTTTGTGAAAGGTGCCGTTGGGTTTGTAAACTTCCGTATTTCATTTTCATTAATTACAACTTTAGTAGCTTACCTGCTCTTCCATAAATTTGGAGGCGTGACAACCTAAATTGCTTTTACACACAAACAACATAGTTGGTTAAGATTTGTCGTTGTGCTTTCACTAGTTGCACATTCCAAACTACAGGAGAATTTAAGAAAGAATTTAACAACTGATATGCGTGTCATAGATTACCTAACTAGGTACTCTTAAGGAGTGAAAGAAGCACACCCATATAATTGATTTCAGGGACTTAAAGTGCCATAGAGATCTACACTTTAAGTCAATGGCAATACCTAAATAGATACTCTTAGGGTCTGTTTTGCAACTATGCAAGCTATGATATGTTGCTATTGTATGTAAACAGTAATCTTTATATGTTGCTGACATGGTAGCTAATTCAAATGCATGTTGCTATGTCACTGGTCATAAGATACAAAAGTTGTGCTTTACAAGTTCGTTACATATAATAACAATTGACTTGAAGTTGAATCGCCTCCTGTTTGACAATGATTCCCGTTGTATATAATTGTAGACTTTATTTTGGCAGAATAATAGATAAACTGATGTGTTTTCATTGTTTTATTTGTTTTATCCCTAATGCCTTACTGAGTACCAAATATAAAGGTATTGCTGAATGCTTTTATGAGGTGGCATTATCAGAAGCTCCCACTTATATCTTTTAGGTGGCCATACGATGCTTACTGAATGCTTTTCCATGCTTTTATCAATCACTTATATCTGTGTCGATGCAAGAGACCCACCCAAGAGGGTGTGTCTTGGTTTTAATTCGGTTCAGCACCCAAAAGGGGTACGTTTTGTTTGTTTATTTTCTGCACAAGAGGGTGTGTTGGATCTGCTCATAACAGCCCCTAAAGGGTACATTTTGTTGCCTATTTTCCTGCACAAAGGGTGCATGTAGAGCTGCTGATTTCAGCCCCTAAAGAGTAAGTTTCGTTGCTTATTTTTCTGCACTAAATAGGGTGCGTTTGCTGCTACAAAACAGCCCCAAAAACAGCCCCATCAGCGGCCGTTTGTTGGCTGCAAAACAGCCCCAACATGGGATGTGTTTGTCCGCTTATTTTCTGCGCAACAAGGGGTGTTGGTTGTTTAAGCGGAAGCCCATTAACAACATATAGGCTACTCTGATCTTTTCACTACATCCATCAGTAGGCTAAAAGGTTGAATAGTCATGTGTTGTTTAAGTACATTATCCATTTACAAAAAAAAGAGGAGAAATTTAGTTATTACATAACTAAAATCTTATCCTTTTCAACCTAAACCTGCTTTGACCCATTACACAAACTGCACATTGTTGTTACCGTTTAGATATGAAAGCACATGTATAAGATAGGGTCAAAAACAATTCCCATTAATGTAACCAATTTTGTTAAAGCTACCACTTTTACTTTATTTGATCATCTCATTTATGATGTATTTGTTTTTCCTCTTCTCAGGCTAGAGGGAGCCATCAGTTTCCAGGGTCACATCCAGTTTCTCTAGAGACAGGTCTGGTGTCATAACTTTTTCATTCATAATTTGGTATCGGATAACTCTATCATTGAAAAGCTACTAATTAGTATTTAGGAGTTGTTTAGATCAACTTATTTTATAAGGCCGCTTATGTATTTATTGGTAGAAATAAGCTAATAAGCTTCTCCCCTAGAATGCAGATTTAGAACTGAACCATGGGTCTTGTACCAGATCATGGTGTTTTATCTTTATACAGATTCAGAACTTGAGCCACGGGTCTTCCTTCAGAAAATATTGTTTTGTTGTTCCAGAATTTGCAACTTGTTTTAGAATTTGTAACTTGATACTTGATGTACCAGATCATGGTGTTTATAAATTTACCTTATGTGTGTTTGAAATTGTATATATGTTTTATGTAATATTTGACTTTTTAATTTCCAGAATTATTAAAATTTGTTTCCGAAAATATTTATTTATTTGTTAAAAATATACATCTAAATTTCTTCACTTTTAAAAGTGTGAAGAATTTCTTTAAAATCCTCACACTTTTACTTGAAAGAGTGAAGAATCCTTTAAAATCCTCACACTTTCAAGTGTGAAGAATTAATATCTCACATTTAAAAAGTGTGAAGAGTTGTTTCAAAATCCTCACACTTGAAAGTGTGAAGAATTAGAATCTCACACTTTTAAGTGTGAAGAATTGTTTCAAAACCATCACACTTTAAAGTATGAAGTTTTTCTAAATCTTCACATTTAAAAATGTGAAATTATTTGCTACACCAATATGGTTCACACACAAGCTAAGTGTGAACTTTTCAATTCCACATACTTTATAGTGTGAAAATATGCTTTAATAAGTGTGAAAAGTTGCCTATTTTGTTGTAGTGCGTTGTAGTTGTGGCAAAAGTCCTGAGCATGTTAAAACAACATTTTAGATAACTTTTTCATATTAATAAGTTTGAGTATATGTAAATACTGAAATAGTATATATGAATACCTTAAAGTAACATCTTAAATAAGTTTATAAAAGTATCCAAATAGTCAAATTGATAGATGAATACCGTGCATAAGTTTTTTTTTTCATACGAAAAGATCATTATGAAACATTAGATGATAACTACAAAATGTGTAAATGTATGACAGCATATTAGCAGACATGGAAAATTGGAACTTGATGATGTTCACCATCGATATCTTGTATCTCATAACGCACAAGCTTTAGTTGCATCATCTTATCTTCTTCAAACCCATAATCTTGGCCAAACTGATACAGTTCCCCTCCATAACCAAAGCTTTTATCTTAAAAGGGTTGCTTCTCTGTAAAACAACATGCAAATTGATTCGGTAACAACATTTCATGTGCACGATAGATCCTATTTTGTACTTGTGCATGTTCAAGTCGTCCCAAATTGGTGATTTGATAGTCTGTTTTGTAAATGTTGTTTTTGGTATTAGTTTCAACTGGTAGTAACATAAATTTTATGTTTGTGTTTGCAATATCATTATGTATATCTTACCAGTTTATAGTAATAACCAACATTTGGATGGAACGGTGTGTAAACGACTCTGTCTTCATTTTCATGAGCATTGTGATGGTACCAAGTGCAAATGTGCTGCATTCTCACTCAGGTCTGCAATCATAAGTTTAGTGTGTTGTTATCTAAGTATTAGATAGTTGCTTATAAGTTATTTGTTTATTATAATTCAAAAATAAAATTATTAATATTTGATTTACCATGACGGTCTCGGTAAAGAATTAGTCTTGGTGGCCTTTTTAGCAAAGTTGTGCATATGTCTTCCCTGCTCAGTCCTAGACCATCATATCCTCCTATGACTACATCTGAAACGGTGTATCTTTCCATGTTTGTAAACACAATCTTCTGTCCCTACATGATTCCCGCTTTGTCAACAAAGGCATCCTAGCCGCAGCCTGTGAATGTATTCATCCTGACCACGCTATCTTCCCAAGGTGTAACCCTTTTGTGTCGCACTTGGAATCCCATTCCTGCATAGACAATGGTGAAGTTGTTTTGCCAAATATCTTGCAAGAAATCACCTGGTAGCAACTACACAAAGGAACGTAGAATTCAAAAGTTATACATTGATTATTTCTTAAAGCTACTCTAAATGAAAATTTTGACAACAATACACATGTTGGTTTACCGTGTTTCCTGGAACATAAGTTGCCAAACACCTGATCATCCTTGGTCCTATTTGACGCTTGTCGTATCCTCCATACTCTGACCCTTTTATGTCATATACTGTTACATAGAAGTCGTCTTCTCCTATCCTAATGAAATGCATCGTTGTTGCACTGCGAGGCACATTTGATTCAACAAATTCAAACCACTGTTTGACCCAAAGTACCCATTTTCCATTTATGTTTTTTAGCTTTGTTTTGTAACAGTATTTGTCGGTACCGTTCAAGTACAACATGTTACTTTTAGACTTGAAGTATTCGTAAAAAACGTCCGGTAAGATCTGATGTGACAAATGTAATGTAAACCAATGTTATTCATTATTATACTTAGATAAAATAATTTAGTAACCATTAATATATAACATAAAATTGTTTGAATAAGTATTACATGTTGATTTTAATTAGTGTCGTGCATGTATTCAAAAAGAAATTGTTGGGCTATTCTGTTTTAACAACACCAAGTAAGAAATTTGAATGGAAATAAAGGCAAATTTTTATTCAATACGTTAGACACTTAAAGATGATCACCTGTTAAGATACGTATATATTTAACCACAATTAATTAGACAAACTAACTGTGTACATTGTAATATTATTCGGCAATGGTATGTTCCATAAAGGACTTTTCTATATTCAACCACAATTGTTGAGTATGTTTATGGTTGTATATTATTATAGCTTGTAGTAATGGTAGTATGTATTGTAGGAGTTGTGTTAGGATCGAATATCTAGTCTAGGTTGATGTTATTATGGTGTCAGGTGGTCTACCAGAGTAGGCAAACACACCCATGGTGGTGATGTTAGAGAGAGAAACTAGAGAGAAGGAAGAGAGAATGGTGTAACTAGAAAGATAAAGTTTATTCAACACACATATCACAAGTGAAACTTGTGAGGGTATTTATACTAAGACAAGCATAAGGTTGAGATACCTCCCAACCATTTCTAGGATAAGTTGTGATACCACAACATTCTTAGTCCCCCTCCTGAGACTATACAAGTGTCTCGAGGGTGCAATATCTTATCTAATAAACTACTTGTATTTCTGTGTTCCAATTCGGAATATTCGTACTCATCCCCTTTTTGTTTTTTAGTACTATGTCAAGGCGAGGGAAACTTAATTTCTTTGCTTGGAGATTGAAATGTCATGTGTTTTGTCATGTAATTTGAATGTTTAGTGTAATAGGAAGGCTTAGTGTCTTTCTAATGAGTCATTATCCTTAGAATTCATCAAGGCAGCTATAGAGCTTCACTATACAGTAAGGACAAGGAAACTATATATACCATATGGTTTATGACTTCTTTTAGTACTGCTTCGAATATAAAAAATCATGTTGTTAGTTTGTTGTGTTCGATATTCCCAATTCGGAATATTTCAACCGTGATTGCTATGTGTGATTTTTGGTCTATGTGTTCTCTAGAGTGGGATAAAATTGATTATATGCTAAAATACAATTGTGAAAAATTAAAGTTCAGACATTTTGGATGGCTATGTCTCACAAAATTATAGAGGTTGTGATGAAATCTTTATAGAGTTAGAGGTTGTTGGGTCACTGAATTCCCCAATCTTCCTCTAACAATGATTTGAACAGAAAATCACCTAAGTGTTTAATATCCGTAAACAAGTCACTGGGTGAAGTATCTCAGTGAATCATTTTCAGGATGCTTAGAACGAGCCTATGAAGAAAGGTTCACCATTCAGTGAGGCGGAACTCAGCGAGTGGCATCTAAGCCAAGAAGAAGGTGATGGGTTCATTGAGGATGACAAAAACTCACTGAACCCCCAAGACTCCTCAACAACGATTAAGGGACTGAAGACTGATGACTTGAAGACTGAAGGTTTGGCGGGACTGGGCGGGAAAATTTGAACTGGTTCACTAAAGTGCTTTATCACTTTAAGGTCAAAGTTTCCCCAAATGGCTAAATCCAGTTTGTCATTAGAAAGCACCTTTTGGACTTAACCCAAAGAAGGTTCCCTCGCCAGAGAATAAAATCTATCAAGATTTTATTAAGGAAGTCTTATGTCCATTGTGTATTATAGTTGTTCATACTTGTATATAAATAGGTAACATAAGTGAGGAGTAAAGGTTGACAAGTTTGTGCATTTAATGCTAAGCATTCACAAACCAATTTTACTCCTCCAAAAAACAACACTGTCCCTGAGATAGCTCAGTGAGACCTATAGTTGTCACTCAAACTTTGTTTGAGTTTAGTGAGGAGTTCATACCATACTTGTCATTTCAATCCCAAGTGTTATTCCGCAAACATTTGGGTATAATTCTTTGATTAACTTCTAATAAGAATTAAACGTTGAAAATTACTCTCCATTCTGTACGTTTTATATTTGTTGTTAATCTTAATTACATTTGAGTTAAAAGTCATATATCTTGGTTAGATTAACTCTTTAGTTATTGTTAACCAAGAAAAAGGGACCAACAAGTGGTATCAGAGCTTCTGATTTGTAAAACTTCTCTATATCTATTTTCAAAACAAAAGAGTGCTCAAAAGTTTTTAAAATCAAGATCCTACCATGGCTGACTCAGATGTTCCCCAACTTGTCAACAAAAAGGGTGGAAGTTATTCAGCAACTGCCCCTCGACTTGAAGTTGGAAAATTTAACAAATGGAAGAAGCACATGCTCTGCTACTTGACTAGGATGGAACCATATTACATTAAGTTAATTAATAATGGTCCATATGTCCCAACAACTGCTCAAGGTTTAATCAAACCTGAAGCTCAGTGGACCCCAGATGAAAGGAGGGTGGTCAATCATGACGAGCGCCTGAAAAGCATCATTATATCATGTATTCCTGACGATATAATGGATCAGTGATTAATTGTCCTACTGCCAAGCAGACCTGGACTGACCTGGTTCATAGCTATGAAGGGCCTTCTGATAAAAAGGAGAATAGAATCATGGACCTGAAGCTTGAATACAATACCTTCAGGGCCAAAGATTCTGAAAGTCTCTCAGAGACTTATACTCGGTATAAGACCCTCCTGAATGAGCTGACCAATGATGGTGTAATTCTGTTAAATCATGAAATCAATGTTGGCTTTGTCAACAGTCTCCCTGAGAAGTGGTTAAACTTCTCTCAGGGGTTGAGAAATGCTAACCGTAACCAGAACCTTGAGCTCCCTGCAATTTATGGGAAGTTTGTCTATGAAGACAACTTAATCACCAGGAGATACCCTGGTAAAGCTCAAGAGACCAAAAAGGCCTTGACAATTTCACCCATATCAACTGCTTTCTACTCCAATGGTGTTGTGCAGAATTTTCAAGATGAGTCTGATGATGAGGTTGATCAAAGAACCAGTGAGGAGTACCTGAATGGTTTACAAATTGAATTTCATGAAAGGGCACTCCCTGCAAACTCAAGAAGGTTCTTTAAAAGAAACAAAAATTTTTCTAACTCAAAAGCAAATGACAACTCTGAGTGTTTTAAATGTGGTAAAAAAGGTCATTTTGCAAAAGATTGTTTCTCAAAAACAACCTCTGAACCATCTTACAAATTTTCAGGAAACAACTCTTTTTTAGGAACAAGCAAGTTTCAACCTAAAATGCTTCAATCTAGTCAGTCTTTTCAAAATAAAATTGAAAAAGCTCCTCAAATAGATTTTGAAGCCAAATACAGGAAGGCTAAGGCCAAACTTGCTCTTCTTGAGTCACCCTCCATAGTCAGTCAGTTACCTCAGTCTCCAAAACCTTCTCAGGTAAAGAACAAGGGGCCTGTAGCTGAAACATTTGACTGGGATGAGGTTGAAGTGTCCTCTGCTGATGATGATGAAGTTCACATCAGTGCCCTGATGGCCCTCTCAGAGGATAACAAGCTTGCTGTTGGAAAAGGTCATGCCAGGAATGGTGAATGGGTGAACATCACAATGAGAAAGGTAAACATCTTACTTTCTATGGATGATGATGCTGATTGGAAATCTTACTTAGATTATATTAATGTTGATCTTAAGTATGTTGAAGAGCAAAGACTTAATTTGTTTTCTATATTTAACAAACTGAGTTTTGAAGTAAATCAATGTAAAGATGAACTACTTGCTTTAAAACAAGCTAAGCTTGAAAGTGTAACACTTCAAATTCAAAATTTTGAACTTGTAAAACAAAATCAAGCTCTTCAAGAAGAACTTAAGAAAGAGAAGGCTATAATTTGGAAATGGACTCAGAAGAACCCTAAAGAAAAAATCATTCAGTCCAGAAGAAAAACCACTACCAGCTGTTGAAACTAAGACCTTGATAGATCTTCTAAGCACTCTAGAATCGTTAGTTATGTTAATGTAATCACCAACACACTAATAGACAATCTCTGTAACTTGTATTTTTAAGCAGAAACAAACACAAGTTTTAATACTAAGAACAATTGATCCTCTATTGATCTTTAATAACTATCAAAGTGTTTACTAAAAACGTTAATCAATACATAATCGTGTGTTCCTTTTATATACAAGGAACCCTAAACCGTTTCCCAAGAAACGTATATTCTAAAACTTCTAAAAGATATGCATTATCACTTCCTAAATAAACTCATGCATATCCTAACTATATTACATAAAACACGGAAAACCTATATCCGCAGAAACTAATCATGCTGAACCTAAACTTCAGCAGAAACAATCTATAAGCAGAATCTGTCTCTTCAGCAGAAACCTTCAGCAGATTCTTCAGCAGAATTCTCTCTTAGCAGAATTCCCAACAATCCTCCCCTATTCTTGAATTTGACATGGTTAAGTTCAAGATTCTTGATAGATCTTTGAAGTTACATACTAAGAGGATTGAAATCGAACATCATCAGCAAAGAATCATCATCAGCAGGATCTCTATGATCAGCACATACTTGAAAACTCCATTCTTTGTAGCAACAAATGACTAAATGTACATCAAAACAAATTAGTCTCATACTATTCTCATCACATCCAGGTGTGTTAACTCCTGTGAGAGGTGAATCATTAAAAATAATGGATTTGATGTCTCTTTACCAATAGCCATCACTACTGGAGTAGCCAAATGTTTTAAGTTCTAAAACTAAGGTACACTGATGACCACATGATTTTTAGCAAATCATCAGCTATAAACGGATTTGAGATGTCTTTACCTGTAGCCGTTTGCTCAGGACTAGCCAATTATTTTGATGAAAAATCATCTTGGTCAACTGAATACCAAATATGGTTTTCCACTGCCTTTACCACAAGCCATATACATGTGGGCTAGCCAATTATTTGGAATCCATAAAGGAAAAATCCATGGTCAATTGACAACCATTTCAACTCTCAGCAATGAAACATGGGTGAGTTGAGTACCCTATAGTTTTGAGCAAACTATTACAGCTATCAATAGATTTGATGTGTTTTTACCAAAGCTGTACCCTTTGGACTAGCCAACTTTTTGATGGAATAGTCAACATCAGGTAAGTTAATAACCAAAGAAAGTGTGATTAACACCAAACCTGCATACAACATACACAATACTATACAAAAATGTTAGTTATTTTTTTTAATAATAAGAAAAGAATATACAACAATATACCATCAATTTGAAGCTATTCTGGAAGTCCTAATACTGAGTTTGAACACTTTCACCAGAGATTCAGCAAACAACCTAGCATTGCCAACTGGATCAGGAGGAATCTCCAACTTTTGTTGAAGCATTTTCTCCATTAGAGACACTGTCAGAGGATACCTCTTGCCAAGATCCATAATAAATCTGAGTCCTGATGTAGTTTCCAACACATGAACATATGGCATAGGATAAAACTTCCAACTCTGAACCTTCCATCTTTGATTGTTTTTCCATATGTCATAACTAACATCAGTGGGAGTAGAAGAATCAAACAACACTCTGAGGTCACCCAATAAATACAATCCTGACCCTGTAGGAGTATGATTTGTATACAATTTGTGAACCAAATCATTGAGAGTGAGCAAATCCTGATGATCCACAAGATGTAATATTTCTTGTAGAAATGTAAATGATAGAGAAGTTTTATCTAGTCTATAAATGGTATTGATCTGTCCATTTTTAGACAACTCCCAGTGAACCAAAACATCTCTAATTGCCTCAGGCCAATCATCAGGGGATCCTTCTTTGATAAATGAAGCATCAGAAGCATTCGCATCTATTAGTCTTTGTGCTGAATGTGAAGTTCTGACTCTAGCCATTCTCTTAGCTCTTCTTCCAGGAACATAAATGGCATCATGAGGTAAAGAAGATTCATCAGGAACTTCAGCTTCAGTAGATACACCTTCTGCAGCATCAGTTTCCACTGATGGATTATCCAATTGTTCATCAGTAGAATCCTGAGAAGATTCAAGTGCAGCAGATGCATATTGTTCATCCATAGCCTTCCTCATTTATTTGGCTCTAGCAGCTTGAAGCTCTACCTCTCTTTCCTTAATCTCATGAAACCTTGCCATGTCAGCTTGTTGTTCATCATCTAAACTTTTAGCAGCCTCTTCACCCAACCTTTCCTCCTCCATTTGTTTGCTTGTTCTCTTTCTAGATGGAGGATCTTCTGCTATCACTTGAGCTTTACCTTTATCAATACAAGATGAAGCAGCAACAGGTGGTACATCAGCAGAAGTGGCAGGTAAAGATACCTTATCAGCAACAACAGGAATATCTGTATTAACAGATGAACCATCAGCAGCAAGAGTGATAGGAACATTCTTAGGAGCACCCATTCCATCTTTGTCACACCTAGACTTTATTCTATTATACATCTGAACCAATTTTTCATCTGAAAGTGCCCACACTTGTTTCCTAGTCCAAGCATTGTTATATAAAGCACTGCGTTGACTTTTCACATATGTTCTCATATAGTCCCTTTGCTGTGCTTGAGTCATGGGTTTATCTCTTTTTGCTTTGGCTCTTTGCTCATCTGCTGCTTTCTTCCTCAGCTTCATCTGTTTTACAATTTCAGAAACCCAGTCCTTTTTATCCACCTTATCACCAAGAATTTCTGCAGCTAAGTCAGGAGTAGCAATCACTTGTTCTCCAATATGCTGCCAGTCTGACTCATCAAAATTTTGAACAGCAACATCCAATTCTTTCTGTCTTTCAATAGGCAAGGTAGAAATATATCTCTGTGTAGCAGACTGATATTCTGAATCAAACTTGGCTTGCTCTACCTCAGCCATATCTGAACTCCTCTTATAATCTTCCCATTCTTTAAAGAGTTTTTCTTGTGCAACTCTTTCTTCAGCTGTAACAATTTCATCTTCACCCACTTCAACCCCTTCAGCAAAATCATCATGAGGAACATCCAAATCTTCCATAGGATCAGCATTTAATTCTTGAACATCTGAATTAAGTATATTATCAACATATCCTTGAGGCTTGAGGGTTTCAGTGATGTCATCAGAAGAAACTTGTTTAATCTCAGATGACTTATGAACAGGAGAATGTGTCTACAAAGAATGTGTCTACTGATGCATGAGCCCCATCAGTAGATTTGTCAGCAGCAATGGTACTCGATGGTTGTTTCTCCTGAAAAGTATCAGTAGCTTCTGTCATTATAATATCATCACCACTTGAAACCTTAGAAGATTCAGCAGCTTTCTTTGCCAAATATTGTCTTCTACTTCTTCTGCTGAATTGAATTGTTGGCTTAGGTTGAGATACTTCAGTAGCTTTAGGAGGAGCAACATGTGACTGTCTAGCAACTTCAGCTAGAATTTCAAGAGAATCCAAATTTTCTTCCTGAGGCACTTCAGTAGTATCCATTATACCCTTACTTTTCTTCTGCTTAGTCAACTGTGCCTCCAAATCCTTAACTTTTCTTTTCAGCCTCTCAATCTCACTACCAAGAGTAGACTTGGTATCAGCAAGCTCCTTTTGGAGATCATCAGTCTTTCTCATATACCTACAAAGTGAATCATATACAGAAGTAAGAGTAACAGGGTCCTCTGCTCTACCAGTAGATTGCTCAGTGGTAAATGGAGCTTCATTGAACCTAGCAGGAGAAACAGACTCATGTACAACATTGGGAGAGCCTTCATCAAATGGCTCTCTCATAGGACTAGGTGTAGGTAATCTAGTGATCTCAGGCTCAAGAGACTGAATTGTCTCTTCAATCTGATGAGTTTGCTGAACTGGAGCAACCTGAGATGGTGAATTAACAGGACTAGGTGACATATGGGCAGGGGAAGGTGGTGGTAGGTCAGAAGAAACGGGTAATGGTTCAGTAGTTGTGGCTGGCGCTTCCTCAATTACCACTGAAGGATTACCATCAGCAGCAACACCAGAAGATGATGGATTACCATCATCAGCAGCATTTTGAGGAGGCACATTGCCAGCACCATCACCCTTAACTACATTATCATTGCCATGTGGCAACATAGCATCTAACAGAGAGCGATGTTCCCCAGTATAATTTGTTTTCATTGAGGCAAACAACTTAGAACCTAGACTCTTAATAGGCACATGAATCCTATCCTCAGTGGTTATGTCTAAGATAATTTGTAAAAACCTAGGGTACATTAAGAACTTATGATGTAACACCCCAACCCGACATGGGTCAAAATGTCACATTATGGTGCCAAATCAGAACATACAACGCAAGCGGAAGACTTATAAACATAACAATTACAAAGGTATTCTAAGGAAACAAATGAAATGCTAACTCTATACAGTATGTAATACAAATCCAAGCTAAATCCAATCCAAGTCTAATAAAGATGCAAATGGCTTCTAATCCTCAAGGTAGTCCACTAAGAGCTCCTATGCACTCTTCACCCAAACCCAGCTTCCAACCTAAAACCTGCCACAGGAAAAGAAATGCGGCTGAGCTTAAAAAGCCCAGTGAACAGATATATAACAAAACGGATAAACGGAACGTATAAAGTATAAGGAAAGAAATAATAAGCTCCTGCTGAAGTGAATGTCATCTGTCAAATGCATAAGAGATCAACGATCAACTGAACAAATATCATAAGTCAAATGAATGAAGCATCATAAAGATATCAAGTGGTAGCATAATCAGATAATAATCAGAATCATAGAGCACGTATCAACAAAGGCTTGTCTAACGAGATACTCGAATAGACATACGAAACATAAGAAAGCCACGAGCCGACCTAACGAGATACTCGAATAGGTCTCAAATCACATATCCGTCAATTCATAGGGTGTACATAGAGGAGCGACCTCCAAGTACCAGACGTGAAAGGGGTACAAGGCACGTACAGCCAGTCACAAAATCAAATCATATCATATCATATCAAACATACCTAGGATACATCCATACGCCCCCCCCCCCCCCCCCCACAAACTAATCATATACAAAGTGGCCAAGTGATCACATATCATATCATAAACAGACGGGGACGTCGGGGACTAATCACACCGCCCCAGATAATGTCATGCCATTGGTGCCTCAATGACACGCCCATGGTACCTCTATGAGTAGACTAAAAACTCGGGCATCAGAACATAACATATTAGAAGAAACAGAGCAAAGCTATCCATAACACAATGCTCCCAGAGCATGACATAACAGAATGCTCCCAGAGCATAATATAACAGAATCACATAATCATAATCAAAGTGGATAGCAAATCAGAATCAAATCAGAGGTATCATAGCAAGGCTCATATCAAATAGATCATATCAACGAATCATATCAAATGGATCATAGCAAAGGCTCATATCAAACGAATCATATCATAGCAAACGAATCAAAGTCAAGGATCGAAAAGTCATGAGATCAGAACCCTTAATGAGATAGGGTAGAATATCTGTACCTTATACCGCGAATGATACCATATCAGAACAAGGATAGGAAGTTACTCCTTCTTCAGCAAATCTACACGAATTAATGATCATCTTTATTATTTATAAGTTCATTTTAAATCAGATTACTCCGTTTTGGTTTCTTTCCATTTTTAGAAATTTTCCATTTTTAATAACTTTCCAAATACAGTAAGTTTCTCAGAATAGTAATTTAATACTTTAAGATCATAATTGATAATTAAATAATATTTAAAGGTTAAAATGACCAATTTAATAGTTTAGGGTTAATTATGTTAAATTAATTAAGTTTAGGGTCATAAATATAAATTATCAAAATTTAATATTTAAAATATCAAATAATTAACTTTAGGGTTTATAGTATAAATTTATATCAAAAGATAATTTTACACCCCGTCATTAATAATGTCGTGTTCATAATTTATTTATATGTACACACGACATTATTAATGACTGCAACGACCCACTAATATACTTATTAACATGTATACTCACACATCATAACCTTCTTTTACCCACATCCTAGTTAAGAGCAAAACCAAATCCCATACGCATATTCATAAACTGTCATGTGCTTTCTCACTTTACAATATTATAACAATATTCATGTATGTATGTATATATGCGTTATTGCCGTATCTGTTATATGCATACATGAAAGTAAAACTTATTTTATCATTAGCTTATATTTATATGTATGTGGCGTAACACAATTATATGTTTTCGAATGATTCAAATGGCACATGCACATATATAAAACTTGACATCAGTTAATATGTAGTATCATAATTCTATTGTTTCCAAGCTTCATTAATCTTTAACATGTTTTCTTTTAACCCGTCCGTAATTTATTCGACCCTCATTTAAAATGATTCGATTATGATTTTAGTGTAATTTATCATATTAAAGTGAACATGCTAGGATTGATTAGTGATGATAGTTCGAGATATACCTTGACAATATGATCATTCAAAACCGAAATGCGTACATGAATGCAAAGCCAATTCAAGAACGAGCACCAGGAAACAATGAGACACGACCAAACTAAAACCCGAACAACCAAAGTACAATCACCAGCAAAAACCTTAATCCTTCATGAACCGAAACCCTATCGTACCACAATTCACAGCCCGAACCGAACTTGTACATAACCAATCACGATATCACCTTCTGTTGATGAAACGCTCCAACGATTTGAGATTGAAACCAGGCAAGAACCACAAATGGTCTTCTATTCGTAGTTTTAATGACAGTTGCATGCAATCACACACTTTTATTCATTCAAACGTATTTTAGATGGAAGTGTTGTTTAGTGATTCGTTTTTGAGATTTTGAATGGAGCATGCACAGAGGAGGTTGTTATACGAATAACTATTTAACAAACTATTCGAATATAATGAGATTAATTTGGGGAGAAAGTGGACCGAGTATCTCTCTGACCAATATAATATGGGAGGTTTACTTTATACTTATTCTAATCTTGTAGTAGTTATCACTAATTCACTATTATTAGCTTATATTTTTAAATGATGGAATGTAAATAAAATAGTTAGATTATTTCGTAAAGCTATAAACCAATTTGTAAGGGACAACTTTAAATCATATTCATAATTTTTACGAAAATTTAATATTCGTAAGTAGCAATTAATACATAATATATAGACATTAGGGAGTCATAATAAATTTAACAGAGCTGGCCTATAAGTTGGCAAAAGCTATAATTATTTAAGTATAAAGACATTAACGTAAGTGTATATACCACATATATTTTCTTTTACATATACTTACGATAGTAGTGATGTAATATAGTCGGGTGTTATATATGCTGAAGTTTATCAATATTTTCTAGCATATTTTCAAAAATAAAATTTGAGAAATTATAAGTTATACCCTTAGAAAGACAGACAATACCACAACCCAATTGTAGAGAGAATTGGTCCCATCCACCACACTTGTTGCTTATACATTGGAGCAGGAAATGCACCAAATACCTCCACTTGGGACAAAATTGATTCTTCTACCACTTAGTAGTTTCAGTGCTTTGATATCCTGCTTCCCTTAACCCAGCAAGTATCTCTGCAGTGTTGGAGTGATAAACACCATTCTCATCATCCAACTGAAGCTTTGTTCTGATCAAACCTTCTGTCACCACATACTTAACACCTTCAATTTCAGCTACAATCTCTGTGTCAGATCTCTTCACTGCAGATGTCCAAAATTGCTTCACCATTGATTCATATATCACATTGGGACAGTGTGTCAAAGCATAATGAATCTTTGAACACTGTAGAAACTCCACCATTAAATCAAACTCTTCATGACCCTTAGCCTTGTTCAAAATAGCATACTTGTTGTGATCTCTCTTCAATTGAAGTTGTGCCATTTGAATGATTTTGGGTGAGACGGTTATGAATTACTAAACGAATTGTGGGTTTAAATGGAGTAATGGGAGAATAATTTAGTTTAGACAAAGATATGTGATGAGTGTGTAAATACTCATCATTTTTGTCTTATATGAACTGCCAAAACGTCCAAAAACACTCAGTAATGCATCAGAATACTAAAAATATTCCAAAATTGTGTTTTATACGTTTTATATGCAAAATGTTTAAAAACAAATGAAAAACGAACAAAGTTTGCATAATTGGCAGTTTCAGTCCCTCAAGTTTCAAAAATTGACAAAACTAGTCCCTGGAAGTTTTAAAAGGAAAGAAAAGTCAACCCAAGGCAAAGAAAAGTAAAAAATTATCAAAATAAGGCCTTGGGTGAAAAAGTTTGAGAAAATTACACTTTTACCCCTCAAAATCCAAAATTGGCATAAAAGGTCCCTGGAGTTTTGGAAATTGACAGATTTGGTCCCTGGGAAATATTTTTGAATTGAAAAGTCAACAAAAGTCTTTGAAAAATAAAAAGTTGACAATTATGGTCCTTGATTGCAAGTTTGGTGAAATTACAAGTCAGGTCCCTGAAGTTTGGTGTTTTGGCAGATTTAGTCCCCGGGTGTTTAAAAAGTAAAAAAAATATCCAAAATACCCTTGTACTATTTACACATGACAAATATGGTCTATTTTGATAACTTTGGGACATTCACATTTTCAGTCCCCAACTTTGCATAAATTACAAAATAGGTCCTTGTGATTTCTAAGTAAAAAACCAAACGGATCCTAATAAACTAAAACCAAATCCAACACAACCCACTAACCTTTCCCTGGCCCAAGTTTCCCAAGCCCAGTCCACCCTTGGTTAACCCGGTCAACACAACCAAAACCACCCCAGTCAACGCGGGTCAAACCCACCATCCCCTTCCTTTTACCTCCCAAACCAGAAACCAGGTAGTATTTCCCCCCCCCCCCTCTTGCACCACTTTTCCCCACCACTTGCACCCTTATCCCTTCATCACACATCCCAATACCCATTAAATGCCACCCCCTCCTATACACGTTATCAGACCCCTCAAATGGTCAAAAGCATCATTTCCCGCCAAAAGTGGAATAAGAACAAAAGTCATCCAATTAGCTATTTTACTGGTGAGATATGACCAGTGGGACCCACACAAGACAACTGGATGCTATAAAGAGCAAGAAGAAAGCTGGGGAGAAAGTATTAGTGTAGCCTTAGTGTAATGTAGTCGTAGTTAGTGTAACTTTCATTTTCCTTTGTAATTTTCAATTCAATCAGTGAAACTCAGTTTATTTTATGTGTTGTAAACTTTATTTGATCATTAATTAAAGTTTTGTTAGTTAAATTCAGATTTAGCATTTTTGAGCAAATTTGACAAATTTGCTTAAAGTGTGTTTAATATTGTTAAAACCTGATCTTTCCAGTTATTTAAGTCCAACTATAAGTTTTATTAAGTTTCTGAGTTGTGTTAATCAGTTTAAATCATACTTACAATAATTATCAAAAATTCCAATAAATAAAGAAAAAAATAAAAAAGTAGTGAGTGTGGAAGAATAGAAGCTGAAGCATGGTGAAAGATGAATGATTTCTGGTATGATACCTCATGGGAGGTGTAGGTTAATTGTTATCATTGGCTCAGTACCATTCCTTGGAATCATTTGTAAGTCACCAACCTTATTTTTGCATAACTTTGTTCTTTGTGTTATTTATGGTAATTTAGTGATTAGTTAGTTTTCATTTAATGTATTAAATATATTCTAAGCTTAAAATGCAGTAGTTGTAGTTTTAGATTCATCAGTTGTAGTGTTATATGAAAACAGCCAACACATAAAGGGGTGTTTGGTTTATACTGTGTGGGTGAGTTTTAGTTGGTATTTGTGACATTTTCTGGCTCAGTTAAGTTACTTGGGTCCATTCTAGTTCATATCAACCAGAAATTTGGTCACTTTCTTTTAAAAAGTCAAAATAACAATATTTCTACCACCACAGTTAACTGTGGTGGTCACCAAGGATCATAATCACCCATTTCATTGTAAAACTTGTTTAAATAGCTTAATATAGTTTCATTATAGCTTATTATATCATTCTCATTCAGTAGATTAGGGTTTAGGTTCACCAAAGTCAAACTAGTTGATTTTCTTCAAAAGTCAAATGGCCATATTTCAGATTATTGCAAAATTTCCAAGAATTGTTTAGATTTGTGTAATGAGAATTAGACCTTGAGATTTTTAGGATTGGTAACCTCCTACCTCACCTTCAACATCCCAACTTTGTTGTATTTTTTAGAATTTTCTTGTGGGCCCCACAAAGCCACAAAGTGACCTGCAGGGCAAGGTCTGCCCCTGCATCAGCAGGTCTGCACCCACACCACCACCTTTGTGGTGGTTTTCTGGCCACCATGGTGGTCCACCAGCTTCACTATTTGTTCAATTCAAACCCCCCATGGTAGGCTTTAGAAATTGACCATAGCTTTGACCTCAAACCCTGTGGACCCCACTTGAAATCACCACAAATATCTGTCCCCTTTTCAGTCAAGTTCCAAAGTTCCAAGTGCTTAATTGTGGCTCAATTGCTTATTTAGTAGACCCCTATTGCTTATTTTGGTTCAAACATGTTCCAACAACTTATTTGAATCTGATTTAACCATTGTGGGTCCCACTTACACCCAATTTAGCTTATCTTCCCTTGTGGTCAACTAAAGTCAACTGCCAACCTTTTTAGTTTGTATTCTGCTTATTTTTAAGTTCCATACCACTTGTTTTCACAAAAGTTGTTAGTTTTTAGTTATAAAATAAGTTTGTAAAAGAAAAATCCAAAAAAATTAAATTAATTTTAAGTGATAGTTTCTATTTAATTTTATTTAAATTCTATTTTTCATTTTTAGATTTTAATTAAGTACTTGTCATTTTTATATTTTTATTAAATTCCTATTATATTAAAGTAGTTATAATAATTTTCTCAGATTTTTATTTCATCATTTAGTATTAATTAGAATTAATCTTAGTTTTATTAATTATTAATTAATAATTAGTTTAAAATAGCATAATTAGTTTTTATTAAGTAAAACTTAGTTTTTATATTTTTTATATAGCTTTTATATGTTGTAAAATATTTTTAGAAATTTTATTAGAATTTTTACTGTTCATTTGCTATTTTTCTTAATATAAAAATAGTTAATTAGATAATTAGTAATTAATTAATAGAAAATTCACAAAAAGACAAAAACACTTATTTCTATTTTTAAAAACTTATTTTTAGTTATTTTATAATTTTAGAAATTTTATTTTCATTTTTCTAGTATTTAATTAGTGTTAAATTATATTTAAGTGTTTTAAATATTAATAATTAGTAATAAATAGTAATTAATTAATATTAAATAATTAATTAGTGTTAAAATTTATTTTAATTTTCTAAAAAATTTCTTTTACCCTTAGGTTTGTAAAAAAGTCATTTTCACCCCCTGGGTGTTTTCAGATTTCCGTTTTCACTTTTTATTTCGTACGCTTACGTTTTATTTAAACGTGAACGTACGCGTTTTAAGTTTTAAACGTTTCTGGTTTTCCTGACTTTCCAGTATTGTTAATATAGTGTATTTAAGCTTTTATCCTTCATATTCCAGTAGTGTAATCATCACAACTCACTTATACCCATTCCTGCCCAAATTCACCCGATCACAAACCCGTTTTGATACCATCCACACCTCGTCGGGACATAACGACCCGGGGAAACCCTATACTTCCACGGAGATTGATTCTGAGCTGTTTGAATTTTACGGTTGACCATTCACAAGTGGTTGACCAATAATCGTCTGACCGTTTGGGCTCAATCAATATGCAAAGTAGGTTATATTTGGAAGTTCCCCAATCATGGTCAAAATTATCGGAACTAATTGTTGACCAAGTCTGACGTGTAAATTAAAATCTTCCAAATTCAAAATTACCCTTCAGCAGAAATAAAGGTCAAATCTGCTGATGAATGGTCAATATCAGCAGAAACCAAGACAGAGTAAAAATATCTTCGGTGAATATCTTAATTTTTACTGTGCCACCCAACTCGCATTAATTATCATAACGCCTAAACTTTGCTTATTTAATAACCCCAAATTACACTTCTCAGACATCAAATTAAACCCAATTCATCTCAAAACCCTAATTTCACAATTAATACGAATTCTCCCTCAAATAATGTCTTCCAAGCCTGAAATCATAGACATATCCTCCTCCTCTTCCTCCTCATCCGATGATCTTCCACCGTATCCCTCGGAAATCAATGATTTTGATTATGCACGTGAGTTGGAAAAGCGATGGAATGCCTTGGAGAAGGGGGAAGCAATTAATGCTACCATTCCTGCTGAGAGGCAATATGTCTCTCCCTTCATTTTCACATCTGATGAAGACTCTTCAGAGGATGAAGACGAAGATCCCTCATTTCTTCCTCCTTCCACACTAGAGAGACCCCAAACAAGACCAAGTTTAGACAACTTGTTGATAGTCTTGTAGTTTACATGAGCCATTCTCCTGTGCGACTTTGTAGATTCATCCTGGGAAGCTTTGGCCACCAAACATGTTAGATCTCCTTCTGGCTTAACATCATTCAGATTGAATGTGTACAGGTTGAAGGTTCTAGGAACTCTCAGTAAAACATTTGTATCTTCTGGAAGTTTGAAGTCCTTGGAGAGCACAAGACATTCATCCTCAGAGAAGAAAACCTTATTCTTAGTATCACAAATTTGTGATACAGAGAACAGATTAAAGTGCTCAAGTTCCTTCACATAATAAACATTCTCAAAATCTAACAGAGGTGTTTTAATAGTTCCTTTCCCAGTAATTTTGCCATCTCCACCACCAAAAGTTACACTGCCTCCTCCTTCTATAGGCACAAAGTCATGCATCTTGTCCTTGTTCCCTGACATACTTCTGGAACAACCACTATCAACTATACCTACTTCAGTACTTTTCAGAGTATGATCCTACAACAACAACAACAAATATACAAAAGTTAGTACACATTGGAGACTCAAGTCATTGCTGACTTGAGCCTGCCTTGTGGATCATTAAAAGTAGGCCATGTAGATGTTTTAGATCCACCATTGTTCTTGGGCCTGTAATGCAAATTAGGTCCCTTCTTTGTCCAAGAACAACCTGCTGAGGGCTTCACAGCAGTATCCCAATACCTTCCACCAATATACATTAAGTCAAACTGTCTAGGCCAATAACCATTAGAAAAGAAAGAACTAGTGGGTCGAACATAAGGTCTACTACTGGTTCTTCTCCATGAAGAGTGTTTTTCAGCAGAATTGAATTTCTGCTGATGTGGAATAAAAGAAGGTATTTCATTAACATTCTTCCACATTTGCCTAGGTTTTCCTTGACTAAAACATACACCCATTCTTTGCTCATGAAAAGTACAATCCTTAATCAAATGAAATTTACTTCCACACACAAAACATTTCTTCTTTTTAGAAGATTTATTCAAACTGAAGGAAGTTCCATAACATGAAAAAGCATTCAAACCACAATGATTAACAGAATTGTTTTTAACAGAACTAGAAATATTATTTTGCAAAGAATTAGAAAACAAGTCTTCAGAAGAAACTGTCGTGAAATCAGCAGTAACTCCAGCAGGCTTGTGGGGAGTCTTGGGTGATGTCTTGTGTATGGTCTTGAAAGTGGTCTTGGGAGTGGTCTTAGGAAGGTCTGACTTCTCACTTGAATCACAACTGGCATAAGAAGTAGACCCTTCATCAAAAGACTTGTCACTGTCACAACAATAGACAAAGTCAGTAGATTTAATAATAGGGTCTGGCAAGTCACTTGACTTTTTGCCATAGATATGGTGTGATCCATCAAAGTCAATAGGTATGGACAGGTCTATAGGCATATGTTCCCCTTTAATAGGTCTAGGTACAGCATTCATTCCCCCTTCCTTAACAAATTTTACAGGTGTTTGAAATGCTAAGGGTGGTTCAGGGTCAAAAACACTAGACATACCGGGATAAGTTAATTCTTCAGGATCTATATATTTCTCATATCCTAATGCTTTTCTAGACCTAACAGATTGGCGACCATCAATCAATTTATTTAAATTAGAGGCCCCTTCTTGCCACTTCATACGACCAGCCACCTCTTTATCTAACTTAACTTGTAATTCTTGTTTTTCTTTTTCTACATCAGATTTTTCTTTTTCAGTACGTCTTAAATCTATCTTTGCACACTTCTAGAACTCTTATCTTTTCATCATATTTAAGTTGATTCTTTTGAAACCAGACTGTGGAAAACTAGAAGGGGGTTGAATAGTTTACCGATTAAAATCTTTTTAACTTGTTAAGTTAGCTTTGAAACTTTCCGTTTGATCAAAGATATATAGACAAACACAATATATAACATGCAAGTAAATGAAAGAAATGATCAAACCACAACACGAGTATTTATCGTGGTTCGGCTACAAGTACTATTTTTCCTTGCCCTACATCCACGCCCCGAGTATCCAACTCGAGAGTTACTTTCACTAGTCAACAAGCTCCTTTCACCGGCGGAGAAAACCTTACACGTCGCTTATACTTTTACCGACACAAAGCTAGATGTCGAGTTCTTTACCAAGGGTACAACCACTCCCGTTAGTTCTTTTACAAGGGTACAACTACTCCCGATACACTTTGTATTTTGAGGACTAAAATACTAATCGATCACTACTAAAAATACACAATCAAATGAAGTGTAAACTACACAAGTCTACACAATGCTATGCTAACAAGTCTTGCAACGTTGTGTTGAATACTTGTTACTTTTAGTAAGCTCGTGAATCTCTTTGCTACAAAAAGAAACTTCACATATGAAATTCTAAGAGGTTAGATGAAAGAATGAATGTGTGTGTAAAATATGATGTCAAGTGATGAGCCAAAATTCAACTTGTGGCTTGATATTTATAGCCAAACCTTCTGCAGGTCTGGTGGTTCAGGCGGACCCCTCAGAAGGGTTCCGCCCGTGTACCCCCAGGGTACCGTCGGGCTTGCAGTTGGTTTTGCAATAAATCTTGCAAACCAAACAAAGTCACATCTCATAACTTCTAGCAAACCAAACAATGTGACATCTCATAATATCAAGTCAAACACTAAACTTGCAAGCAACATCTTAGTAAGTCAAACACATTTCTTTCCATAAATGTATAATGACAAAACTTGCCATAAATATGATGTGACAATTCTATTTTTAGAAAATACAAAATGTTGTGTTTTATGAAATGTAAAATGTAGCAAAAGTCTAGTTTATGCAAGTCTTTAAAACTAAGATTATGTTTTACTTAGAAACTAAAGTTTACATTTTGTTGTTAACAAAACTTAGCGAAGATCGTAAAATATAAATAACGTTTTTAGGCGATATTTGTATTAACAATCTCCCCCTTTTTGTTGATGACAAAACATAAACTTTGTTTTTAAGTAACTCACAAAATCTTGGTTTTTAAGACTAAAAAAAAAATATTAAACTTGTTTTACTTAAGTTATGATAATCATATTAAGTTTTGAAAGTTTAATATATTTCTCCCCCTTTTTGTCGAAACAAAAAGTAGAGTAGCGAAGCGGAAAAATGCACTTGCTCCCCCTTGCTTGTTACTCCCCCTAAAAGGAGTGCCAAGATGGGAAACATGGATTTTGGATCCTACAAAAAAAAAAATGGTTAGTTGGTGATATATATAGTCAAGCTTGTAGTTACCACACACATTCCACCCACAATGACAACACAAAAGTGATCAACCAACAATGCACGAAAGTAAGTAGAAAGAACTAGCATTCCAAGTAAAATTTTGACTTATAAAAGTCAAAGGACAAGAAATGGGTAATATTCTTTTACTTCTAAAAACTTAAAAAACTCCAAATGGTTGTCTAGGACTTGTTTGGGTGGGAAAGAGCATCCAAACGTTCTATGACGTGTTGGAATGCAAACCGGGTTTCATCTTGGAGTTGGTGAAGCAACGTTTTGATGCTTGCACCCATTTGCTCATAATTTGAGCAAACATGGTGATGAGTGGGTGGAAATGGGTTGGTTTTGGTTTCTTGGTTTGAGGGTTGGTTGGTTTTTGGTTCTTGGGTGGATGATGGGTTTGGTATTGAATCAAGCAAGGTGGTTTGAAATTCCATTGCTTGATGGAGGTGGTTCTCAACCATGCTTTGTATATCCTCATATGAGGGAAAGAAAGATTCAAAGGTTTGGGCTTGAGAATGTTGTGGAGTTGGGTGATCATGGTTTTCAAAGTTTGGTTCTCCATAAAGAGGACCATGGATGTCATTGTAGATGGGGTGAAACAACAATGGTTTGGGTTGATGGTATACTTGTTGTGGTGGTTGGGTGTGGTTAAAAATCTCATTTTGGTCAAGAATTGACCTTGGTGAAAAAGGTGGTGGTTGTGAAGGTCTTGTTGGGAGATCATTTAGATCTTGGACAAAAGGGTGTGGTGATGTAGGAGGAGACCCAAATAACTCCATAGGTTCCATTTTGGGTAATGGTGATGGTGATGAAGTTTTGGATGGTTGGGTTGGAGCACTTGGTGGACTTGGGTCAATGGGTGATTTAGTAGGTGGTGGAGTGAGCTCATTGGGTTCATTTGGTGATGGTGATTGAGATGCAAGGTTCAAAAAGTGTTCATTTTTTATAGGTGAGGTGAATTCATCCGAAGATGAGGAGCTTAGGTTGATGGGTTGATTAGACCATAGTGGTTTAACACTTATCCGGGCGGTTTTCCGGATGGGTCGTGATGGTTGAGAGGTGATTGTTGACTTAGTCATGGTGAAAAATGGTTTAGAATTTCAGAAATTGTGATGAAGAAGGTGTGATTTGATAGTGTTTAGGATGGCTTAATTTATAGTGTTAAAGGATTGTGGAAAGGAGTGTTTGGATTTGATGTTAGTCCATACAAAAATGGAGGTTTCTAATGATTTAGAAAACTAATTGTGGGTTGTCATATCATGGAAGTCAATCCAATGAAAATGGTGAAGTGAGAAGACAAGTTTTGCACTAAATGCTTAGTGGTTTTGGTGGATTTGTTGGAGTATAAATCTCAGGGATTTCTAGGATCCTTTAAAAGCGTTCCTTCCTTTATGTGTGAGGGGTCCGTGAGGTTGTTATGGCAAATTTTAAATTTTGGCGGGAAATGGTTTTGGTTAAGTTTATGGAAGAAGAAGTACCCTATTATGCTAAACACATCGCAAGAAATGGGTTTCTACCTAAAAGGATTGGTTTTTGGTGTTTGGATGTTGAATTGTTGAAAATAAAAACAAAAATTCTGCAGGCTTCTGGCGGCACCCTCAGAGTACACAGGCGGAACCCATTTGAGGGTGCCGCCTGGTCCGTTGGGCCATTTCTTGGATTCCCAGAAATTGCATTGGCAGAACCCAATTTTGGGTACCGCCAGATCCGCTAGAGCTCCAAAAATAGGCAGTCCTCGTTTTTGACCCGCGAGACGATTTTCAAAATTTTCGAAAACTCCTAAAATAAAAAATATAATGCATATCTGGTTAGGAAATGCAAAAAATGAACATGCAAACACTCATATCATATGACTTTGACCGGGGGCTAGCAATATTCACTAAACTTAGTGAAAATATTATAAGCTTGAAAATTTGACAACTTGGTAAAAGTTGTCTTCCTGCATCAAAGTTAGATGAAACATGTTCCAAATAGTATCAAACATTGTACCAACCTACAAGTACATCATAAGCATTGTTTAAACAACCAAATTAGTTCAAATAGCACCTAGTGCCAAACACTCCTACACACCCGCTCGCATTGACGGTCAATCTTGTTCTTGAGCTTTCCAAGGAACCTTTCAAGATTCTTAAACATCCCCTTTGTTTGCTTGAACTCCGCCGAGTCGTTTGGAATATCAAGAAGTTGGGATAGGTATTCGAGAGGTGGGAGCCTAGAGTTTGGCAAATTGTCATCTTCACTCATTGAGGAAGACGATGATGAGGTAGGAGGATGACGACATTTTCCTTGGGCTTTGTACACTCTTTTATCACTAAGTGGAACAAAGGTGTGTGGAATGAGAGTGTAGTCAAGGCGAATGCCATTTGCAGTTGGTGGAATGGGTGAGATGAACCTAAAGAGACGGGTCAAGAGCATTCCATACGGCATAGCCGTTGTGCCATGCACGGGAATGTCGGCCATTCTCTTGGCCATGTAGTAGGCAAGGTTGAAAGGTTGCCTAACGGACAAGGAGTAGAGCATGTAGCAAAGGCAAAGGTTGATATGATCTCGGTTTCCTATTGTGCTAATCACATTGGCTCTAAGGACTTCCTCCCATTTCTTGAATTGGGGCTTGAGTTCATTCATCTCCATTCCATATGGGTCCTTTTCGACCTTATTTCCCGATCAGGTTCTCCTAGTGTTGGTGGTCACGGAGTACATCTTTTGAGACAAGGGGTGTGTCATAAGGATGGATACGGTCTTGGAGGTTGTCAAGAGTTGAGAGGGAGTGCAAGTCAGAATAGACGCAAGTACCACGGTTAGGGACACCTAGGATTTGAGCAAACTCCTCAAGAGTGAAGGAGTATTGATGACTACTAACCCTAAAGTTGATAGACATATGACCATAATCATCCATGGAGAGGACGGAGGATGCATTGAACTCTAGAATGAATCTAGGACAAATAGGCTCGTCTATATTCAAAAGACACTCAAAGTTGATTGTGGCAAATTCGGCGTAAAGGTTTGTGCCTTCTAGGAAAGACGGGTCAATGGTTCTACCCTCATGGACATAGTGTTTTTCCAAAGCTTTGAAAAAGTTGACTTGGTTTGGGGTAAGGCCTTTGGTTTTGTGGTGTTTTGGTAGGTATTTAATGGTGTCCTTGTGGTCGTAATGGGTTAGAGGAGGCATGATGATTCCTAGAACAACAAAATTTCACATTTTAGTTTAAGTAACTACTATTATAATGTGGATGTTCTAGTGTGTGCCTATATAAAAACAATGTGGAGGTGCGGTTATCTTGACTCATTTTGATGCTTCAAAATCGTTTTATGCAAGTTTTGTTATAAAACAAAAGTTAACCCAAACGCTCCTAGTTCAATGTAGCTTCGTTTGAACGTACCCGAAAATACATATTGGTTACGTATTCCCTTTAGCATTCAAGAGACATTATGCAAGTGATGTTTTAAACATAACGTTTTGATTTTGTATTCTCAATGTGAGACGAAAAAATATTTGTCCTACTTGTGAGAAATTTTTGTAAGGATTTGACATGGGGTGTTTTAGCAAACATGTTTATACTAATTAAGGATGCAATTCCTAACTATGGGAAACATGATTAGTTTTGTTAAACACCTAATTTTATGCATGAGTTTCTCAAGTTAATGCATAACCCCAAGTTTTTGTTTTTGTGCAAAAAATAGAATTCCCAGACTCAGATCAGGATTGTAATCAAGTTTAGAATACTTACAATGATGATTGATTTGCAATGTAAATGAATGGAAGACCAAGAATTCGTAGGTATGGATGAATGGTAAAGTGAACAATAGCAGTTTGGAAGTGGTGTAATGAGATAATGGGTGTTTGGTTTAATATAAACAAAGATTATGGTTCTGCAGGTCGACGGATACGGCGGACCCCTGAAATGGGTTCCGCCCGTTATGTCTGAGGGTTTCGCCGACCCTGCTGAGAAAAATGGTTATGGATTTGTTTTGATTTTTGTGATTTTTGTCTAATGTCCAGAACTATAATGTAGGTTCCATGAGTCCTAAGCCTAGCCTAAGAAGGTTAAAAGGTTCACGTTTAAGGTGTTTTGTGAGAATGTCAGCTATGTTGTCTTCGGAAGAAACTTTCTCAATTGAGATATTTCCTTTTTGAACGTTGTCACGAAGGAAATGATGACGGATTTCAATATGTTTTGTACGAGCATGTTGAACCGGGTTTTTGCTAAGATCAATGGCACCTTTGTTGTTACAAAGAATTGTGATGTCGTTGAGTTGAATTCCGTAGTCGACAAGAGCTTGCTTCATCCAAAAAGCTTGTTGACATGCCTTTCCGGCCGAAACGTACTCGGCTTCCGTTGTTGAGATAGCAAGAGCCATTTGCTTCTTAGAGAACCATGAGGTGAGACAATGTCCAACAAAAGTACAAATACCACTTGTACTTTTTCTATCGACATAGTCACCGGCATGATCCGAGTCGGCATACACTATGGTGTCTATTCCCGTTCCTTTGGGATACCATAAACCTAAATGTGTAGTGCCCTTAATATACCTAAAAATCCTTTTAACGGCTTCGAGATGGGTAGTTTTAGGATCTTCTTGAAAACGAGCACATAGACAAACATTAAACATAATGTCGGGTCTACTAGCCGTTAGGTAAAGTAGACTATCAATCATACCTCTATATTTAGTGCTATTTACGGATTCACTTTCCTCATCCTTGGTGAGTTTAGTTTCCATGGACATGGGAGTTTTGATAGGTTTCGAATCTTCTAATCCAAATTTCTTAAGCATGTCCTTAATATATTTAGATTGGTTAAAGAAGATACCATCTTCTAGTTGTTTAATTTGGAGTCCTAGGAAAAAGTTGAGTTCTCCCATCATACTCATTTCAAACTCGTCATGCATGATTTTTGAGAAATCTACACATAATTCTTGACAAGTTGATCCGAATATAATGTCATCAACATAGATTTGGACTATGATAATATGTGAATCTTTCTTCTTAGTGAAGAGAGTATTATCAACTAAGCCCATGGTATACTTATGGTCAACTAAGAATGTTTTGAGTCGATCATACCATGCTTTTGGAGCTTGCTTAAGTCCGTAAAGAGCCTTTTTAAGTTTGTAAACATGATTTGGTTTTTCAAAATCGATGAAGCCCGGTGGTTGAGCAACATACACTTCTTCATTAATGACTCCGTTTAGAAATGCACTTTTGACGTCCATTTGAAAGAGTTGAAAATTGTGTGCACATGCATATGCAGGTAAGATTCTAATTGACTCGAGCCTAGCAACAGGAGCAAAAGTTTCATCGTAGTCAATTCCTTCTTGTTGTTATATCCTTGTGCAACTAGCCTAGCTTTGTTTCTAGACACAATTCCACTTTCATCCATTTTATTACGAAATACCCATTTTGTTCCAATTATAGTTTGACTCTTTGGTTGAGGAACTAATGTCCATACATCATTCCTAACAAATTGGTTGAACTCTTCTTGCATTGCAATTACCCAAGACTCATCTTTAATGGCTTCATTAATATTTTTAGGTTCAATGGTTGACACGAAACAAAAGTAGTTGCTTTCATTTTGAACTTTAGACCTTAGTGTTCTTTCGTTAATATTGCCAATGACACCATCTAATGGATGACTTTTAGATTCTTTGACATTGACAAGTTCTTTGTTAAATAGTTCATCTTCTTTGTCATCACTTAAAATTTCTTGATTTTCTATTGCTTAGCCTTCAACTAAGTCATCATCTACCATAGGTGATGTCTGAAAGGGAGGTGGACTCTCGTCAAATGTTACGTTCAACAATTCCTCGACTCTTAAGGTTTCTTTGTTCAAAACAATGTATGCTTTACTATTTTGTGAATATCCAAGAAATACACCTTCATAAGACTTTGGGTCAAATTTGGTGAGATAATCCTTGGTGTTAAGAATGAAACATTTACTCCCAAACACTCTAAAGTATCCTAATGTAGGCTTTTTACCTTTATATAGTTCATAAGGAGTTTTATTCAAAAATGGTCTAATTAAGACTCGATTTAAAATGTACGTTGATGTGTCAACGGCATTACACCAAAACTTTTGTGGAATGTTTTGTTCATTAAGCATTGTTCTACTCATCTCTTGTAATGTCCGGTTTTTACGTTCTACTACACCATTAGATTGAGGAGTACGTGGAGCCGAAAAGTTATGAGTTATACCATTATTATCACAAAAGTTTCCAAATTGAAATTCATTATCAAATTCACGACCGTGATCCATTCTAATAGACACAATATTAGACCCTACTTGATTTTGAATTTTCTTACTTAGAATCTCAAAATTTATCAAAAGCTTCATTTTTACTTTTCAAAAATTTTGTCCAAGGATATCTTGAGTAATCATCAACTATGACCAAAGTGTAGAAGTTACCTCCATAACTTTGTATAGCGGATGGACCAAATAAATCCATATGCAAAAGTTCTAGACACCTAGATGTAGAAACCAAGTTTTTAGCCTTATGGCTATTATGGACTTGTTTACCGACTTTGCAAGCATCACAAAAGTGTTGGTCATATTTCAACTTAGGTAGGTTTCGAACTAAGTCTTTGGAGGAGAGGTTTTGGATTAGTCTCATGTTAGCGTGTCCTAAACGTCTATGCCATAAAGTTGAAGATTCATCTAATGAGGTAAGACAAAGTTTGTCTCTAAATGTTGGATCCATCTTCATGACATATATGTTGTTCTTAAGGACACCTTTGGCTATGGTTATACAATCTTTAAGTATTTTGCTTCCGTTTTCACTAAAAAGAACATTATACTTATTACGACAAAGTTGACTAATACTAAGGAGATTAAAACCTAAGTTATCAACATGAGCTACATCATCAATAAAAAGGGAGTCATGAGAGATTGTACCTTTTCCGATGATTTTTCTCTTAGCATTACTACCAAACGTAACATTACCTCCGTCACATTTGTGATAAGAAGTGAAGAGGCTTTTGTTACCCGTCATGTGCCTTGAACAACCGCTATCTTTAATCCATTCATCCGGTTCCAAACAAACTTTGAGGCACACCTATTTTATGAAAAACACTCAAACATTTGGTCCCCAATTTCTCATGTGTCCATTTTGGTTAAGCATACCATTAACTTGTTCCAAGTATGAAAATGGAGTGTAAGGGTTCCATGGTATGTGATTTGGAGTTTGGTAATGTCTAGGAGTGTTTTGGTTCCAAACGTGTTGGTAGTTTGGTCGAGCGTTGAAGTTGCTCTTTGGAAAGGGGCATTTGGGAATTGGAGTCTTAGGTCTTGGTTGAGTAGTCTTAGCTCTAAATTCATTTTTATCCTACTTCAGTTTTAAACATAGGTTTTGTTCCATTTTTGTATGTAACTTTAACAAATTTTGAACGATCCGAAACGGATGGAGTTACTGCTGCAGTAGACCTGGCGGAACCTTCAGGACCAACGGGCGGAACCCTGAATTGGGTTCCGTCTGATCCTCAGGCTACTGTAGCAATTTTATTTGTTTCTTGTGCAATCTTTTCTTGTTTCATTTGACCCTTTGAAGTTTCTATTTTCGTAAATCCTAGTCCTGTTTTATCAAAGGGTGACTTTTGAAGTTTCATAATTTCATCCGCTCAAGAAGTGCTCTTATCGAACTTTTTAAACTTTGTGGTTTGTTTTATTAGATCATTTTGAGTAATTTTGAGTTTCTCAGCTTCTAGTTTAAGCTCTTCACATGATTTGCAAGGTGTGTCAATACCTTTACTCTTTTCTAATCTCTTGGTTTTTTCTTTTAACTCATAAACTTCATTTTCTAAAAACTCCTTTTTAGTTTTCAAAAATTTATTTTTGTTTATGATTTTTAAGCTCAATTCACAAAGTTTGTTATATTCTTTTTGTAAAGTGTCATCATCAATAGAGGAGTAAGATGAGTCGGATAATACCTCATTTGAGTTGTGAGCCATGAGAGCAATATCGTCATTCTTTGGCTCATCGTCATCTCCTTCATAGTAACTCCAAGCACCACCCACAAAAGCTTGTTGAGGTTTGCTCTTGGGTGGTTTTGGACATTCTCCTACAAGATGACTTGTGTCTCCACACCTATAGCATTTTCTTTCAACCTTTCCTTTCCTATCATCACGATCTTTTCGGAAAGTTTTCTTGTCATATTTAGGTTGCCTTACAAACTTTCCTCTTCTACAAAAGAACTTCTTGAAGTCTCTAACGGCCATAGCATATTCCTCATCATCACTATCCGAAGTAGATTCTTCATCATCACTTGATTGGACTCTAGCTTTCAAGGCAATGGACTTAACTTTTTCTTTCTTGCCTCTAACTAGTTCCGAATCTTTTTCCATTACCATTTCGTGAACTTTGAGGTTTCCAATTAGCTCATCAAGTGACATGCTTGATAGATCTTTGGATTCTTCAATTTCCGTCACTTTTGCTCTCCACTTCGGATGGAGTGCTCTAAGAAATTTCCTGACAAAGTTCTTACTACAAAAAGATTCGTCAAGTGCTTTAAGTGAAGTAATAATAGTATTAAATCTAGCAAAAGCAGTATCAATAATCTCATCTTCGGAGATAACAAATTGTTCATATTGTTGAACAAGAAGATCAATTTTGTTATCTTTAACTTGTGAGTTTCCTTGATGAGTGACAATTAAAGATTGCCAAATATCTTTGGTGGTTTTACACAAAAAGACTCTTTCATATTCTTTCTTAGGTAAAGCACTGTAAAGCATCATTTTAGCTTCATTATTTTTACCTATTAATTTCTTTTGATCATCATCTTTAATGTTAGTAACTGCGTTATCACTATCAATGATTATATACCACAAATCTATATCTTTAGATTTCACGTAAGTTTCAAAACGGTTTTTCCAATATATAAAACCATTTGCTTCAAAGAGTGGTGGTCTTTGCATAGATTGCCCTTCTTTGTAATTTTCAAAATCCATGGATCGTTTCAAGTTTTAAAACACAATATATTTTAAAAGCTTGAGTAACGTAGCTCTTGATGCCAATTGTGGAAAACTAGAAGGGGGGTTGAATAGTTTACCGATTAAAATCTTTTTAACTTGTTAAGTTAGCTTTGAAACTTTCCGTTTGATCAAAGATATATACACAAACACAATATATAACATGCAAGTAAATGAAAGAAACGATCAAACCACAACACGAGTATTTATCATGGTTCGGCTACAATGACTCTTTTTCCTTGCCCTACATCCACGCCCCGAGTATCCAACTCGAGAGTTACTTTCACTAGTCAACAAGCTCCTTTCACCGGCGGAGAAAACCTTACACGTCGCTTATACTTTTACTGACACAAAGCTAGATGTCGAGTTCTTTACCAAGGGTACAACCACTCCCGTTAGTTCTTTTACAAGGGTACAACTACTCCCGATACACTTTGTATTTTGAGGACTAAAATACTAACCGATCACTACCGAAAATACACGATCAAATGAAGTGTAAACTACACAAGTCTACACAATGCTAAGCTAACAAGTCTTGCAACGTTGTGATGAATACTTATTACTTTTAGTAAGCTCGTGAATCTCTTTGCTACAAAAAGAAACTTCACATATGAAATGTCAAGAGGTTAGATGAAAGAATGAATGTGTGTGTAAAATATGATGTCAAGTGATGAGCCAAAATTCAACTTGTGGCTTGATATTTATAGCCAAACGTTCTACAGGTCTGGCGGTTCAGGCGGACCCCTCAGAAGGGTTCCGCCCGTGTACCCCCAGGGTACCGCCGGGCTTGCAGTTGATTTTGCAATAAATCTTGCAAACCAAACAAAGTCACATCTCATAACTTCTAGCAAACCAAACAATGTCACATCTCATAATATCAAGTCAAACACTAAACTTGCAAGCGACATCTTAGTAAGTCAAACACATTTCTTTCCATAAATGTATAATGACAAAACTTGCCATAAATGTGATGTGACAATTCTATTTTTAGAAAATACAAAGTGTTGTGTTTTATGAAATGTAAAATGTAGCAAAAGTCTAATTTATGCAAGTCTTTAAAACTAAGATTATGTTTTACTTAGAAACTAAAGTTTACATTTTGTTGTTAACAAAACTTAGCGAAGATCGTAAAATATAAATAACGTTTTTAGGCGATATTTGTATTAACACAGACCTTTTGTTTTTCTAAAGTTTTTAAAGCCTTTTTATATGCCTCAACTTCTATATAACACTCATTGTACTTAGGTTTCAATTCATCATATTCTTGTTTAAGTTCATTGTATCTTACACTCCATCCAAACACACAATTGTGTACCTGAGAGATGCCCATCAAGGAGACTTGTTCCTTCTTATCCTCTGAAGGGGAGTAAGCCAACAAATTCACTTGATCAGAAGCTTCCTCTTCAGCAGGTTCATGTTCAGCCCAATCAATCTGGTGATCCAGAGTCACCAAAGCTTTGGAAGGTGTAGCTTTAGAAGTCCCTGATTCCAATAGATATGAGCCATATCTAACTTCATCACCAGACTTTCTTTCCTTGCACTCTCTTGAAAAATGGCCCATTTGACCACAAGTGTAGCATTTAACCTTCCTTTTGTCAAACCTTGTTGCATCTCTTCCATTAAAACCAAACTTTCTCCCAGACTTAGTCTCAAACCTTTTGATGTTCATAGAAATCATTGCTAGCTGCCATTTCAAGTGCATCTCCTCTATCTCCAATGGATCCACCTGTTCAAAATCCTCATAAGCAAGAAACTGTTGATGTTCATATTCAGCCACAAATGAATGAACAATATCATCCATTACACTACTGGATTTTGATTTCGGAGCTGATTTACTTTGGGTTTGAGAAGATGCTCCTGAGGTGTAAGAACTTGAGGCATGGTGCACAGGTTTTGTAGTGGTGCTTACGAAGGCTGAGTGGGTGGATGGTCGAATGGGACTTCTAACATCAGGCTCAAGAGATTTGAGTCTGTTGTAGAGGTCTGATTGGCTCCAAACGGTCAACCTAAACTGACCAGGTGATGGTCAACAAGGTCAAACTGCCTAGAGTCAATGCTCCGCGGAATATAGTGGTTTCCCCGGGTCGTTATGTCCCGACGAGGTGTAATGGTTAACAAACAGCTTCGTGATCGGGTGAATTTGGACAATAAAAGGGTTTGTGTGTGATTAAGCTAGGGAATCTACAAGGAAATAGCTTAAACAAGCTATATGAACAAGACTGGAAGTTTGGAAAAACCAGAAACGATTTAAACCTAAAACGTATACGTTTACATTTAAATAAAACGTAAACGTACAAAATAAAACGTTAAAAGTGAAATCTGAAAACCCACAGGGGGTGAAAATGACTTTTTCACAAACTTAATAATAAAAGAAAATTTTTAGAAAAAGAAAATAAATTTTTACACTAATTAATTATTTGATATTAATTAAATACTATTTAATACAAATTATTAATATTTAAAACACTTAAATACAATATAATATTATTTAAATACTAGAAAAGTGAAAATAAAATTTCTAAAATTATAAAATAACTAAAAACTAATTTTAAAATTAAAAATAAGTATTTTTGTCTTTTTGTGATTTTTCTATTAAGCCCTATAAGCCTGCTACTGTTTTTGTTTACCGAGTCGCTAGCTTGACTCGACCCCGAATTTATTTGTCCTTGGGGAAGCATGATGTGGAAGAAACAATCTCAATCGGACTTTCATTCAAGATGTTTGGACAAACATTTGAAGCACGTGAAAGTTCCACACCGATGAGATAAGTACCCGGCTCAAGATAATGATATATGAAAATGCCGGGGTCAAATATAATGTCTTCATTCCCGAAGGAATGAAGAACATGAGAAGTCACCCGATAGGTGAAGAAGGGTTGAAACATCTTGATGACAATCAAGATTGATTCATCATCATCAGAAAGAGAATTCATGATTGGTGTATCATGAATCTCATCAGTAAAGCTCATATGATCTAGACATATTATGGGTGGGAGGGTTGGGATTTTGATATCAATCAAATTCTCAAGGTTGAGAATATTTCCCTCTGGAAAAAAAAGATCAACTTTGTCTAGATCAAAGTAAAAGTTATCATACTCCGGTGGAGATATGATATGAGTGAGTTCACCGGAGAACTCCTCAAAGGTGAATAAATCATATTCGGGGAGAGAAATTTGGGAATGAAAAGTGGTACTGCCACTAATATTCTCTCTTATATGATCAAAGGTAAAGGCTTCAAACTCCGGAATAGGATCATCGGAGACAATGTCACTATCCTTTATGGGGATAGGAGATGAAATAAGTTTCTTTTTGAAAGCCTCGATTTTAGAAATGAGGAGATCGACATTCAATAATGTTGCACGAAGTGCTTCATCCTTGATTTCAGTGTCAATCTCATCATTCTCTTCTTCTAAGCTAACTAACTTAGAAGGTAATTCTTCCATAAAAACGATGTCTCCACAAGATAACGAATCGTCATCAGTAGAATCGGAGAACATCTTAACATGATCAATCGGGAAGATAAGAGGAGGAGGAATATCACATATATGATCAAGAATTCCTTGTGACTCTCTTGGGATTGGAACAAGGTTCTCAACACTAGACTTTATGAATTCGTCTGATTCCTTTTGAGGAACAGTGTCAAGATGCTCGTCCCCCATGCTTAGAGAGTGAGTGGGAACCTCGGGTGTGATAAGAGTGGGTTGAGATGGAATCTCAACTGATGGAATCTCATATGATGAACCTGATGAATCTTTATAAAATCCAAGGATATCAAGTGTATCCTCATCATCACTGTCATCAGGAATGAAACGAAATCGAGAGCTAGATCTGGCTGCTTTTTCTTTTGCTATTGATTCCCTAATAGAGTTTTCATAGGCATCTTGGGAATTTATTTTAGCAGCCTGTTCGTCAGCTAACAATTCTTCCATCAATTTTTGTTTTGGATTATCTGGGGTGTGTGTTATTCCTCTCAAATCTTTCACTAAATCCAAAAGATCAAGGAGAAGACTTTGAGGAATTGGTGGAGATGGAGGTTCGTCATAATACGATGTGTCAAAAGTGTTACAAGGAAATGGGTTCCTTGTTTGACAATCGGAGCTGAAGTGTGGACCTCCACAGTAATCACAACAGTAAAACTGATGTGGCTGTGAGTCGTATGTGCTAGAGTCGTAATTGTTATCAAGAAACTGCTCATAGACAAGCGTGTTTCCCGATTGACAATCAGAACTATAGTGTGAACCACCACAGTACTCACAACAGTAAAACTGCTGAGTATCATGGTGTGGTAGTTGTTGAATAAATCAGTCGTGTCATGGTAGGAACAGGGATCTTGGTTATAGACAGACCCGTTTCCTGACTCTACCATGCCACAACCGGGGCAATTACCACCATTATGAGAACTACCACACCACTGGCAAACCAGAAAGTGTGGATGAGACATAGAAAGAATCAAAAGGTTTGGGAGGGGTAGGAATGAAGAATCAAAGATGTGAGAGGGTAAAGGAGAATGTTTTTGGATTTTTGGATAAACATTTTGTACAGATAGGAAAGAAAATGTTTTTGCGTTTTTGTGTTCGTTGAAAACTGAGTTTAAAATGTTTTCGTGAACTGTTTTGTTTTTATATGATAATAATAAGATAATATGAACAAAGATGGTAAATATACAATGGATGTATATCCCGATTCACCAATACGCAAAACCGTTTAGAATAGTGCACACACCTCCCCGGCAGCGGCGCCAAAAATTGATTGGCTCCAAACAGTCAACCTAAACTGACCAGGTGATGGTCAACAAGGTCAAACTTCCTAGAGTCAATGCTCCGCGGAATATAGTGGTTTCCCCAGGTCGTTATGTCCCGACGAGGTGTGATGGTTAACAAACGACTTCGTGATCGGGTGAATTTGGACAATAAAAGGGTTTGTGTGTGATTAAGCTAGGGAATCTACAAGGAAATAGCTTAAACAAGCTATATGAACAAGACTGGAAGTTTGGAAAAACCAGAAACGATTTAAACCTAAAACGTATACGTTTACATTTAAATAAAACGTAAACGTACAAAATAAAACGTGAAAAGTGAAATCTGAAAACCCACAGGGGGTGAAAATGACTTTTTCACAAAATTAATAATAAAAGAAAATTTTTAGAAAAAGAAAATAAATTTTTACACTAATTAATTATTTGATATTAATTAAATACTATTTAATACTAATTATTAATATTTAAAACACTTAAATTCAATATAATATTATTTAAATACTAAAAAAGTGAAAATAAAATTTATAAAATTATAAAATAACTAAAAACAAATTTTAAAATTAAAAATAAGAATTTTTGTCTTTTTTTAATTTTTCTATTAATTAATTACTAATTACCTAATTAAACTATTTTAAGTTAAGAAAAATAGATAATGAACAGTAAAAATTCTAAGAAAATTCCTAAAATTATTTTAAATTATATAAAAGCTAGGAAAAATATAAAAACTAGGTTTTGCTTTATAAAAACTAATTATGCTATTTAATACTTAATATTAATTAATTATTAATAAATCTAAGATTAATTCTAATAAATACTAAATGATAAAATAAAAATCTGAGAAAATTACTATAAATACTTTAATATAAGAGGAGTTTAAGAAAAATATAAAAAAGCTAAGTTCTTAACAAAAATATAAAAATGAAAATTAAAATTAAATTACATTAAATAGAAATTATCACTTAATATTAAATTGTTTTTTCTTGATTTTTCTTTTACAAAACTATTTTATAACTAAAAACAACTAACTTTTATGAAAACAACTTTTTTGCAGCTTAAAAATAAGCACTGTGGAAGCTTTTTGGCTTCACCGTTGACTTTTGTTAACCAAAATGGAAATAAAGCTCAAATCAGCTTAGGTTGGACCCACTAAGGTGAAATCTGATCTAAACTAATTGTGTGGACATGTTTGAGCCATAAAAAGCAAAGGGTTCACAAAATAAGCAAATAAACCACAAATAAGCACTTGGATTATTGTGGTGAACACTGAAATGGGACAGACTTATGTGGTGATTTCAAGTGGGTCCCAGTGGGTTCAAGGTCAAACCAGTGGTCAAAATGTGAAACCTACCAGGGGGGTTGAAAGGAACAAGGATTGTGGCTTGGGGACCACTGAGATGGCCAGAAAACCACCACCAAGTGGTGGTTGTGGGCTGATGTGCAGCTGCAAAGGGGAAGGTCTCCCCCTGCAAGTCACTTTGGGGGATTGTGGGGCCCAGGAAAAAAATCACAAAAATCTAATGAACATGGATAATCAAAATTGAGGTGGTATACAACTAATGGGAACAAGTTTCAAGCCATGAAAGCTAACACAAAATTCTATTTAAATCTTGCAAGTTTGGTAAAAAAACTGAAAGCATGCTCTTTGACTTTTTGCAAAAACTACTTATATTGACTTTATTGAGTTTTGATCTTACTAAACTAACTAGAAATGATATAATAAGCTATTCTAACATGAAATTAAGCTACAACAACAATTAATGAAAGGATTTGGGTGGGTTAGGAACCCACTGTTCCAATAGTGGTTTAAGCAAAGGGTTTTTAAACTTGATTTTGACTTTTAAACAAATGAGGCCTGGATTTTTGACCATAAACATGTTATAAGGACCTAATATGAGATATTAAAAACAGAGATAAGAATAAACATTAACTAGAACACTCCAAAACCTTCTGAGCCAAACACTCCCTTAAGTGTCAACTGTTTTTGGTTTTTGAGAGAGTTTGAAGGATTTAAGCTAGGAATTGACAATAAACTAATTATATAAGCTATATTAAACTAGTTTGGATTAAACTTATGCAAAATCCAAACCTATACTACTCCAATCCTATTTTTGCAATGTGAGACAATTAGTGACACATAATGGATCAAATAAATTGCAACCTCCTAGTACATGATGTATCAACCATAATTAGGCTTTAGTATGTTGAAACTACTTAACTAAAACAGTAAACAAGCAATGAAACAATGTTTATACTATATTAAGCTATATTCATTAATAAGCTTTAAATGGAATTTAAGATGTACCTGACTAAACCTCAGCTTAATAGAAGTAGTTATGATCCAGGCCTAAGTTCTTATAGGCTTCTATCACTCACAAGGGTCTTTAATATCTTCTGGAAAGCTCAACTATGCTTATTAATAAGCATAGTTGACTTTTGTTGACTTTTTGTTTTTAAAAGCTAAAACTTATGTGAACCTTGCTGAGCTTATGGATACTTATAAATGACTAAAGTAAGCTTGAACAACTAAATAACAACAGCTTATTTCAATATTGAAGCTAAAATGGAAATTCAAATTATCTATGCCAAAATGAAATTTAAACTGAAGGTAACTAAAATTGATAATAAAGGTTGACTTAAATACAATGTAAAACACTGAATACACTTGATTTGAACTGAACAAACAAGGAAATTACATAAAAACGATTTTTGCTAAACTATATTAAAACTAAAATTAACTAACTGACTGCTCCTTTGCTTCTTTTTCTTGACTTATATTGACCAGTGTGGGTCCCACATCTTTTCCCACTTCTCTTTTGAACCATTGGATGAGTTTTTAGTGATCATGGCCATTGAATGGTTTTGGCGGGAAAAAAGGTTTTGGCAGGGGGTTGCTTGTGAGATTTTTTTGATTAATTAAGGAACCTTGGAAGTATTAGGACGTTGGGGGGACATAGTATGGAAGATGTAAGGTGGAGGGATGGAGGAGTTGGAGTGTTGCAGGGTGTTTGCCAGGCTGCTAGTGGGGAAGGAAGGGTGAGGGTGAGGAGTTTTACCTGGTCAAACGACCAGGTAATATTAAAGGGTTAGGGAGTGGGCTTGGTGGGCTGGGTGTGGTTGTTTGGTTTAGATTTGGTATTGGTTTTGGGTGGGCTTTTGTTTGTTGGGTGTTTGTTTGTTTATTTTTAAGTTTAAAAACCATAGGGACCATTCATGTACAAACTGAAAATCCAGGGCTGAAAATGTAAATTCCCTAAAAGCTCAAAAGGGTTAATTCCTGCCAAGTATAAATAATCAAAGGACCAAAAGTGATATTTTTTATTTTGAAATTCACCGGGGCCAAAATTGTCATTTTTCAAAAGTCCAGGGACCAAACATGTAATTTCCTCAAAATTTTCATCTAGGGGTTAAAAGTGACAAATGTGAATTCCTAAGGACCATGTTTGATTTTTTTTCTCCAAAATTGCACTCCCAGGGGCCAAAATTGCCAAAGTCTGAAAGTGCAGGGACTAAACTTGTAAATTTCCAAAACTTTTCAGATTTTTCACCAAAGGACTAAATATGACAACTTATTATTTCAAAAGGACCTTTGGTGATTTTTCTTTTAAAATATAAGCTCAGGGACTATTTTTGCCAATTTTTGAAAGTTGGGGGACTGAAACTGCCAATTTTGCAAACTTTGTACGTTTTTCATTTGTTTTTACTCGTTTTGCATCTAAAACATATAAAACACAATTTTGAAATATTTTTAGCATTTTGATGCATTTCTGAGCGTTTTTGTATGTTTTGCAGTTCAAATTTGACCAAAAATGATGAGTGTTTGAGCACTCATCAATCCCCCACACTAAACTATTGCTAGTCCCTAGCAATAACTGTTTTGAAAACTTGATGGATTTTAAACTCTTTACCAAAGTCCATCACTTCTGGAGTAGCCAGGTGTAAGAACTGTGGCACACCTGATAACCGTGTGATTTTTAGCAAACCACCAGCTGTCAACGGATTTGATTAGTCTTTACCAAAAGCCGTTTGCTTCTAGACTAGCTAGCTCTTGATGGAATAGTCAACATCTTGGTGAGCTGATTACCAATTATGGATTTTCCATTGCCTTTACCACAAGTCATAATCTTGCGGGCTAGCCAACTCATTCGCTTTATGGGATAGGGGGAGTTGAGGAATCATACAACTTTGGGCAAATTGCAAGCCATAAACGGATTTGAGATGTCTTTACCAAGAGCTGTTTGCTCCTGGACTAGCCAATCCCTTTGTCGGTTAGACATGGCGGACTGATTACCACAAAAATTTTGAAGCACAAGTGAAAAAATTTTGAATTTTTTTTGAAATTTTGGCTAAAAACGGGGGTATAAGATAGTAAAATGTGATAAAATTCGCTAGAATAGCGAAATACCCCCCCACACTTAGAATGAATATTGTCCTCAATATTCAAAGTCCCGGCTATTATGCCGACATTTTGAACGTAAAAGGGCAACATTACAAGCTAAGCGTGGAAAACACCATTTTGTATTTTCACTTCATAAGTAACCACAGCATGGGGGACTCCCCCACACTTAGGGTGAAAACCCTATAAGCCTGCTACTGTTTTTGTTTACCGAGTCGCTAGCTTGACTCGATCCCGAATTCATTTGTCCTTGGGGAAGCATTATGTGGAAGAAACAATCTAAATCGGACTTTCATTCAAGATGTTTGGACAAACATTTGAAGCACGTAAAAGTTCCACACCGATGAGATAAGTACCCGGCTCAAGATAATGATATATGAAAATTCCGGGGTCAAATATAGTGTCTTCATTCCCAAAGGAATGAAGAACAGGAGAAGTCACCCGATAGGTGAAGAAGGGTAGAAAGATCTTGATGACAATCAAGATTGATTCATCATCATCAGAAAGAGAATTCATGATTGGTGTATCATGAATCTCATCAGTAAAGCTCATATGATCTAGACATATTATCGGTGGGAGGGTTGGGATTTTGATATCAATCAAATTCTCAAGGTTGAGAATATTTCCCTCCGGAAAACAAAGATCAACTTTGTCTAGATCAAAGTAAAAGTTATCATACTCCGGTGGAGATATGATATGAGTGAGTTCACCGGAGAACTCCTCAAAGGTGAATAAATCATATTCGGGGAGAGAAATTTGGGAATGAAAAGTGGTACTGCCACTAATATTCTCTCCCATATGATCAAAGGTAAAGGCTTCAAACTTCGGAATAGGATCATCGGAGACAATGCCACTATCCTTTATGGGGATAGGAGATGAAATAGGTTTCTTTTTGAAAGCCTCGATTTTAGAAATGAGGAGATCAACATTCAATAATGTTGCACGAAGTGCTTCATCCTTGATTTCAGTGTCAATCTCATCATTCTCTTCTTCTAAGGTAACTAACTTAGAAGGTAATTCTTCCATAAAAATGATGTCTCCACAAGATAACGAATCATCATCAGTAGAACCGGAGAACATCTCAACATGATCAGTCGGGAAGATAAGAGGAGGAGGAATATCACATATATGATCAAGAATTCCCTGTGACTCTCTTGGGATTGGAACAAGGTTCTCAACACTAGACTTTATGAATTCGTCCGATTCCTTTTGAGGAACAGTGTCAAGATGCTCGTCCCCCATGCTTAGAGAGTGAGTGGGAACCTCGGGTGTGATAAGAGTGGGTTGAGATGGAATCTCAACTGACGGAATCTCATCTGATGAACCTGATGAATCTTTATAAAATCCAAGGATATCAAGTGTATCCTCATCATCACTGTCATCAGGAATGAAACGAAATCGAGAGCTAGATCTGGCTGCTTTTTCTTTTTCTATTGATTCCCTAATAGAGTTTTCATAAGCATCTTGGGAATTTATTTTAGCACCCTGTTCGTCAGCTAACAATTCTTCCATCGATTTTTGTTTTGGATTATCTGGGGTGTGTGTTATTCCTCTCAAATCTTTCACTAAATCCAAAAGATCAAGGAGAAGACTTTGAGGAATTGGTGGAGATGGAGGTTCGTCATAATACGATGTGTCAAAAGTGTTACAAGGAAATGGGTTCCTTGTTTGACAATCGGAGCTGAAGTGTGGACCTCCACAGTAATCACAACAATAAAACTAATGTGGCTGTGAGTCGTATGTGCTAGAGTCGTAATTGTTATCAAAAAACTGCTCATAGACAAGCGTGTTTCCCGATTGACAATCAGAACTGTAGTGTGAACCACCACAGTACTTACAACAGTAAAACTGTTGAGTATCATGGTGTGGTAGCTGGTGGAATAAATCAGTCGTGTCATGGTGGGAATAGGGATCTTGGTTATAGACAGACCCGTTTCCTGACTCTACCATGCCACAACCGGGGCAATTACCACCATTATGAGAACTACCACACCACTGGAAAACCAGAAAGTGTGGATGAGACATAGAAAGAATCAAAAGGTTTGGGAGGGGTAGGAATGAAGAATCAAAGATGTGAGAGGGTAAAGGAGAATGTTTTTGGATTTTTGGATAAACATTTTGTACAGATATGAAAGAAAATGTTTTTGCGTTTTTGTGTTCATTGAAAACTGAGTTTAAAATGTTTTCGTGAACTGTTTTGTTTTTATATGATAATAATGAGATAATATGAACAAGGATGGTAAATATACAATGGATGTATATCCCGATTCACCAATACGCAAAACCGTTTAGAATAGCGCACACACCTCCCCGGCAGCGGCGCCAAAAATTGATTGGCTCCAAACGGTCAACCTAAACTGACCAGGTGATGGTCAACAAGGTCAAACTGCCTTGAGTCAATGCTCCACGGAATATAGTGGTTTCCCCGGGTCGTTATGTCCCGACGAGGTGTGATGGTTAACAAACGGCTTCGTGATCGGGTGAATTTGGACAATAAAAGGGTTTGTGTGTGATTAAGCTAGGGAATCTACAAGGAAATAGCTTAAACAAGCTATATGAACAAGACTGGAAGTTTGGAAAACCAGAAACGATTTAAACCTAAAACGTATACGTTTACATTTAAATAAAACGTAAACGTACAAAATAAAACGTGAAAAGTGAAATCTGAAAACCCACAGGGGGTGAAAATGACTTTTTCACAAACTTAATAATAAAAGAAAATTTTTGGAAAAAGAAAATAAATTTTTACACTAATTAATTATTTGATATTAATTAAATACTATTTAATACTAATTATTAATATTTAAAACACTTAAATACAATATAATATTATTTAAATACTAGAAAAGTGAAAATAAAATTTCGAAAATTATAAAATAACTAAAAACTAATTTTAAAATTAAAAATAAGTATTTTTGTCTTTTTGTGATTTTTCTATTAATTAATTACTAATTGATTACTAATTACCTAATAAAACTATTTTAAATTAAGAAAAATAGAAAATGAACAGTAAAAATTCTAAGAAAATTCCTAAAATTATTTTACATTATATAAAAGCTAGGAAAAATATAAAAACTAGGTTTTGCTTTAAAAAAACTAATTATGCTATTTAATACTTAATATTAATTAATTATTAGTAAATCTAAGATTAATTCTAATAAATACTAAATGATAAAATAAAAATCTGAGAAAATTAGTATAAATACTTTAATATAAGAGGAATTTAAGAAAAATATAAAAAAGCTAAGTTCTTAAGAAAAAACATAAAAATTAAAATTAAAATTAAATTACATTAAATAGAAACTATCACTTAATATTAAATTGTTTTTTTCTTGATTTTTCTTTTACAAAACTATTTTATAACTAAAAACAACTAACTTTTATGAAAACAACTTTTTTGTAGCTTAAAAATAAGCACTGTGGAAGCTTTTTGGCTTCATAGTTGACTTTTGTTGACCAAAATGGAAATAAAGCTCAAATCAGCTTAGGTGGGACCCACTAAGGTGAAATATGATCTAAATTAATGGTGTGGACATGTATGAGCCATAAAAAGCAAAAGGGGATCACAAAATAAGCAAATAAGCCACAAATAAGCACTTGGATTATTGTGGTGAACACTAAAATGGGACAGACTTATGTGGTGATTTCAAGTGGGTCCTAGTGGGTTCAAGGTCAAACAGTGGTCAAAATGTGAAACCTACCAGGGGGGTTGAAAGGAACAAGGTTTGTGGCTTGGGGACCACTGAGATGGCCAGAAAACCACTACCAAGTGGTGGTTGTGGGCTGATGTGCAGCTGTACAGGGGAAGGTCTCCCCCTGCAAGTCACTTTGGGGGATTGTGGGGCCCAAGAAAAAAATCACAAAAATCTAATGAACATGGATAATCAAAATTGAGGTGGTAGACAACTAATGGGAACAAGTTTCAAGCCATGAAAGCTAACACAAAATTCTATTTAAATATTGCAAGTTTGGTAAAAAAACTGAAAGCATGCACTTTGACTTTTTGCAAAAACTACTTATATTGACTTTATTGAGTTTTGATCTTACTAAACTAACTAGAAATGATATAATAAGCTATTCTAACATGAAATTAAGCTACAACAACAATTAATGAAAGGATTTGGGTGGGTTAGGAACCCACTGTTCCAACAGTGGTTTAAGCAAAGGGTTTTTTAACTTGATTTTGACATTTAAACAAATGAGGCCTGGATTTTTGACCATAAACATGTTATAAGGACCTAATATGAGATATTAAAAACAGAGAAAAGAATAAACATTAACTAGAACACTCCAAAACCTTCTAAGCCAAACACTCCCTTAAGTGTCAACTGTTTTTGGTTTTTGAGAGAGTTTGAAGGATTTAAGCTATGAATTGACAATAAACTAATTATATAAGCTATATTAAACTAGTTTGGATTAAATTTATGCAAAATCCAAACCTATACTACTCCAATCCTATTTTTGCAATGTGAGACAGTTAGTGACACAGAATGGATCAAATAGATTGCAACCTCCTAGTACATGATGTATCAACCATAATTAGGCTTTAGTATGTTGAAACTACTTAACTAAAACAGTAAACAAGCAATGAAACAAGGTCTATACTATATTAAGCTATATTCATTAATAAGCTGTAAATGGAATTTAAGATGTACCTGACTAAACCTCAGCTTAATAGAAGTGGTTATGATCCAGGCCTAAGTTTTTATAGGCTTCTAAATCACTCACAAGGGTCTTTAATTTCTTCTGGAAAGCTCAACTATGCTTATTAATAAGCATAGTTGACTTTTGTTGACTTTTTGTTTTTAAAAGCTAAAACTTATGTGAACCTTGCTGAGCTTATGGATACTTATAAATGACTAAAGTAAGCTTGAACAACTAAATAACAATAGCTTATTTCAATATTGAAGCTAAAATGGAAATTCAAATTATCTATGCCAAAATGAAATTTAAACTGAAGGTAACTAAAATTGATAATAAAGGTTGACTTAAATACAATGTAAAACACTGAATACACTTGATTTGAACTGAACAAACAAGGAAATTACATAAAAATGATTTTTGCTAAACTATATTAAAACTAAAATTAACTAACTGACTGCTCCTTTGCTTCTTTTTCTTGACTTATATTGACCAGTGTGGGTCCCACATCTTTTCCCACTTCTCTTTAGAACCATTGGATGAGTTTTTAGTGATCATGGCCATTGAATGGTTTTGGCGGGAAAAAAGGTTTTGGCAGGGGGGTTGCTTGTGAGATTTTTTTGATTAATTAAGGAACCTTGGAAGTATTAGGAGGTTGGGGGGACATAGTATGGAAGATGTGAGGTGGAGGGATGGAGGAGTTGGAATGTTGCAGGGTGTTTTCCAGGCTGCTAGTGGGGAAGGAAGGGTGAGGTGGAGGAGTTTTACCTGGTCAAACGACCAGGTAATATTAAAGGGTTAGGGAGTGGGCTTGGTGGGCTGGGTGTGGTTGTTTGGATTGGATTTGGTATTGGTTTTGGGTAGGCTTTTGTTTGTTGGGTGTTTGTTTGTTTATTTTTAAGTTTAAAAACCATAGGGACCATTCATGTACAAACTGAAAATCCAAGGTTGAAAATGTAAATTCCCTAAAAGCTCAAAAGGGTTAATTCCTGCCAAGTATAAATAATCAAAGGACCAAAAGTGATATTTTTTATTTTGAAATTCACCGGGGCCAAAATTGTCATTTTTCAAAAGTCCAGGGACCAAACATGTAATTTCCTCAAAATTTTCATCCAGGGGTTAAAAGTGACAAATGTGAATTCCTAAGGACCATGTTTGATTTTTTTTCTCCAAAATTGCACTCCTAGGGGCCAAAATTGCCAAAGTCTGAAAGTGCAGGGACTAAACTTGTAAATTTCCAAAACTTTTCAGATTTTTCACCAAAGGACTAAATATGACAACTTATGATTTCAAAAGGACCTTTGGTGATTTTTCTTTTAAAATATAAGCTCGGGGACTATTTTTGCCAATTTTTGAAAGTTGGGGGACTGAAACTGCCAATTTTGCAAACTTTGTACATTTTTCATTTGTTTTTACTCGTTTTGCATCTAAAACATATAAAACACAATTTTGAAATATTTTTAGCATTTTGATGCATTTCTGAGCGTTTTTGTATGTTTTGCAGTTCAGATTTGACCAAAAATGATGAGTGTTTGAGCACTCATCAAGGTCATCAAAGGAAATCATGTCCAACCCTCCTTTAGCTTTGAGAGCAATGCTGACTTGCAACCAGGATGGTGGCAATGATCTCAGAAACTTAGCATTGCAGTCCTCATTATCTGGCCTAGCCTTCAGCTGATTAAGTTGACTCAAGATCTTGTGGAAACTGTCATAGCCTTTGTGGATTCCTTCTTCCTCAGATATCTGAAACTCTTGAAACTGCTGCTTCAGCATTGACCTCTTCATTCTTCGTGATTCTTCATTCCCTCCAAATCTAGCCTTGATTGCCAACCAGATGTCCTTGGCATCCTCCATGAAGTGGAAGTCACCCATATGGTCATCAGGTATAGCTTGGAGCAGAATTGTTCTTACCTTATTCTCCCTTTGCACGGCTAGAACCTCTTCAGCAGTTTCGGGACCTACAATAGTGACAATCCCATCAGCATCTTTAACATGTTTCTTCAGGCTGTTCCCCTTACGGACAACTTCCCAAAGATTCCAGTCAATGTTTGTGATCCAGTTTTGCATCTTCATGGACCACAAATCATAGTCTTCAGCATTCTTCAAGTATGGGAATTTAGCATTACTGTTGGAGAGATTGAGTTGTTGGAGAGAAGTGGTGTTTTGGTTCTGGGTTGTATCAGCTTCATCATCTGATCCAGGCATTTTTCTTGATTGTTTTGGATTGAGATGGTGTAAGATTTGTGTTTCTTAATATCACAGAGACTCTCTCGAGGCTCTGATACCACTTGTTGAAACTAAGACCTTGATAGATCTTCTAAGCACTCTAGAATCGTTAGTTATGTTAATGTAATCACCAACACACTAATAGACAATCTCTGTAACTTGTATTTTAAAGCGGAAACAAACACAAGTTTTAATACTAAGAACAATTGATCCTCAATGGATCTTTAATAATTATCAAAGTCTTTACTAAAAACATTAATCAATACATAATCGTGTGTTCCTTTTATACACAAGGAGCCCTAAACCGTTTCCCAAGAAACGTATATTCTAAAACTTCTAAAAGATATGCATTATCACTTCCTAAATAAACTCATGCATATCCTAACTATATTACATAAAACACGGAAAACCAATATCCGCAGAAACTAATCATGCTGAACCTAAACTTCAGCAGAAACAATCTATAAGCAGAATCTGTCTCTTCAGCAGAAACCTTCAGCAGATTCTTCAGCAGAATTCTCTCTTAGCAGAATTCCCAACACCAGCACTTCTCAGTCAACTGAGTCTTCAACCTCCACAAAATGTAAAACATGTGGAAGCTTAGTTCAATCAACTTCAGATCATGGTTCATTAGCTAATTTCAAAAAGTCCTTGAGGACTAAGCCCACTAGGAAGTGGGGTAACAAGAAAAACTAACCCAGTTTACTATTTGTGCAGAAACACATCAGGGATCCTACTTGGCACCTCGACAGTGGATGCTCAAGGAGTATGACTGGTGTGAAGAGTTATCTGCACAAATATGTGGAAGAACCAGGACCCAAGGTAGTATTTGGTGATAACTCATCAGCTCCCACTGAAGGATATAGTTCAGTAAACTGCAATGGTATAGTTTTTACAAGTATAGCTTATGTCTATGGTCTCAAGTACAATCTGATAAGTGTAAGTCAACTATGTGATGCAAAATACATAGTTCAGTTTGATTACAAGAGAGGGACCATCTTTAATGCCAACAAGGAAGTAGTGTTGATTGCCCCCAGGAGGGATGACGTTTATGTCCTAGACATGTCATCCCTTACTCAAAATGGGACTTTTCTATTCACAAAGGCAAGTGAGACAATCAACTGGCTCTGGCATAAGAGACTCTCTCATCTCAATTTCAAGAGCATCAACAATCTGGCCAAACAGAACAAAGTTCTAGGCCTTCCATCCCTGGTGTACACCAAAGACAAGCCTTGTTCTGCTTGTGAAAAAGAAAAACACCACAGGGCATCATTCAAAATCAAACAATCATTCTCTATCAAAAGTTGCCTGCATCTTCTCCACATGGACTTGTTTGGACATGTCAGTCCCATGTCCATTCATCATGAGAAGTATACTCTGGTCATTGTGGACGAATACTCAAGATACACTTGGGTTTACTTCCTAACCAAAAAGATTCAGGCAGCTGACACAATCATGTCATTTTTTAGGAACATTGAAAATCAAAATGATGTCAAAGTTAAACAAATTAGAACTGAAAATGGCACTAAATTCAAAAACCATGACCTTGAGTGTTTCTGTGATGAGAAAGGGATTTCTCAGAATTTCATTTCTCCCTATACTCCTGAACAAAATGGAGTAGCTGAAAAGAGAAATAGAACACTCATTGAGGCAGCAAGGACAATGTTAAATGGCTCGGTCCTCTCAAAACACTTTTGGACTGAGGCAATCAAAACAGCCTGCTACACCCAAAATAGGTCCATCATTGTGAAAAGGCACAATAAGACTCCTTATGAGATATTCAAAGGAAGGATCCCTGACATTAGCTACTTCCATGTATTTAAGTGTCTTGGGTTTATTCATAATCACAAGGATCACTTGGGTAAATTTGATGCCAAAGCTGATGATGGATACTTCCTGGGATATTCTCTGGTTTCCAAAGCCTTCAGGGTGTTTAACACAAGGAGACAACAAACTGAGGAAACTTATCACATAACTGTTGATGAGAGCACTAAATTCATCAGGTTCTCCAGTTCCTCAGTTGAAGAAATTGGTATTGATGATTCTTCAAGGTATCCTCCGGATGAGTATCTCCCTGAGAATCACCCTTCAACTCAATATCAAGCTGATGTTGATGTCTCTTACTACATCATCCCTCACAATCTACCCCAACCAACCATCAGTGAGTTCATTGAAACTCAACAACTCTCAAATGAGACAGCAACCACTGAACTAATTGTTTAGGAATCCTTAGAACAAACTGTTCCCACTAATGTCACTGAAGTACATAATCTTGAGTTACCTCAGGTTCCAGTAACTGAACAAGGCTTATACAAGCTCTAACTACTATCCTAGACCTCAGGATAGCTGGACCAGATCAAAAGTTATTGAGCTTGTGAACATTATTGGTGAGCCCACTGAAGGGATGCTTACCAGAAGCATCGCTGCTAAACTCAAGGCAGCCTCAGCCAATATATGTCTTTATGCTGACTATCTTTCTGAAATAGAGCCTAAAAATATCAAAAAAGCCCTGAAATATGAAAGTTGGGTTCAGGCCATGAGAGATGAACTGGAACAGTTTGATAGAAATGATGTCATGAACCTTGTCGAATGCCCAAATGGTGTTTTGGTCATTGGTATGAAATGGGTCTTCAAAAACAAGACTGATGAGAATGGCACAGTTGTCAAAAACAAAGCAAGACTTATTGCCAAAGGATATAACCAACAGGAAGGTATAGACTATGAGGAAACCTTTGCACCTGTTGCTAGAATGGAAGCCATCAGGATCTTCTTAGCCTATGCAACCTACATGAACTTTAAAGTTTACCAAATGGATGTCAAAAGTGCCTTCCTGAATGGTAACATCAAAGAAGATGTCTATCTGCAACAACCTCCTAGTTTTGAAAGTAGTGAATTTCCCAACCATGTCTACAAGCTTAACAAGGCCCTTTATGGACTGAAACAAGCTCCCAGGGCATTGTATGAAACACTTTCAGCCTTTCTGATCCAAAACAAGTTTGTCAGAGGAAAGATTGACAACACCTTCTCCACCATTTTGCAACTCAAACCTAGCCTCTAAACCATCACCAACTAGACTTTTGAGTGTGTCAACATCACCTTCCCAACAAGCTTTTAAATCAAAAACTCCTTCACCTCAATCACCAACACTCACACCAATGGAACTTTTCCATACACCACCAACATCACCAACACCCAATTTGGAAACTTTTGATGATCTATCAAGTCCACCATCCTTCTCACTTTTTGACACCATTGCTCAAATGGAAACACAACAACAACCAAATGAGCAACTTAATCATGAACCCCATTACCCCGCGACGGTAGAACGGTTAGCTTACCGTTATGCTAGACCATCCATTTTTCCAAATGACCAAGGTCATACCCACTCACATTCATTTGTGTTTCACCCCATTTACAAAAACCTTAATGGTGATCCTTACGGAGAACCAAGTTTTCGTCACCTAGTTCAACCACAAGAACCACAACAACAACAACCACAACAACCTCCAAACATAAATGAGGAAATAAATACTCATTTAAACCACCTCAATGCCTTCAAACGAATGGTTGATTTTCAAATCAATCATGTTACGGAATTCAACACGGCATTACACTCAACAAGTGAAGGAAGCAAAAACACTTCTCAAACATCCACCTTTGCTCCTTCAAGTTCAACCCATCCACCACCAACAAATCAAACCTCTCTTCCACCAAACTTTCCCCGCCATGATTGCGGACATTGCGAAAGAACCGCTCGCATTAGTGAAAGGTGTCGAACGGAACTTGGCGAGCTAACCGAAGAGATGAGGTTTATACTAAACCACATTTTGGACCAACTTCAATCCTTGTCCCATCCACCACAACCTTAGAGTCTCCAAAATGAAACAAAACCGTTTCTTTTGGAAAAAGTCACCATTTTAACCAAGTCACCTCCTCACATCCCCAAATAAAACCTGCTACAACCATCAATCCACATTTTCATCCCCAAACAACCCAATCCTTGTTTTTGGATAATGTTTCTCATGAAGGAAAATGATGATTTCCTTGTAGCATTTTATGTTCTTAGTTTATTTTTTTTTGTTTCTCCTTGTAGGATGTTGTCATTTTAATTTTGTGTCCTTGACTCTCTAAGAGTCAAGTTAAATGAAAGTAATTCTACAACAAGGCTTGAAGTGTTTGTTGATCATTTAGGTGTGAAAAATGAACTATACCTTGTGCTAACCTCTCTTTTTGTAGGTTCATTATTCATGATTTCCTTCCTTGAAACTCCATTTAGGGGAGAAATATTCAAGGGGGAGCATGAGCAATGCATTATATCTCTTCACAACTCTTAGTTGTGTTTTAGACATGAAATTCCTTCATGACTTGTATTGTGCGGAAATTAACTTTTCTTTTGTAGGTTCAAAATCCATGTCTCCACTCTTGGCACTCCATGTAGGGGGAGTATCGACCAAGGGGGAGCATGGCCATTATTCTGCTTCACTACTCTACATTTTGTTTCGACAAAAAGGGGGAGAATTTAGAGTAAACTTGTTCTACTTTTAATATTTCCGCTTCGCTAACTCTTTGCAAAAACAAGTTTTACTACTAACTTTATAAGACTTAACACTAAATCTCATGGCTTACTTTTAAATAAAGTTTATGTTTTGTCATCAACAAAAAGGGGGAGATTGTTAATACAAATATCGCCTAAAAACGTTATTTATATTTTACGATCTTTGCTAAGTTTTGTTAATGACAAAGTATGAAATTTAGCTAAGAGTAAATCATCACTTGAAGTGTTTAAGTCTTGTTTAACTAAAGTTTACATTTCATAAAACATAACACAAGTTTATTTCTTAGATTAGAAATAAGTCACATCATATTTATGGCAAGTTTTGTCATTATGTATTTATGGCAAGTTGTGTGTTTGACTTGCTTTCATGTTGCTTGCAAGTATCATGTTTGACTTGCTTTAGGAGATGTGACATTGCTTGGTTGCTAGAAGTTATGTGACAAGACATTGTTTGGTTTGGGAAGTTATTGCATAAACCTACTGCAGACCCGGCGGTACCCTGGGGGTACACGGGCGGAACCCATCTGAGGGTTCCGCCTGATCCGCCAAGCTTGCAGTTTGGTTTGCTATAAATACCAAACCATTTGTTTGTTTTGTGTAACCTTTTAGGACATATTTTCACATATTCTCTCAACTAACTTAGTAACCCCTGACTTGTGTGATTCTCTTATGTAGCAAGGAACTCCACAAGATCATTCAAGAAGTTGCAAGCTTCAACTCTAAAGTTGCAAGTCTTGGTAGCTTGATTATGTATAAGCTTTGATAGTTTATACTTACTTTGTGTCATGTATATTCAGTAGATATTGGTTAGTATTTTAGGCCTCAAAATACGTAGAGTGTTGGGAGTGGTTGTACCCTTGGTAAAGAACTCGACATCTAGCTTTGTGTCGGTAAAAGTGTAAGCGACGAGTGGGAGTGGTTGTACCCTTGTAAAAGAACTCGACATCTAGCTTTGTGTCGGTAAAAGTATAAGCGACGTGTAAGGTTTTCTCCGCCGGTGAAAGGAGCTTGTTGATTAGTGCTTATAACTCTCGAGTTGGAAACTCGGGGCGTGGATGTAGGGCAAGGAAAAAGAGTCCTTGTAGCCGAACCACGATAAACAATCGTGTTGTGGTTTGATCGTTTCTTTCTCTATCTTTGCTTATTGCATGTTGTTATTTAGTTAGAATTGTTAACCATATATAAAGCTTTTCAAAGAAGTAAAACAAGTAAAGTTGTCTTTATGTTTTCAAACAAATGTAAAAGCTTTTCAAAGAACTAAACAAGCAAAGTTAGGATCATCACAAGTAAAGCTTTTCAAAGTAAGAAACATGTATAATTAGAATTGATACTCACACTAAAAGCTTTTGAAAGAAACAAACATATAATGGTATGTTTATATTATTGATCAAACCTAAAGTTATTAAAGGATACTTAAGTTGAAAAGGATTTTTAAAGAGGTAAACTATTCAACCCCCCTTCTAGTTTTCCACAATTGGCATCAGGAGCTACGTTACCCAAGTTCCTTAAAATAAACTGTATTTTAAAACTTGGATCGATCCATGAATTTTGAAAATCTCAAAGAAGGGGAGCCTATTCAAAACCCACCGCTATTTGAAAATGAAAGTGTGCTTAATTGGAAAAGTTAATTTAAAGATCAAGATGATCAATTTGATCTCACATTTGAGTTAGAGGTCTTAGATAAATTAATTGATAGATGTTTAGTTGAGAATAATACATGTACTACTAGTTTAATTGTTTTAAATGAAGGTGTAAGTGAAGATGTCTTCTTATGGCGAGCTCTTCGTGGACTTGCTTGTGATTCATGGACTAACACGGATGAAGATGTAGTCAACCATCCGGTTTGTGATTCTCTCTTAGCTAAATCATCAAGCAAGGTACATTTTGAAACCAAACATTTTTGCTTTGACACACTTATCCTAGAGTTTTCTAAAATAGAAAATGAGTCTAAACTTTCATGCAACACATACCTAAAAACGATCTTTAACAATGAGACTTCAAGATATTGTGTAAACACTTTTGTAAATAAAATCATGTTAGAAGACAAGATGTCTAGACTTGAGAGTCATGTTGAAATTGATTTAGAATATAAAGTATGTCTAGAGTACAAACATGAAATTCTAAAACAAAATGAAAAAGGAAAAATGTTTCCTAAATTTGAAGAAAGTTCAAAAATTCTTAAAAGTTGCTTAAAGAATCAAAGATCATTTAGAGATAGAACCGGATTAGGATTTAACTCAAATGAATCATCAACAAGTAAAACAAAACATGTTGTGTTTGTGAAACCTAAGAGTGTATTGTAGATGTTACTCTAACTCTAGTAGGAACACATGATAAAGGGGTAAAAATATCATGATCAATACTTTTACGTGTCTTTCTAACTTTCTTGGATTTATAAGAAGTTGTGTTTTGCCTCTCTACGTATCAAGATTATTTGCTTTATGTTCTTATTCTTGATGGCTAAATCTATGGAGCTTAAAAGGTACACGTCTCTTCAACTTACCTTGTAATATTTCTTGATGATTAGAAATATGATTTGTCATAAGTGTTAGTGGTAGTCTTTACTATAAGGTGTCTATGTTTGTGTGAATAACAATAAGGATTAGATCCCTCATAGGTAAAGTAGCTTGTTACTACTTCTAGTAGGAGATATAAGGTGTCTTGCCTCGTTTTAACTTTCGGGAAAATACACGAGTAACTCTTGAGTAAGTCTTACTTAATTCTTATCTACAAGTGAGTGAACTAAGAATCTCTTAAGTGATAAGACAACCAACACTTTTGTGATGCTTGCAAATCTAGCAAAACCACAACATTTCATAATACTTGTAGTACAAAAGTCGTTTGGTATTATATTCTTTATTTTCAATAGCATCTTAAGTCCAATCATTCTTTTGCTAAAAGTTTCACAAAAGACACACAAAGTAAAATAAATCAATTGAACTTTATCTGAATGATTGGGAGAAAATGATTTATTAAACTTCTAGGAGGTGAACATCAAACTCGACCCATAGTCTTTTGATGTTGCACATCTTAGACATTTACACTTATGAGGTCTTAAGAAAATAAACCCAAAGAGTCGAGGAATCATTGAATTTAACATTCAATGAAAGACCACCTCTTTCTAAGATATCATCTTTGGTAGATGATGACTTAGTCGAAAGCCCAACATTGATAAAACAAGTTTGTCAAAATCAATAACAAGGAAGATGGACTATTAAAAATTGAAAAACAACATCCTTTCATCTTGTGTCAAAAACTAAGTCTAGCAATATCAAAAGGAATGCTAATTTTTGAAAGATTATTTATTAACCTAAGCAAGCTCCAAAAGTAAGGGATAATCACTCAAGAACATTCCTAGTTGTTCACTTGTTCACAAAAATTAAGGCCTTGATGACTCATCAAGAATGAGATTAGTAAATCCGTAGGTAAAACTAAACATAGAGAAATGTTTGGGAATATACTTGTTCTCACAACAAATGTTACTCAACATTATGTTTAGTGCTTGTCTATGTGCTCGTTTTTAGAGAAGATCCTAAAGACACCTCTTTTGAAAGAGCTTGCTTGTATTCACTTAACGGTACTACACCACTAGGATTATGGTGTCCCAAAAGAACGGGAAGAGAAACCATAGTGTATGCCAAATGGAATTGCATCGGTGATAAGTTGATAAGAAAAGCACAAGTGGTACTTGCACTTTTAATACTTACTTACCCAATGATTCTCCAAAACGCTGAATGATCTCATATGAGTATTTAATGAAGAAGCACATCAACAAGCTCCGCTTGAACAAGCTAATTCGTATCAACAAAGGAATTTCTTCATCAACAATGTTATCTCGTCAACAAAGGATGCATCGACTTCAGCAACAATTTAACATCACAGTCTTTACAGACACATTGTGATCCATCATCATCGTCTTGTTAAAATTGTTCATTGAGGAACATATTAACTAAGAAAATTTTTCTACGTCAATCATTCCATCAACGTCTTCATTAAACCTCTTGAATGTGAAACATTCATCATTCCTAGGCTTAGTCATACACAATAAGACTTAAAATCTTAGGTTTGAACATTAGAATAAAACCACAAAAATCAAGACAATCCCTTTTTGATTTTTCCTACAGACACCCACGGCACCCTCAGACCATACGGGCGGAACCCATTTTTTGGTTCCGCCTGGTCCGCCGACTCCACAGATAGTTTTTACTCTTATTTTCAAACCCAAACACCCTCTTAACTTAGGCACTCACTTACAAACTGCTATCACCCTCTCAAAAACACATATCCATACGAATCCTAGAGCTTTCAATCAAATCTCTTCAAATTCAACAAACTTTGTAAGTGTTCTAATCATAATTGCTTCCTTGATTCAAGAATAACATTTTCATCTACATTCATTAACCATAATCTTAGGGTTTATGCATAAAACCTCTTAATTCATGAAAAACTTGGTGTCTAACTAATCATGTCTTCCATTAGTTAGGAATTGCATCTTTTTTTGTTTTTATTTTAATTTACAAAACACACCAAGTGCATTATCTTTTAAATGCAACCCAAGACTAGAACACAATTCATCACCACATTGTTAAAACAAATGAAAAACATCATTTAAACATCACTTGCATATAATCTCTTGAATGCTAAAGGGAATACATAACCAATATGTATTTTCGGGTACATTCAATCGAAGATATATTCAATTAGGAGAGTTTTTGGTTATCTATTGTTTGCATAACATTTCTTCTCAAACAAAACAATTTGGACATCAAAATGAGTCAAGATAACCAAATCTCCGCATTGTTTGCATATAGGAACACATTAGAACATGCACATTAATTAAAAGTCATTAACATATAATGTTTGTGTTTTCTAGGAATCATCATGCCTAACGCAAATCAATCCGACCACGTGGGAACCCTTAAATACTTGCCCAAACACCATAGGACTAAAGGTCTCACCAGAGTTCAAGTAGAAGCCTTTAAGATATTAGAAAAACGGTATGTTCACGAAGGTAGAACAATTGATCCATCCTTTCTAGAAGGAACATCCATTCGCCAAAAGTTTGTCGCAATCAACTTTGATTGTCTCCTTGATATAGATGAGCCAATTTGTCCTAGGTTCGTATTAGAATTCTATGCAACTGTAGAAATCCACACTGATGAGTCGGGTGAGATAGCATTAACTTTCAAAACAAATCAAACACCACATTTCATAGGCTTAACAAACTTAGCTATCATCCTTGGTGTCCCTAATAAAGGCACTTGTCTTTACACGGATAAGTGGCCTATTTCAAGCCTAGACTCAATTGAGCGTTTTCATCCGTACAACAAACCTCTTGTTAGTAAGGAAACGATTAAAGAACATCTCTTTGTTAGAGCCTCTACCACTAGGAAAAATCGTTCGGGGAACATTGTGGATAAGGACCCATTTGGTATGGAGACCAATGAGCTTAAACCACAATTTAAGAAGTGGGAAGAAATTCTTAGAGCCAATGTCATAAGTACCATAGGAAATAGGGATCATGTCAACACATGCCTTTGTTACATGCTTTATAGCATTTCCATTGGTCAACCATTCAACTTAGCCTACTACCTAGCCCGACGAATGGCCGACATACCTTTAGTTGGAAAAACCGCCCTTCCATATGGAATGCTTCTTACTCGGCTATTTAGAGCAATTTCACCCATTCCTCCTAATGACAAAGGAATGCACCTTGACTATTCCCTTGTTCCTCACATCTTCGTACCTCTAAGTGATAAACGAGTTTTCAAAAATAAGGTCAAACGTACTCGATCACCTACTCCATCTTCATCATCATCCGGCATGAGCGACGATGATAATCTACCAAACTCTAAGTTACCTCCTTTAGAATTTCTTCAAGCTCTCCCCATCATTGACAATGCTTCCGAAGAATTCAAGCAAACCAAAGGAATGTTCAAGTGTTTTGGAAGGTACCTAAACAAGCTCAAAAGGAAGATTGACCGGTTGTGAGAAGATTAAGGAGCGTTTGTCTTATGTGTGCTTTAGAAGCGTCTTTGTGTTAAAACTATGTGAATTATGTGATTTGTGTTCTTTCTCATGGTTCATGACTTATTATGTTTGATGAATTATGTTTGGTGTGCTCTTTTATGATTAATGACAATATTGATGGTATTTGTCAATTTCATGCTTATGTTAAATTTCACTAAGGTTAAGTGAAAACCGTTAGCCCCCGGTCAAAGTCTTAAGAGATGAGTGTCCATATGCCTAATTTTTGCATTTCCTAACCAGATATGAATTATATTTTTAGTTTTAGGACTTTTCGAAAATTTTGAAAATCGTCTCGCGGGTTTAAAACGCGTTCTGTCAGCTTTTTCAGTTCTGGCGGATCAGACGGATCCCAATTTTGGGTTCCGCCTGTGTAAAACCTGGGTAACCCAGGTCTGGCCCAACGGACCAGACGGAACCCAAATTTGGGTTCCGCCTGTGTATTCCCAGGGTACCGCCAGTCTTCTGCAGAAAATTTTTGCCATTTTTCTTTTATTCAAAACTTGATTTAGTGTCAAATCATTATCCTAAGTGAGAAACACTCTTCATTAACATCAACAACCATATTGGAACAAACCTCAATCACTAAAACAATTAGTAAGACACTTCCCGCCAAAATTCAAATTCAAAACATAACCAACCAAAGGAACCCTTTTAAAGGATCCTTCAAACCTTTGATACATTTTCAACCAAACTTCTTCCATGATCACAAAGCATTAAGTGCTTAGTTTGGTCTTCCACTCCATTCTATCTCATTGGATTGACACTACATGATGTGACTAGGTCATGGAAATCATGTAATTCTTCAATCTTTGAATAGTAAAACATCAAATCCAAACACTTACTTCAACACTTTTCTCGTCCTATAAATTTGAAAGGTTTGCAACAACTCAATCACACCATCAACATCAAAACTTCTTCTCTCAAACATCAAAACCAAAATCATTGCAATGACCAAATCCAATACCTCATCCAAGTCATCAAAATCATGTGCTAAAACCACTAGGATTAGTGTGAAACCTTGTTGCTTCAACAAAACCACAAAGTCAAGCTCTTCATCATCGAGTGATGCTTCACTCAACATCTCCTCACCTATCCAAGATTTTCTCAACCTTACTACCTCAACTACACCCTCAACACATCGTAACACCAATGTGATTACCATTCAAGATTAGCTCAATCTTGCCACTCCACCACCTTCTCCACCATTTTGCAACTCAAACCTAGCCTCTAAACCATCACCAACTAGACTTTTGAGTGTGTCAACATCACCTTCCCAACAAGCTTTTAAATCAAAAACTCCTTCACCTCAATCACCAACACTCACACCAATGGAACTTTTCCATACACCACCAACATCACCAACACCCAATTTGGAAACTTTTGATGATCTATCAAGTCCACCATCCTTCTCACTTTTTGACACCATTGCTCAAATGGAAACACAACAACAACCAAATGAGCAACTTAATCATGAACCCCATTACCCCGCGACGGTAGAACGGTTAGCTTACCGTTATGCTAGACCATCCATTTTTCCAAATGACCAAGGTCATACCCACTCACATTCATTTGTGTTTCACCCCATTTACAAAAACCTTAATGGTGATCCTTACGGAGAACCAAGTTTTCGTCACCTAGTTCAACCACAAGAACCACAACAACAACAACCACAGCAACCTCCAAACATAAATGAGGAAATAAATACTCATTTAAACCACCTCAATGCCTTCAAACGAATGGTTGATTTTCAAATCAATCATGTTACGGAATTCAACACGGCATTACACTCAACAAGTGAAGGAAGCAAAAACACTTCTCAAACATCCACCTTTGCTCCTTCAAGTTCAACCCATCCACCACCAACAAATCAAACCTCTCTTCCACCAAACTTTCCCCGCCATGATTGCGGACATTGCGAAAGAACCGCTCGCATTAGTGAAAGGTGTCGAACGGAACTTGGCGAGCTAACCGAAGAGATGAGGTTTATACTAAACCACATTTTGGACCAACTTCAATCCTTGTCCCATCCACCACAACCTTAGAGTCTCCAAAATGAAACAAAACCGTTTCTTTTGGAAAAAGTCACCATTTTAACCAAGTCACCTCCTCACATCCCCAAATAAAACCTGCTACAACCATCAATCCACATTTTCATCCCCAAACAACCCAATCCTTGTTTTTGGATAATGTTTCTCATGAAGGAAAATGATGATTTCCTTGTAGCATTTTATGTTCTTAGTTTATTTTTTTTGTTTCTCCTTGTAGGATGTTGTCATTTTAATTTTGTGTCCTTGACTCTCTAAGAGTCAAGTTAAATGAAAGTAATTCTACAACAAGGCTTGAAGTGTTTGTTGATCATTTAGGTGTGAAAAATGAACTATACCTTGTGCTAACCTCTGTTTTTGTAGGTTCATTATTCATGATTTCCTTCCTTGAAACTCCATTTAGGGGAGAAATATTTAAGGGGGAGCATGAGCAATGCATTATATCTCTTCACAACTCTTAGTTGTGTTTTAGACATGAAATTCCTTCATGACTTGTATTGTACGGAAATTAACTTTTCTTTTGTAGGTTCAAAATCCATGTCTCCACTCTTGGCACTCCATGTAGGGGGAGTATCGACCAAGGGGGAGCATGGCCATTATTCCGCTTCACTACTCTACTTTTTGTTTCGACAAAAAGGGGGAGAATTTAGAGTAAACTTGTTCTACTTTTAATATTTCCGCTTCGCTAACTCTTTGCAAAAACAAGTTTTACTACTAACTTTATAAGACTTAACACTAAATCTCATGGCTTACTTTTAAATAAAGTTTATGTTTTGTCATCAACAAAAAGGGGGAGATTGTTAATACAAATATCGCCTAAAAACGTTATTTATATTTTACGATCTTTGCTAAGTTTTGTTAATGACAAAGTATGAAATTTAGCTAAGAGTAAATCATCACTTGAAGTGTTTAAGTCTTGTTTAACTAAAGTTTACATTTCATAAAACATAACACAAGTTTATTTCTTAGATTAGAAATAAGTCACATCATATTTATGGCAAGTTTTGTCATTATGTATTTATGGCAAGTTGTGTGTTTGACTTGCTTTCATGTTGCTTGCAAGTATCATGTTTGACTTGCTTTAGGAGATGTGACATTGCTTGGTTGCTAGAAGTTATGTGACAAGACATTGTTTGGTTTGGGAAGTTATTGCATAAACCTACTACAGACCCGGCGGTACCCTGGGGGTACACGGGCGGAACCCATCTGAGGGTTCCGCCTGATCCGCCAAGCTTGCAGTTTGGTTTGCTATAAATACCAAACCATTTGTTTGTTTTGTGTAACCTTTTAGGACATATTTTCACATATTCTCTCAACTAACTTAGTAACCCCTGACTTGTGTGATTCTCTTATGTAGCAAGGAACTCTACAAGATCATTCAAGAAGTTGCAAGCTTCAACTCTAAAGTTGCAAGTCTTGGTAGCTTGATTATGTATAAGCTTTGATAGTTTATACTTACTTTGTGTCATGTATATTCAGTAGAGATTGGTTAGTATTTTAGGCCTCAAAATACGTAGAGTGTTGGGAGTGGTTGTACCCTTGGTAAAGAACTCGACATCTAGCTTTGTGTCGGTAAAAGTGTAAGCGACGAGTGGGAGTGGTTGTACCCTTGTAAAAGAACTCGACATCTAGCTTTGTGTCGGTAAAAGTATAAGCGACGTGTAAGGTTTTCTCCGCCGGTGAAAGGAGCTTGTTGATTAGTGCTTATAACTCTCGAGTTGGAAACTCGGGGCGTGGATGTAGGGCAAGGAAAAAGAGTCCTTGTAGCCGAACCACGATAAACAATCGTGTTGTGGTTTGATCGTTTCTTTCTCTATCTTTGCTTATTGCATGTTGTTATTTAGTTAGAATTGTTAACCATATATAAAGCTTTTCAAAGAAGTAAAACAAGTAAAGTTGTCTTTATGTTTTCAAACAAATGTAAAAGCTTTTCAAAGAACTAAACAAGCAAAGTTAGGATCATCACAAGTAAAGCTTTTCAAAGTAAGAAACATGTATAATTAGAATTGATACTCACACTAAAAGCTTTTGAAAGAAACAAACATATAATGGTATGTTTATATTATTGATCAAACCTAAAGTTATTAAAGGATACTTAAGTTGAAAAGGATTTTTAAAGAGGTAAACTATTCAACCCCCCTTCTAGTTTTCCACACCTTGGATGAACCCACTTTCACCAGACTGGAAGCTGAATTGGGCATGTTGGACATAGAATTAGGCAACTGATTTAAAATGTTCCATCCTGATGTAAATTCTCTAGGTCCATGAACAAACCTATTCCTGAATGATAAATCATTCAGGGGGCTCAAGATGTCAAATGGCATTGAATACCCTAACTAAATGCTCTAATTACTTGGTTAGTTAATGTCCCAGGTAGGTAACTGATTCCTAATAAATATAGGAATATATGTCACTTACACAACTGGCATCCACATCTTGGGCCCCCACACCTACCTCACCAATACCACTGAGCATTAAATGCTCCCTCACACACAAATATTTGTGATGATATCACTCTGCAAAAGCATCTTTTGCAGAGCCATATAACTGTTCATCCCATCATGTTGCGAGAAAAATGGGGTAATGGCAATCGTGCTATTTAATGCGGATATCAAACATACTTTATTACAACATTTTGAATTAATATCAAAACGTTTGATATCTGCAACAGCAAAACCCTAATCCATTCCCTATAAGTACCCCCACAAAGAAAAATACACACACGCTTTCAAAACTTATCAAAACTCTTGCAAAATTATTTCAAGAAAAATCTGTTTATTCAAACTGTGTGTGTTTCTTCTTTGATACTAATTTTTCTCAAAACCAGACCTTTCTCAACACAATGGCTTCATCTAAAGTCATCAAATACGCTCCCAATGTGGATTTCCAAATGGAAAGCGTCGACCTAACCAAGAACAATGTGGTGGGAAACTTTGCCTACCCTCAAGGGTTCCCTGAATACAAGGATGTGGTGAAGTTTCTACAAAACTGTTTCCTCACCACCACATTCACAAAAACCCCCCTCTGTCATCTATCATGACTATTTGAGGCAATTTTGGTACATAGCGGTGATTGAAAACCCTGATGCACCAAAGGAGGCCATTATAAGGTTCTCAGTAAAGAATTGAACTAAGTTCCTAACTCTTGACTACAAGACCTTTGTCAAAGCCACTAGCCTTGACTATGTTGAGACCTTCACTGCCCAACCCACTGAAGAGGATGTGAAGGCAATTCTGCTGGAACTAGGACCCTATGACAAAAATCACCCTGAGGTGACACGAGGGGCCCTCCTATCCAAAGCCCAGTCATCAAAACCTAGTTCCCAGCCCCCTGGAGGATCCTGATGACCTTTGTCATTCAGGTCCTTGGGGGAAATAAATCCTCCACTGAGCAATTAAACACTACTCAAGCAATGATAATGTACTGTCTCATAGAGGGTAAAAAGATTGACCTTGGAGAAATTATCTTCAGGGACCTCATAGCAAAGTTGGGTGGGAAATCTAGGCAAAAACTCATGACATACCCTAGATTCATTTCCTACGCCCTGCAAGACTTGCTGGGGTCCGAGTATGTTAAGCCTGATGCAGTAGGATTTGAGCCTGATGTCTTACACAAGGCTAATTATTCTCGTGACCCTATTGAGGTTACACCTGCCGCCCTGACAATGTATATGCTTACTGTTATCTAGGGTGACAACAAAATCTCACCAATTCCCTCTCCCACCAAGAAGGTGAAGAGGAAGAAGGGACAAGGGTCCAAGAAGGTGGCTCAACCCAAGTCACTCGCCATTGAGACCTCTGCCGCCAAGCCTGACAAAAGGGGGCAACAACAACAGACCCTGACTGCTGACACCCTCAGGATCATAACCCAATCTTTGGCCCTAAAACAATGGTCAACGGAAGGCACTGAGACATCATACTCAGTGTCCTCGGGCAAACCCATTCCCAAAGGCTCTGCTGACATAAACAAGTCAGTGGAGTTGGAATCAACCCAACCTCTACATCCTGTTAAAGGCTCTGGAAAATCACAACCAGAGTCTCAGGGAGCAAGGGGACCTATATCCTTGGTGGGGCAGCACTACTCCACTGAGAAGGGGACCCACACCATTTCACATCTTGCTAAAGGCTTGGGTAAATCACAACCCAAGCATCAGGGAGTTACCGCCCCTAAATCTTCGGCAGGCCAGCGCAAGCCTGTTGGAAAGGGGGCCAAAACCACTCAGGTGCCTGATGAGGACATTCGTAGAACAAAGCTTTTGTCTGAGGGCACAAAAACTCATCCCAAATACTCAGAGGGACTCATACAACCCGCTGATACGGACACAACAATCACGATTCCTAAGGATGACACTAGGAAACACCCATCAGTGTCTGAAGGGGTCACGGGGGACAAAGATTCAGAGGGAAAAGGGCCACCCGCTGATATGGAACCCATAATCACTCCTGGAGGTGCCCACAACTTGGGAACTGGCTTTAAGGACCAGGTAGATAAAACCCAATCTACGGGATTAGAGGGGTCAGGACCTGGCCAAAACAAAGGCAAGTCTTCTTATGAAGAGGAGCAGGATAACCTTTTGTTGTAGATTCAGTCCATGGCTGATGCTCAGGCAGCCCTGTTCTCTGATGAGGACTTCCACAGTGACGAGGAGGTTTTTGAAGCCAGAGATGATATGGTGGTTGAGGAGACAGTCCCTGAACCAATCCCTCAGTCTCCTCAACCCTCTGACACTGAAGCTGCTAAACCTCACTCTGAGTCAGAATCTTCAGATGATGATCATGCTCCTCTCACTGGGAAGGTTTTTACCAAGTTCATCAAGAAGGCCACCAATGCCTTGTTCAGGGGGTCACTGATGAAGTGTTTGACATGCACACTGAGCAGGCGGTTTATTACTTCAACCTTAAAGATGTTGTTGAAGATTTTAATGATGATGTCAATGAGCAAAACGCCTTAGTCTCCTTCTCCCTGACACAGATGGTCTCCCACCTTAACAAGTTCCTTGAATCCCAAAAAGAACTGAATACAGGGGTTCAGTCAATTCAAGAATCAGTTAAGGATGATCCTGAACTCACAAAGAAGCTCCTTCATGCATCAGAGACCTATCAGCTCAACTCAGTGCATCTCACCGAGCTACTCACCCTGATGAAGTCCTTCAATCTTCAGGCTCTCAGTAACTCTGTGGAGGTTGTCAAAACCTCCCTTGCTGCCTTGGATCTCACAGTGGCAGCTCAGTCTCAAAAATTAGCCTCCCTGGCTTGGAGTTTTGGTTCTCGTTTGACAGCAATGGAGAACGCTCAGGCATCCCTTGAAGCCAAAGTCTCAACTATTCAGAAGGACACCTTAGACATCAAATCCATGATGACTGAGATCTACCAGGCCTTCAAGGGTTCTTCCACCTCTACATCAGTCACTCCAACTCTTGCCATCACAACAGCTCAGGCAACAATTGAGGGGGAGAATGTCACTGATGCCCCTCATACTGAAGCCCAAGATGAAGCTACCAATGTTGCTTCAAGAGGGCAGCCCTCTCACACTGAGGGGGAGCATGTCACAGAGGCCACTCCAATCTCATCAATTCAACCACAAGATGAAACAGTCTCTTCATCTCGTCAACATGATAAAGGAAAAAGCATTGCAACAACACCTCAACCTGAAAGAGTGTTGAAGCCTGCTTCCACCATTGTAAGACAGGATCCTGATGAACCAATCACAGTTCCATTTTTGATCAATGGGGTAGTCCATCACCTCACTGATGATCAAATTCAGGCCTACTTGGAGAGAGATGAAATACTCAAAATGGTGGCTGTTGAAGAAAAGATGAGCAAACCTGAACTCATAAAGGTTGTTCATGAAGAGGCTGAGAAGATTGGTTTGGCAACTGAGGAACTGGCTACTGAGCAAGCTGGAGCTGCCTTCAAAAAGGCTCAAGAGGAAGAGATGAGAGCCCTAAAAAGGCAAAGAGAGGAAAAGCTCAGGAAGGACGCTCATATCAGGAAGACCAGGATTGAAAGGTACACTTGGGTGATGAAAGAAAGTCTCAAACCAGAAACCATCATTGACATCAAAATTCATCGCAACACCAAGCCTGCAATTGTCACAGTCTTCAGAGGGCAAGACCAAAGAGTGATGAATGAAGACCCCTGCCAACTCAGTGAGAGATGAAGACCCCTGCCAACTCACACTGAATCATGAAACACTTAGGCTATTTGTATGTCCAAATAGGGGGAGACTGTTGGGTCACTGAACTCCCCAATCTTCCTCTAACAAGGATTTGAACAGAAAATCACCTAAGTGTTTAATATCCGTAAAAAAGTCATTGAGTGAATGTTGGGAATTATATTAACAGTTACCATGGCTAGTATGGAGATTACAACTGCTGAAGAATGCACTAGCAGTGGAAACTCATTACCACTGCTAGTACATATTATTACCACTGCTTTTAGGATAACTGTTAAGAAACTTGTTTAGATAAATATAGAATAGATTTAGTGAATATCTTATTCTATTATTATTATATGTATCTTGTAGAAGAGGACTCCTTGTGCTATAAAAGGAGGTCCTAGGTTATGGTTTTAGATATACATTTTTCTTAGAACTTCAAGGTTGTAACCCTAGTGATACAAAGATCACTTGTATTATTATTCATAATAATATTGGAGCTAACAGTTTGATTCATACATTATTCTCATTCATATACAACTGTTTTATTCACATACAAACTTCTAAGTATTACTAAGTAGATTCCGCATACTTAGTGGTATAATTCAAAGTATCATTCTAACACAGACCAAGGTGTTTAGATCCATCAGTGAAGTATCTCAGTGAGTCATCTTTAGGATGCTTAGAACGAGCCTATGAAGAAAGGTTCACCATTCAGTGAGGCAGAACTCAGCGAGTGGCATCTAAGCCAAGAAGAAGGTGATGGGTTCAGTGAGGATGACAATAACTCACTGAACCCCCAAGACTCCTCAACAACGATTAAGGTACTGAAGACTGATGACTTGAAGACTGAAGATTTGGCGGGACTGGGCGGGAAAATTTGAACTGGTTCACTAAAGTACTTTATCACTTTAAGGTCAAAGTTTCCCCAAATGGCTAAATCCAGTCTGTCATCAGAAAGCACCTTTTGGACTTAACCCAAAGAAGGTTCCCTCGCCAGAGAATAAAATCTATCAAGATTTTATTAAGGAAGTCTTATGTCCATTGTGTATTATAGTTGTTCATACTTGTGTATAAATAGGTAACATAAGTAAGGAGTAAAGGTTGACAAGTTTGTGCATTTAATGCTAAGCATTCACAAACCACTTTTACTCCTCCAAAAAACAACATTGTCCCTGAGATAGCTCAGTGAGACCTATAGTTGTCACTCAAACTTTGTTTGAGTTTAGTGAGGAGTTCATACCATACTTGTCATTTCAATCCCAAGTGTTATTCCGCAAACACTTGGGTATAATTCTTTGATTTAACTTCTAATAAGAATTAAACGTTAAAAATTACTCTCCTTTCTGTACGTTTTATATTTGTTGTTAATCTTAGTTACATTTGAGTTAAAAGTCATATATCTTGGTTAGATTAACTATTTAGTTATTGTTAACCAAGAAAAAGGGACCAACAGAGGTCATTTATAAGTTACTACCTGGTATCAAACTAAAATCAAGTCAAGCTTCTAATATTTCATGAAATGATTAAGATGTCTAAAACTAGGCCAATACATATGTCTAAAATTGGGTGTCATTATTTCATCGATTTTTCAACAAGTGGGTTTTTTTTATTAAAACAAAAAAAGGCTCACATAGTATCAAGTTAACTCCAACTTTAAGCCTTTTAATAATTTATCTTATAGAAAACAGTTTCATATTCTATCAGGATAAAATATAGGGCAAAAAGATCAAAATTGATAGGTTGTTTGTCCTTGCCTATATTTCGTGTTCTGATTACATTTCATAAGTATCTTATGACATATAAATAGTAAGCTAAAGCTTACGAGGTCATGTTGAGTGTTTTTATTAGCTTATTAGATTAAGTTGATAGACCTTAGTATTTGAATAACTAACTAACTTAGTTTAGTTGGCCACCTGAGTTCCTTCTAGAGATTGGGGAGGGGTTTTACCTGGGTTGGAGTCTCGCAAGCGACAAGGAAAATCCGGATTTAAGTAATTGGTATGTAAGATGGGTAGCCACTACATAGTTTGGAGATGAGATTCGTGGTGGAGGTTAATGTTCTTGAGGCGTTGTGAAGGTAATAACGACTACAACTAGTTCTATACTCCATCAATCCCAAAATAAGTATTTACTCTTAAAATACACAAAGTTTTGTGAAGTTTCAGTCACTGAATTCTTCATCAATCAAATATTAACCATGCTCACTTTTATTTGAAAAACTAAGATTTTTTATTAAAACAGCTCTGAGAAGGAGAAACCGAAAAAAAAAGAGATACAAGGAGGGGCAAAGCAAACAACAAAACCAAGAAAAGGCCAAAATAGGCAGCCTCATACAGACCAATGAGTAGGCTAGACAAAATTTAAATAGAATTAGGACAAGTGATCCGCCGATTCTAGTTGCACGAGAGGGACTTACAACGACGGGCTTAGATCCACGACATTGCTAATCTTTGGATGGAAAGGAAGACGTCATCTTCTAAAACTTTGGCACGTGAGTTAGTCGGGGCATGGTTGAAATAAAAAGTAAACATTTATGTTCGGACAACCTAATATTGGAAGATAGACATTTAATTTGAAGCGAGAGGATTAAAGGTTATTTCAAATTACACCCCCTCATATATCACATTTGCGTTTCATCACCATTCAAGAAATAACTCTCAACCAACCTGTATTTAATTGTTACCGTGAAGTGAGTATTCGCTATTGAATGAACTTTTACTATTGATAGGAATTTATATTAATTGCCATTTAAAAGTTTGTTTCAACGCTCACTTTATTAGGAAGGACTTCGCTATTGAATGAACTAATGGCCACACCGATATATTTAACAGGGTAGATCACTTCATACACATACAAGTTTTCAATGCTACAGAGACTAGTGTGAGCAAATATAGAAACAAATCAAACACAATCCCTTATATATCGTACATATATATTGTGCTGGAAAATGTAACTCCTCATTAATATTCTAGTCCATATATGAATATTCAAACTAGCAAACAATCCAGTAAACCTCCTACTGCACATGTCCTGCATCATTTATTTATAATTATGGTTTTTTTACTTTCCTTCATATGTCAAATCAATATTCATATCATAAGAAGATTAATATAAATGGTTTTCTAGTTTATGGAAATGAACTTAGGGAGCTTGTAACTTGTGGAATCTTCAACACATGCAACTATGCACGTGACTCCAATGTTACATTGCAGTAATTAACGAATGAGCAAAGAAGAATGTACCAACTAGCATTTCCTTGCTCATTCGTTAATTATTACAATGTAACATTTGGAGTCACGTGCACTAATTTGAATCAATAGTCCGCACTAGATACAAGGTTTGTTGGTTTTTTATCCAACAATTGGTATCATAACCAAGGTGACTTTAGTGTCTTGAAGCTAGGTCGACTCAAAAGTCAAAAGTGTACAATCCCAACAAAGAGTATTTTCTCTGTTTGGTTTGTTGGTTTCTGTGCAATAGTAGAAGAATTGATGTTGCGAGTTCGTTAAATGTTCGATCTTTGTAAAAATCGAATCGTAGATTGAATACACGTACATTTAGGATCTCACAGGAGGGATCTTCATACACCCTTTCCATGTGAAGGAGATGGTTTATATTTCGGTTCTAACTTCTAAGGGACGAATGGGCCTCTCATGGGGCCTAGTAATGGACTTGGTCCATTACTTACATAAACACATTTACTAATACATACAAAAGCTTAATAGACTGTTACAACTAGTATAACGCCCGTAGACTATATAATGATCGTCACTTCAAATGCTAACACGTCTATATCTATACTACTTTATAATACATTTGGGACTTGCTTATAATGGAAGACTTAAGATTACACACTTGTTTATAATGGAAAGATTTTGGTCAAATACTAATATTAGTAATTGACATGTTCTTTAAAATGAAATTAATATATGTAGTTAATAATATAAATGATTGTAACCGAAAACATTTAATATACAATTAAGAGTAATTGCATTTTTGGTCCCTAAGGTTTGGCTAAATTGCAGGTTCGGTCCCTAAGGTTTGGAAAGTGCAACTATGGTTCCAATTTTGAAGTTTTTGTGGAAAACTAGAAGGGGGTTGAATAGTTTTCCCTTCTTTTTGATTTTATAAAAACTTTGTTTCAAAATGTTGATTCAAATTTATTCAATTGTTTGTTTGGGAAACTTCAATTAGAGTTTAGTATGAAAACAACATATAATCAATATGATCAATTATATATGTAAGCTTTTGGAAAAACTTAGTTTTATGAATGGAGCTTTGGTCGATCTTTATGTGAATACGTTTTCCTTTTAAAATCTTAAAACGTTTTGTATCAAATTATCTATCAAGTTAAACTTAATATGAGAAGTGTGAATAATAATCTATTTGACCATATCATGCAATTATACACACAATCACAATATTAACTACTATGTTCAACACAATCAATCATCACAACTATATAAGCAACAACTAAGACATGTAGGCAAGCATAGAAGTAAAGCGAGAAATGCAAGAACAAATGATAAGAGATAAGAGAAAGGAAATGCAAACCGGACACGATGATTTATAGTGGTTCGGCTACAAGGACACCTTCCTTGTTCCTACTCCACTCCCCGAGTCACCTACTCGAGAGTTTTCTTCACTACTCAACAAGCTCCCTTTTTGGCGGAGAAAACCGTACACAACTTTTGCTTACACCATTTAACGACACTAAGCTAAATGTCGAGTTCTAATAGTAGCTAGAACCAATCTCACAACACAACTTCGATCACTACACAACTTCTACACAACTTCACGACTTCACAACTTCTTCTAAACTTCTTCACGGCTTCACAACTTCTTCACATCTTCACGACTTCATAACTTCATCACAACTTCTTCTAAACTTCTTCACGGCTTCACAACTTCTTCACGTCTTCACGACTTCACAGCTTCATCACAACTTCTTCTAAACTCCACTACTTAATCACACACCTACATCTTCACAACTACATGTTTTCTCCACACTACTACTTCCTCCCACTACTTCTTACTCACTCATTGAATCACTACTAAGTAAGATCATCTTGATCTACTTATTACATATACATAACTCACAACTTCACATAAGCACTAACTAGATCCTAATACATCTTTGGCTTTATGATAGGGAGAATTCTTCTCTTGCACTTTGAGTGATGAGAAATTAGATCACTTGAAACAAAGATTAATAATCTTATGATCAAAGGGTTTTAGAAGGATGTTTAGAGAGAATTGGATCTGAAAATTTTTGTGCAAAAGGTGAGAAAAATTTCAGGTTTGAGGTGGTATTTATAGGGAAAAATTTCTGACCAAATCTGACAGGGGAGCGTGGCCGGTCCCCTTAATTGTGTGCCGGTCCCCTTAAAATTAAGGGGGCCGCCCTACTGAAACGGCCAGATTTTCTGTCTTTTAGTGGGGAAAGTTTATTTGGTGAAAAACTAACTAATTTTGGTTAAAAGTTTGAAATCATATATTTAGTATGATTAAAACATTTTTCTTTATTGCCAAAAGTGTTTTTCAAAAATATATAATATGTTTATATAATTAAATAAACTTTGTATTAGTTAATTAAATACCCCTTTGATCATGAGATGTATTAAACACTTGTTTATCCATACCTTAAGTGATTGTTGAAGCATACTTGAGACGTTGAGATGTCGAGGCTTGTTGACGTAAGAATGCATAGAAGAATTGTGATCACAAGTAACTTAAGCACTTTACGTTATATGTTGTAACTTATATCTTTGTCATCATCAAAACATGAAGAGGATGTTTAGATTAAATATCGTAATATTCATGCCAACAATCTCCCCCTTTTTGATGATGACAAACTATGTAAATTATAACTTATAGTAAAATGTATAAGTTACTTGTTTGCACTTCTTCTCCCCCTTTTGTCGAAGCAAAAAGGTGGACTCTAAGACGAGACTTCTACTACGCTTGAACTCTTGAGATAGAATGTAAAAGGCGAGCTTGCATCATCGTAAGTGAAGCCTTGATCCTATCAACCTCAATGCTCCCCCTTGGTGTATGCTCAAAACTTGTTTTGGCTACCAAAGAATCGAGCGGTGAAGTAATCCTTCAAAACAAAGTTAGTAGACAAGTGCACATATATATAATGATGATAATAGATATATGCATGAAACTAATAGGGGAACAATATATGGACATATTAGGTATATGCACTAAAAGTATGACACATGCAATTATTGTTTTAAAAACAACAACCTAAATTAAAAAAAATTAGAACCTAATGCAAAGATTAGAACCTAGGAAAATGTAGGAGAATGAGGAGGGATGATCGTGAATGTAAAGGGAAGGTGATAACAAAGGGTTGACAATTATGGTTTAGATTAATATATCGTTCGACAAGGGTGGATGATAGTGAATCATGGGATTTTTAGGTGTTTTGTTGATGGTGGTGGAGGTGTTGTGTTTGTTGTTGGTGGTAGAGGATGCAACAAGTTTTCAATGTGAGAAAACATGTATTGTATCTCATCTCTTAGTCCGAACACAATTGTTCGGTTGTGGATGCAACAAAGGCAAGTGTCCCCATGAGCTTCAAGTAAGCTCCATGGGACGGGGTTATAGGTTGGTGGATTGATAGGAGATGATGAGAATGGTATGGAGGAGGTAGAGGTTCCTTGAGTTGATGGTGTTTTGGATGGTGCATTGGGAGCACTAGGAGATGAACATAGAAGTGGTGGTGATGGAGTGTTGGTGTAATTTTGAGTCGTCCTAGTGAGTAGATACTCAATCCAATTGAGATGTTCATTGAGAACAAAGGTTTGTTTTTCAAGGTAGGTGCAACAAATGCAATTTATGATATGGTTTTCAAGATGGATCAAATTGTTTGATGGAGATGAGTTGGTAGAGGTAGGTTGTTGATCCAAATTGCGTTGAATAAGATGCAACGCAAGAAGAGCATTAAGCTCATGAGCTTCTTTGAGCTCTTCAACGAACTTTTCATGTTCGGAGGAAGGTGATGATGGTGGAGTTGGATTGTGATTAGGGATTGAGGTTTGGTCATGAAACTTATGATTCATGTTTGGATGAGATTGATGGTTATTGTTTTGATATTGAGTATGATCCTCAAAAGGGTCATTTGGTAGAATTGAGTGAGATGAATGTGGAAGTTTAATAGTGAGGGTGATAGTTAGGTTGTCTTGTTGAGCTAAAAGAATGGTTTCATTTGGGTGATCATGAAAGCATGATGAAGGTATGGATGAAACTAATTCTTCATGTGTGGATGGTAGTTTGGATGTTGTATGTGGGGTGATAACAATGATGTTAGGTTTGTTGGGAGATGACATGATGGGTTGAATGATGATTTTGATTATGTGTTTATGGAAGGATAGTAGGTGTTGGATTGGTTAGACAAAACGTGTTGGTTTAGGAGGTATTAATAAGGAGTGATTTAGGAGGTATGATATTGATTCTTGGTTTCTTTGAGGACATGGAAACGGTGGATGACTCAAGATTGGTAGTATAAAGGATGGCTCGGTTTTGGGTGTGAAGTAGAAGGATATATGTGAGTGAGTGTGATTTCCCTTCCCATTAAATTCATGCTCATCCGGATATATTATGAGACTAATATGACCTATCGGATTATGACACTAATGTTCTCATGAAATGAGGGTGTAGGATCTAAAGGTAAGAAAAATATACCTAGATGAATGATACATATAGAGTAAACCATGTAAAGGCATACAATCAAATCACATAGGAGCAAATAATCATCTAGAAATAACATATATGCGATATGCCATAAATCTAGGAATGAAAGCATCTAATGAGGAGCAAAGTTCATAAAAGTAAACTAGCATTAGGTATATTTAGGAATAGCAATTTAATCAAGTTGGAGAATGAGTATGAGACTATTACTAGTGGTGCTCAATTCATGCTAAACACGACCATTTTTACGGGTTACACACACCCAACTTCTCACATAGAAGCAATTCAACCGTTAGGTTAAATTGAATTTCTAGTCAATAGATTCTCCAGTAGTCATTCTCTTTTTAGAAGAAATTGAGTTCCTAAATTTACCTATCGAAGAGTACCAAATATGAAGTTTGCTTGATTCACTAATACTTGGCTTAATGTGACTCAAACATCATGTTTTTATGAAGGTAAGTCTACATGATATATTTTACTCACTATCCCAATAGAGATGTGTTAAATGTTTAGATAAGAGTAAGCGCAAAGTTTTAATCTTTTGTTCATGATTAACCGGTTATTTGGTTTTGATGGCATATTACTTGATTTAATAAATGTGCTTGATTTAAGAATGCTCCTTAGCATATCTTGAAAAATGAATCTCATTATGATTATTTATCTTAAATGAGATTGTGATTCACAAATGATATCAAAACTAGACATTTATAAATTCTAAAGCAAATATTATTTTCTATGATTTTTGCCAATGTTATATATATCATAATTTTAACTAGTATTTGAAACAAAATGAATTTTACTTGTTTATGCATTGTGACAAGTTATTTTTCAATTTTAATAACTTAAATTATTTCAAAAAGAAAAGTGTAATGCATTATCTTGTAACACAACCATTCATGCTACAAAGAAAATGAAATACATATAATATATAGTGTGTATTGTTCTTAAATATGTATTTTAGCTTGAAGTGATGATTTTAAGTAGTGTGAGCAAAGTTTACATATGTTGTTAGTTTGCTCATGTTTGGTTTTTCGGATATGACACATTTATCCATTGCTTTGCAATGTAAATTGCTTGAATATTTCGGATGAAACATCCAAGTCGTCAATCCTACTTCATTGTATATTTTATGCATGTGTTAAACATGTTATTCTAATATTTGGAACACAACTATTGGACAAGTAGATTCAATATGGCATTGTCAACACAAGTGTGAGTTATGATCCAATGCATATTCTTTTCATCTACAAAGGATGTAAATATTTTCATATCAATCTTAGTGTGATTGAGTATGTAGATTCAAGACTATGTCCTTTGTTAAAATTTGATGTAATCTTGAAACTAAGCAAATAACAATCCAATTTCTTGTCCATACTCAAAAACATGTCAATTAGATTTGATGAATATATCAACCATAATTTGAATAATGAATTGATATAATATCAAGATCTTTCTTGACCCTCACAAACACTCATTTAAAATAAATAGACATTTTGATAGTGTGTTCCATTAATCCTGAGATTCTTAATGAGTGAGGTTGGTGAGTGATTGAAATTTGACTTATTACTTCATGATTGTTATAAGTTTTGTTTATGTGAAGGACTCTTCATTGTTACTTATAATGAACACACTTTAGATTTTGAAAATACTTTTTCTTTTGTACTACTACTAATGTTTTACAAAGATTCAATTTCTCTTATTAAACAACTTAAGGTAAAACAAGGTAATTTGTTGAAAATATTTAAGTGTGTTGTTAAGAATAGATTAAATTGTTTGAAATATTTAGGTGATTAGATTTAACTTATTTACAAGATGTTTGAGTAACATTAAGCTATCTATACCTATATGCAATGCAAGCATAATATTGCAATCCTAACGCAAGAAATCTAGCATAAGATCTAGTTAAGTATAAGCCAGAAAACTAGCTATAAACTAATAGAGTACAAGGCACATATGCTAAGATATTCAAATAGCTAAATTACAAATAGCAGCAATTAACAAAGTAAAATCATAAATGAGTTCACATAGCACATAAAACACTTGTCGTCGTTTTGTGTATTATATATACCAATGTTTACTTAGCTCGATTTTATTTGAAAATAAAATAGTTTCTTATCCATTTTAAAATTTAATTAAGATCAATATTTTGAAAACATAAATACTTAATTTTTCAAAGATATATCGACAAGGAATGCCCGACTCGAAGGAAAAGGTAAAATACAAGTTTTACGCTAAAACAAGACTTAAATTTTTGACCTTTGTGTAGTATTTTAACTTTCTGACTTATTTAAGTTTGTAATGGTTACTTGTAAGTATTTTTAAATGAAAGTAGACTCAATTACCTTTAAAACGCCAGGTGGCACGACTTCTACGGAGTTACAGTTAATTTTATATGATTTTTCAAAGTTTCTGAAAAACTGTCGAACAGACAGGCGGACCCCTTAAATTTAAGGGGGCCGCCCAGTATTTAAGGGGGCCGCCCAGACAATTAAAGGGACCGCCCATCTGATACTCAAAAATGCAATTTTTGTTAAAAATTGTTTTCTGACTTTGTGGAAAGGTGTGTAACTTTCTGATTTTAAGAACGAACATATAACACTTGTTTTAAGCATAATTTTTATCTCGAGCTAGTATAATTAGTGTATATAATATCAAAACTAATACAAGTTAATCAACAAAACACTTTTCATATTAAATCCTCCTTAATGGATAATTTGATACATGGGTCGTACTCAATTTTTAAAACCATTTGTTTTGAAAATTTGAGCGACTTGGCTCTGGTACCAATTGTGGAAAAATAGAAGGGGGGTTGAATAGTTTTCCCTTCTTTTTGATTTTATAAAAACTTTGTTTCAAAATGTTGATTCAAATTTATTCAATTGTTTGTTTGGGAAACTTCAATTAGAGTTTAGTATGAAAACAACATATAATCAATATGATCAATTATATATGTAAGCTTTTGGAAAAACTTAGTTTTATGAATGGAGCTTTGGTCGATCTTTATGTGAATACGTTTTCCTTTTAAAATCTTAAAACGTTTTGTATCAAATTATCTATCAAGTTAAACTTAATATGAGAAGTGTGAATAATAATCTATTTGACCATATCATGCAATTATACACACAATCACAATATTAACTACTATGTTCAACACAATCAATCATCACAACTATATAAGCAACAACTAAGACATGTAGGCAAGCATAGAAGTAAAGCGAGAAACGCAAGAACAAATGATAAGAGATAAGAGAAAGGAAATGCAAACCGGACACGATGATTTAAAGTGGTTCGGCTACAAGGACACCTTCCTTGTTCCTACTCCACTCCCCGAGTCACCTACTCGAGAGTTTTCTTCACTACTCAACAAGCTCCTTTTTGGCAGAGAAAACCGTACACAACTTTTGCTTACACCATTTAACGACACTAAGCTAAATGTCGAGTTCTAATAGTAGCTAGAACCAATCTCACAACACAACTTCACGACTTCACGACTTCATCACAACTTCTTCTAAACTTCTTCACGGCTTCACAACTTCTTCACGTCTTCACGACTTCATAACTTCATCACAACTTCTTCTAAACTTCTTCACGGCTTCACAACTTCTTCACGTCTTCACGACTTCACAGCTTCATCACAACTTCTTCTAAACTCCACTACTTAATCACACACCTACATCTTCACAACTACATGTTTTCTCCACACTACTACTTCCTCCCACTACTTCTTACTCACTCATTGAATCACTACTAAGTAAGATCATCTTGATCTACTTATTACATATACATAACTCACAACTTCACATAAGCACCAACTAGATCCTAATACATCTTTGGCTTTATGATAGGGAGAATTCTTCTCTTGCACTTTGAGTGATGAGAAATTGGATCACTTGAAACAAAGATTAATAATCTTATGATCAAAGGGTTTTAGAAGGATGTTTAGAGAGAATTGGATCTGAAAATTTTTGTGCAAAAGGTGAGAAAAATTCCAGGTTTGAGGTGGTATTTATAGGGAAAAATTTCTGACCAAATCTGACAGGGGAGCGTGGCCGGTCCCCTTAATTGTGTGCCGGTCCCCTTAAAATTAAGGGGGCCGCCCCTTATAATTAAGGGGGCCGCCCTACTGAAACGGCCAGATTTTCTGTCTTTTAGTGGGGAAAGTTTATTTGGTGAAAAACTAACTAATTTTGGTTAAAAGTTTGAAATCATATATTTAGTATGATTAAAACATTTTTCTTTATTACCAAAAGTATTTTTCAAAAATATATAATATGTTTATATAATTAAATAAACTTTGTATTAGTTAATTAAATACCCATTTGATCATGAGATGTATTAAACACTTGTTTATCCATACCTTAAGTGATTGTTGAAGCATACTTGAGACGTTGAGATGTCGAGGCTTGTTGATGTAAGAATGCATAGAAGAATTGTGATCACAAGTAACTTAAGCACTTTACGTTATATGTTGTAACTTACATCTTTGTCATCATCAAAACATGAAGAGGATGTTTAGATTAAATATCGTAATATTCATGCCAACAGTTTTTGCTACATGTTTGGTCCCTGGGTACAAACGACCTTAGTCTTCGTCCGTTAGTACATAATCCCACGAGGGCATTATAGTCTTTTTGTATCACTAAAATACAAACCCACCCATTGACTTTCCATTCTAATTTAATAAACCCTAATTTCACACTCTCTTTTAATTTTTTTTTAATTTATTTATTATTATCTTAACTATATATAATGGAAAAACAGTCAAATGTGAAAAGTGGAAAAATCAACAAGTTGAAATTGTTGAAAAAGTTAAATTTGATAAGTCAAGTGAAATGTGAAAAAGTGATATGCGAATTATGATAAGCATGTGATATATGAAAATATGGTATTGTCTAATATTTAATTTTGCCAACTTGTAGTAACAGTTTCAATTTCCAATTATAAGTTTTGACATGAGCTGTAACACTCATGGTATCGGTATCAATTCCATACTTTGAAACTATTAATTTTCTAGAAACAATATATTCATGTGAATACAATTATATTTTTCTCCTACCACTTTAAAAAATATTAATTTTCAATAAACAACATATTCATATTAATACGATTATGATTTTTCTCCTACCGCTGATATTCTTATTTTGTTAATAGGGCATTTTCATTTTTTCTCCTATCGCATGTACTAAATTTTATTCCAATTCTCTTTGTTCCTATGTTCAAGAGTTTAAGGTACGGTCTCATATGAGTAAACAGAATGTTTTACAAATATTCAAGTTAGATTCAATTATCTTATATGATTTGATAAACGTATTATTCTATTTTTTTTTAATTTGATAAAGATTTTGGTATTAATATTGTTTATTATTCCTTATTACGTAAATCCACAACTTCTACAGGGACACAATATGCGCTCTTCAGTCATGTACATAGCACGAAATGCGTTTTTCTTATATCTTTTAGAAATATCATGTAACTTTTTTGAAGTCATTGTTTTGTTAGTGTTTTTGTTCTAATTGAAGAATTTTATGTGAATGTATATATTCAGGAAACGGAGATCTTCTGTAATTGGAATATTCATAATTTTATTTGCAAGAAACCGGTCTACAATCTAATAGATGGTATGGAGGTGAGTTCAAGTGAAACACCACATTTTATTTTCCACATATACAAGTTTTTATGCTCAACTACTAAATATGTTGGTCAAAGTGTATTTTACTACCCCAAACTTGGTTAACCGGGTTCTATACTACCCTAAACGATTAAAGGTGTAGCCTAGTACCCCATACTTGTAAATCCGGTCGTATTGGTACCCTAGACTACTCGGACAAGCTTGGAGTCCCTTGACTCAGTTTTTTAAACTTCTTATTGACATAAGGGTTGGACATTACGTATGGGCATCATAGACGATATTGAGCGCTCAATTGATTGATATTAATATACTGTTCATGGAGAATAGCCGCAAACATATTGTGATATGGAGTTGTGTTTCTTTTCTATTTATATCTTTAAAGGTTTTGATGTATCTTCATTTTATGTCACTGTTTATATGACATTCATTACTTTTTTTTTTTTGTGAATTAAACCTACGGAATACTAATTTACTTAGTTTTATTTTAATTCCTCATGGTGGAATCCATTTGCTAATATGGTGAGACAAAGAATGTAGAACTATGTGAATAAAAGTGTTAGAACATGAGTTTTGAGTTTATAATTAGTTAAGGAGAACATAAGCATACTAGTATGTTAAAAGTTCAAACTTAAAAGAAAAGAAGACGTACGTGCCTAACCTTAATGTCCAACCTTTGCGTAGAAAAACTAAGTCAAGGAGTCCAAGTACTGAGTCAAGGTACTAAAACAATCGAGTTTATAAGTATGGGGTACTAAGCTACACCTTTAATAGTTTGAGGTACTATAAAACCCGGTTAACCAAGTTTTGGGTAGTAAAATACACTTTGGCCAAATATGTTTAGTGTTACATTTTGCCAATGTTATAATAGTGTTTGGCTACCTGTCAAAAAAAAAATAATAGTGTTTGGCTGTCATGAGTAGCAACGAAGGAGACTACAGACTTTTGTCAAACTCAAAACATAACTCGCTTACGAGAGTCATTACGTAATACATAGTATGGATGAAATTTTCCTAATCTCTTCAAACCTTTTTTATGTATTGCGGGAGTGTAGATACCGCATTTTTGGTTGTCTCTTAAAATATCTACTACAATCTAATTTTTTGAATTAATATGTTTAAAAGATGTCATCAAATAGAGCAGTGCATTCATTATTATAGTTTAGTTTTTTTTTTTTTTTTTTTTTTTTTTTTTTTTTTTTTTTTTGAACCCGTTTTTTGACCGGAATGGCTTAATCGGTTGAACCACCCAGTCGAACCGGGTTTCAAAACATCATGTTTAATCCCCAAATTCTCAAATTTTTATTATATTTTGTTTATAACCCATAAACTTCTTTTATCACGAAAACTATTTGCCGCTATAAAATCTCGTTGCTATGCACGGGTACTTGTCTGGTTTTTTTAATCACTGCAAAAATCATCCTTGAAGATTGACAGTTAAAAAATGGTTAGGGGAGTCCAGGTGTGGCATTTGGTCAGGCGTTGACTGCATTACTTGCAACTCAAGGAGCTGGACTTGAGAATCTGTTTGGACTTGGTGGGCTGGAACAAGGGATGCTGGGTGGGTATGGAAATCAAGGCTATGGTGGTTAACATCCTCAGGGTGGTCAAGGAGGCAATAGGCAGCAAGGTGGTACACCTTACATGGGTCACGGTCACTAGGTTAGTCGTTATAAATCGATTTTTTATTAACCAACTTTTTTATGCTTGAAAATTTGTTGTTAATGATTACACATTCATTGCAGGTATTAACCATATATATATTTTCAAAAGTAGCAATTCTATTGCTGTTATTGAACGCAGTTTATTACAATTTGAACATCCAAAATTCTTTCTGTTCACTCATCCAAAATTCTTTCTGGTGTGCTCAAGTCTCATAAAGGTTTGTGGATGACATGTTTAATAGGGTCTCAAGTCAATCATTTGCTGCTGCAATTTCGGGTATGATACTTCTGCTGCTATGATTAGGACGGCGTTTAAAAATAACAGATAGTATAAAATTTACCCAGTTGATCCTTTAAATTTGATGTATACATGTTTATGTTGTGATAGTGATAATTTGTATGAAGTTAGTTTAATAGATTTTTAGCACATCGACCAGTATGGATTTAGCTATTTTTGTCGGTTTACAATTTAATGAAGAACTGAATAAAGTTAAATTTGTGTATAAATTAAAGGTTATGATTACAGTTTATAAAATGCCTTATACATGACACAAAGTATCTACTAAAGGCCATAAATGTACAAAAAGATAGTACAGAGACTAAAACATGATAAAATAAAATATGTTTGTATCTTTTGCATGTAATTTAACATTGTTACTTATTTATGATTTTTAGACATTATGTGGTGTTGTTGTATTTTAGTTTCAAACTGCTTTATAATAAATAAACTAGGATCCAATATCTTTAACTAAGTATAATAAAATGGTATAATCAATACTCATGGTCTTATAAACTGGATTTTTATGGTAATATTCAGTTGGTTTTGTATTATTCCTAACTAGGGATTTTAATTATATGTAGTCAATTGTATAGCATGTATGTATTTTGGATATGATTTTTTATGGAACGTGCTTCTTGGTGAATGTCGAGCTCATAAATGGCCCGGGTTGACTAATGAGTAAAAAAGAAGGTTTCACCAAACACTTTTTATCCACAAGTTGTTATGGTTCTAAAAAGTATACGTATTAATTTACTAGTACAAAATTTTCAATTGCTGCATTAAAACACATTTTGGGTAATTTTTGGCATTTTTTTTATCCGTTTGACTCATTTAACCCGTAGAGATAAAGTTGTCTATGTGATAAGTAGGTTGTAACTTATGCAAAAAACCTCTGGGCGTAGATTTTTTAGTAAGACCGCCTCATTAATGTATATACTGTATATGTGTTTGCTTGCAGATGAAGATCCTTCATGGTGCTATGAGAACTTTGTGAATCATAGGGCGCTCAAATATGCAGATAACGTGAGGCAACAGCTGGCTCGTATAATGGCGAGGATCAACCTCAAGTCATGCAGCACAGATTTTAACAGCCGTATCAGCATCAGAAAAGCTATGTTAGCAGGGTACTTCATGCAGGTAGCCCATTTGGAGTGCACTGGACACTATTTGACCATGAAAGACAGTCAAGTATGTTGCTTTTTTCTTTACCTGCTGTATATAACATATGCATTCCTTTCATGTGTGGATTTGCAGGTTTCATTTGCACCCATCAAATTGTTACAAGCCGGAATGGGTTATTTATAACGAATATGTGTTAACAAGCAGGAATTTTATACGTACAGTTACAGATGTTCGTGGTGAATGGTTAGTCGTTTTTCACTATTAACTTCTTTTCTTATTTGTCTACCTCTTGTTTATTCTTGTGGGCATTGTCCTTTCATTCTCATAAAGAAAAGATCATGATTGGTACTGGGTCAAAATGTGTGATTTACGAATAATGAGTACTGGTTCAAATAGTTTTTGTCACTTTGGCTTATCAACACTCTCATGTCCACACTTTAGGGTTTTTTTTTTTTTTTTTTTTTTTTTTTTTTTTTTTTTTTTTTGGTTATAAGAGGGTATTTTTCTAAAGTAATAACTGAAGTTATATAATAGGAACGGATTATAAGGATTTCAACAGTTGAAAGCGTTGCCGGTGACTGTCGATATGTTTGGCATGTTGCCATTTTAGTCGAGTTTCTGAGTTCTATTCATTTGACCAATTTCCTTTTGAGCTCTTTTTTATTTGTCCGCTTGACCCATCAGATATCACATGTAACTAGAATCGACCCCATTCATAATAAAATAGGTTGATATTATCATCTCTACCTCATATCTTTCTCCCATTCTTATCTTGAGGTTCATTCAGGTGCAGATCTCGAGTCTGCAATACAGAACTGCATGGGCTATAAATCTGAGGTAATACCAGTATTTTGGTTATGTCCCCCAGCATGATAACTTATATGCTCTAAATTAGTAAAAAAGGACTAATTTTTGTGCTGATGTTAATGTTTCAAAATGTCAGGGACAAGGATTCATGGTTGGGGTGAATGTAAATCCTGTCTATGGTCTGCCATCTGGATTTCCGGTAATACTCTTTTAGTTGTCATCTTTACTAATGTTAATTATACAAGGGGGAATTTGCTGAACTCCCTTATTTATGTTTCAAACAGGAATTGTTAAAATTTGTATTAGAGCATGTTGAAGATAAAAATGTGGAAACCCTTCTTGAGGTAAAGATCCTTTCAAGCTTCAGTGCCTAACATCTTGCACATAAAAACCATTATGTATACATTTCTATTGACATAATAAAAGATAATGATCTCTTTTTCTTCCAGGGTCTGTTAGAGGCATACGAGGAGCTTAGCCATTATTGTCTAAACCAAAGATCTGGCTTTTTTGGACATTTCCCTAGATTCAACTGTAAGGACAACCTTTGAAAGGAGCCATGAGGAGTTAAACAATGCAAAGCCTGAGGTAAACTATATTCGCAGTAGGTTTTATTTCTGGTTTAACACCTTCCTAGAGTTGTGTGTTCTGTGTTCTGTTAGCACAACAATACTTCTCATACAAACCCCATTATACATTCTAAATATCTCATTATTGACCTCAATGTTTTGCATCTTCATCTCTCTTGCAGGTTACAATTTCTTTTCATCTTCGTTTCTCTTGCTGGTTACAATTTTTGGTGAAAATCAAAATAAACCTTATTCACAAGCACCCTAGTTGCTTAAGTTATGCTTTTATGTGCTACATGGTCAAGCCTTATCCTAAATTTGTCATGTTTGTCATGAGTGTTTGGTGCAGTGAGATAAGCCAAGCACAAGATCGGCTCATAAACATGTTTCAGCATGTTTAAAAGTTGTCCACAATCTAGTGAACTTCTACGCATGATCATGTCAAGTGTTGGACGTGGAGGTGCCGGGGATGTCGGGCAGCGTATCCGGGATGAAATCCTGGTAATTACCCAGGTATGCTTATCATGGGAACACATAACTAATCAGGTAAATTTACTATTCTATTTTTGGACCTACATGACATGAGAGTCTACATTATGATTGAATATTGTCTCAAGTTTGATGCTCTTAACATGGATTCTGGAAGTCATTTGGGTAAAAATAGAAATAGATTATAAGTGTGCAATTTAGCCTTGTAGGTTTATGTAGCATTTCAAGATGAATCTCACTTTTAGCAAACTCGCCCTTTATCATAAAATATTTTATGTTACGCTGTATTGCACACATGATGAATGATAAAGTTTGGAAAGGCCTCATGACGACCCCCGCTTACTTCAACTCTGAATTCGTTTTTTTTTTTTTTTTTTTTGAAAGGCCTGAATTCATTCTCTTTGTTGGTCTTGTTATCATAGTGGTATTCCTTCTTTATCTCATAGGCCTTAACACAGCCTCACGCTGCACCTGGATCAGATGCTTCTCCCAAACAGAGGTCATAACAGCGTCAACTAGTAACAGATTGGATCATTTCTCGCTTCCTGCAGCTAAGCTTCTGAGAAATATTCTAAAAGTTACATACTCCGCTGAGACTATGGCTGAGAAATTCTCAGACTCTGCTATTTGTCTGAGTAAATTTGTGGCAGGAGATGAAGTTAGAGTGTTGCCGCCTTGTAACCATTGTTTTCATATGTTGTTGAAGATGATGATTATATGTAACATATGTGATGATGAGGTTCCTGTTGCTCAAGTTACCGGAATTTGATCTATGATGCACAGGTTATACGTCATAGCTTAAATATTGTACTAGTGGAATTATTATCGTGATTAGGGGCCAATTTAAAAGTTGTAGATATGTGAATTAGGTGGAGAGCTGATTTGAGTGATCTTTATATGTGCATGTGTTTACATTTTAAATCTCAAAAGTTATTATATTTGGAAATTTACATATACGAACATTGCTTGGTCTTGATCTTTCCAAACAAAAAGATTACTATTGTCACAATATGATATATGTCACAGTACAAGAGGATCACTTGTTAGATCACAAGCGCGCCAGGGTCGAAACGAGCTGATGCTCAAACATGTTAAAGTCATGGTTGATCCTTGCCTAAGCTTGCATATTTGCATCTTTCCTATATAAAATTTTATATTATTGTGATATATAAGACATGAAAAGAGAGCTTTAGTGTAGCATGCAAGACCAAACTGAGTTTTCCATTTTTTTAAATCCGAGTATAAAATGGTTAATTTCCGTTTGAGATGTAGTTGTAATATGTTAAGCTTGTGCAATCTTGTGTAAGCACCAGACCAAGTAGTTAGACAAGACCAAACTAAAGAATTATGATTGTGATGAAACGAAAACATCATGTTTTAGAGATGGAAAAATGTCAGCATAGCATATGCTAGAAGAACAATTTGTCATTATGAAAAAAGAAATACGAAAATTGAAAAATGCATTTATTGAGAATTATTATAAAATTATGTATGGGCTCATGGGTTATGTCTATTTATCCTATTCTTTAGGAACAAGTTAGGGTTTAAACTATTACCCTTATAAATACATCCATTTGTATCCTCCAGTATGAATTATTCATGTTCATCTATTAAAACTCTTTTATAGTTATGAAGAACAATAAATGTTCTTTTGTGACTACAAAGAGAAAATAAAAATAATGCAACATCATGTTATGTTGAAAAAATATAGAACCTCGAAGTTCTAAGATGGTTCTTTCAAGGAAAAAAATCATAACCTCATGTTATGACTGAAAAAAAAAAATATCATAATCTCAAGTTATGAGTTTAAGTAGAACCTCAAGTTCTAATATGGTCTTTTGATAAAGATCAATAACATAACCTCATGTTATGACTTTAAATGTTCTATTGTTACATGTTTATTTTATTTTTTATTTTATTTACTTGTTACATTCTTAACTAGTACGTAGTGTAAAATACATAATGTCATGTGCATGTTGTGCGTTTAGGTTGTTTGTAATTAATGTTAGATAAATGATATGGTATTAATAACATACAATTAATGTGCCGTAATTATTTTAATATAAGTATAACTTTAACTATAGTGATACTGTCTGTTTTTAGCGACTTGTTCAATATGTTAATTATTTAATCGTATAATGTTTGTTTAAGTTATTTGATCTCTGCATGATATTTACTAAAAATATAGTAATTATTCACGTCAAGATAGAGTACAAAATATTGTTTATAATTATAAACAGTAACCTATTATATGAATTTCTAATACATCTAGGTCCATTGCAATCTTGTTAATAATGATCAGGGTTCTAAATAGCGCGCCATAGCGGCGCTATAGCGGCGCCATAGCGCGAGGCGTGGCCTCCACGTTACGAAACAGGTCAAGGCGTCTTCTTAATGCGTAGCGTGTTATGAAGCGCGAAAAAGCGTGGTAAGGCGTGCTATAGCGTGAAGCGTGGCGCTTTATTTTGAAGCTTTTGTAGAATTTAGTAATTCTTACTATTTATTGGGCTAGAAGGAACTTGGGCTTGGGCTAACTTTATAAATCAAATGCTAAAAGATAATATAACAAGTGAATGTGAATATGTGAATGTGATGTTTTATACCGTAGTTTTTAGGTTTTTACATTTTATCTTTTAGCAGTTTACTCTCACGGAGAAGGTTTTATTTAAAGAAATGACGAAAAATGCAATTATAGTTTAGCTTTTTGAGTTTATTTCCTATGTATAACGCGTTTTGTAAACTTGATGTATTATATATATATATATATATATATATATATATATATATATATATATATATATATATATATATATATATATATATGAAATATGATATAAATATATAAATCTATAAAAAATTATGCCGCCTTGGTCACGCCTCAAAAAACGCTATAGCTTCGCTATAGCTCGTGTAGCTTGAGGCTTGGCTTCGCCGCCACGCCACGCCTCACGCTATTTATAACATTGATAATGATATTATATGAATTATAAACAGTAACCTGTTTAGCCTTTAACTAAATAAATTCTAATGCAATGTTTGGTATGTTTTACTTGATCTAAATTTTTGCAACATTTGCTAAATAATGCACTTGTTTTTTTATGTAGTTTAAAAAAAATGTCAAATTCCAAGCTTTTGAATATCGATTTTGCTGTTCTTGACATATCTGGAAAAAACTATCTCCCTTGGACTCTTGATGCTGAGATCCATTTAACTGCAAAATATTTGGGAGAAACGATCCAAACTGGAAATAAGGCCTCTGCACAAGCACGTGCCAAAGCCATGATATTCCTGCATCATCATCTTCATGAGGACCTAAAAAAGGAATATCTAACGGTGAAAGACCTGTTAATATTATGGCAAAGTTTAAAGGAAAGGTTTGATCATCAAAAACAAGTAATCCTTCATAAAGCTCGCTATGACTGGATGCACCTTAGGTTGCAAGATTTTAAAAGTGTCAGCGAGTACAATTCCGCAATGTTTAGCATCACATCTAAACTAACATTGTGCGGAGAAAAGATTACTGATGAAGACATGCTAGAGAAAACTTTCTCTACTTTTCATGCTTCAAATATGCTCTTACAGCAACAATATAGAGAACGTGGCTTCAAAAAATACCACGAACTAATATCTGTTCTCCTTGTTGCTGAAGAAAATAATGAGCTTTTGATGAAAAATCATCAAGCACGCCCCACTGGTTCTAATGCATTGCCTGAAGTGCATGCAACATCAAATGTGAGGGGTCAGGGTCGTGAACATGGTAATAACCGTGGAAATGAACGAGGTCGTGGCCGTGGACGTGGTAGAAATATTGTTTGGCATCGTGATGGTTATAATCCTAAGCCATACGATTTCAAGAAAAAATATGATAAAGGCAAAAAGATGCAAAAGCGAGCTCCTAAACATTCTGGAAATGCTTGCCACAGATGTGGCATGAACACTCATTGGGCAAAATAGTGTCGCACCTCAAGACACTTTGTTGATCTTTATCAAGCATCACTCAAAAAGAAAGGAATAGACATTGAAACAAACTTCATTGATAATTTCAATGATGAAACAAACTTCTTTGATAGTTTCAATGATAATGAGCCATATCCCAATGTGCTCTTCGACTCCTCAGATTTCTTTGATAGCAAAGCCTGCATTGTGTTACCTAAAGGTACACAATTATTAATAAATGATACGTTATATTCTAGTAGATCCAGGAGAAATCTACTAAGTTTTAAGGATATAAGACGCAATGGTTGAAACCATGAATGAAAATAATGTTGAGTATCTCCAAACTACATCCATTAAAAATGGAAAAAAGACCGTAATGGAAAGAATGAAAGGTCTATCTTCTGGATTGTATTTTACATACATCAATCAGACATAAATAAATATGGTTTCTACCCGAAAGGGTATAGATCCCAAAATATTTACCCTTTGGCATGATCGATTGGATCATCCGGGTGATATTATGATGGGGAGAATAATTGAGAGCTCAAATGGGCATCCACTAAAGGATCTCAAGATCCTATTATCAAAAGAATTATCATGTGGAGCATGCTCTCTTGGAAAAATGATAACTAGGCCCTCAATCAATAAACTTGAAAAAGAATCTCCTTTGTTGCTAGAAAGAATTCAAGGAGACATTTGTGGGCCAATTACTCCTCCCTGTGGACCATTTCGATACTTTATGGTATTAATTGATGCATCATCCCGAAGATCCCATGTCTGTCTGTTAGCATCAAGAAATGTTGCTTTTGCGAGGCTATTAGCCCAAATAATTCAATTAAGAGCACATTTCCCAGATTATCAAATAAAAAAGATTAGACTTGATAATGCAGGAGAATTTACATCTCAATCATTTAATGATTTTTGTATGTCAATTGGGATTTTGGTTGAGCATCCTATAGCACATGTGCATACACAAAATGGTCTAGCTGAATCTTTAATAAAAAGTGTGGAAAACTAGAAGGGGGGGGGGGGGGGGGGTTGAATAGTTTACGTCAATTTGGTATTTTAAAAACTTTGTTTTCAAAAACTTCGATTCTTATTTATGTGAAATTCAATACTTGCACAATGTAAACAATTTAATCGAACTAACAAAACAATTATAATGTAAATATGAAAGTAAAGAAAAGATAGAGACAGAAAGATCAAACCACAACACAATGATTTATAGTGGTTCGGCTACGAAGCACCTCTTCGCCCTACTCCACTCCCCGAGTCACGTACTCGAGAGTTTTTTCACTATGTCAACAAACTCCCTTGTGGCGGAGAAACCTTACACAACTTTTGCTTACACCAATTTACGACACTAAGCTAAATGTCGAGTTCTAATAGTAGCTAGAACCAATCTCACGACTTAGCACACCTTCTTCACAACTTATACACACCACCACTACTTCACAACTTCACACCACTTCACTACTTCTTCTTCATACCACTACTATAACTATACTAAACATACAAACCCACCTAGATCTACCTATTACAATCACTACACAACTTTACAAATTATATATACAAACTACACAACTAATCTTCAATACTTCTTGATTTAATATGAAAGGAGTATTCTTCTCTTGCACTTTGAATGATAAGGGAATGGATCACTTGAAACAAAAACTATTAAGTTTATGATCAAAGGTTTTAGGAAGATGATTAGAGAGGATTTGGACAGAAAGTTTAGTGCAAAAGGTGAGGAAAAATTACATATTTGAACCAGTATTTATAGGCAAAAGATTCTGACATACGAGCGTGTGCCGGCCCCCTTAATTCATGGCCGGCCACTTGTAATGGCCAGATTCTTTTGTCTTTTCTGGGGAAAGTTTATTTGGTGGAGATTTAACTGATTTTGGTTAAAAATTTGAATTCATATATTTATTATGAATTAAACATTTTCTTTTAATTACCAAAAGTGTTTTTCAAAATATATAAAATGTTTATAGCATTTTATATAATTTGTAATTAGTAACTAAACCTTCCTTTGATCATAAAATGTATTAGGCAATTGTTTATTCATACCTTAAGTGATTTAGTTGGATGTAATGATATTTTGTCACTAAATACTTGTTTACGTAATTATTTTACGTTTAATGATTTTATATTTTGTGATCGTCAAAACATAGGGATATCGAGAAATATTAATAACGTTTTTACGCATTATTTATATCAACAATCTCCCCCTTTTTGATGATTACAAAATCTAAACTCATTAAATAAAAAATTATCATATATGCAAGTATTTAGTGAGTTTATATCACTTCTCCCCCCTTTTTGTGAACATCAAAAAGGTTATCCCGACGTCGGATGAGCTCCCACTTGATGTGTACTCCCCCTCGTTTTAAGGTTATAAGACAAATCGAGATATAGAATGCTTGCAAAAATATTTAGACAACACAATATATATGGAGCATGAAACACACACACACACACACACACACACACACACACACACACACATATATATATATATATATATATATATATATATATATATATATATATATATATATATATATATATATATATATATATATAGGGGCGCATTATATGCAGTACCATTCTTAGGTACAGTACTTTACAGTACCATTTAGACCAATAATAATTTAGTATCATTAAAGCTTTTTAATTAATTCAAAAGGGTAAAATAGTCAAACACATTTTTACTTTTTTTTGTAATATTTTTTAACAAAAAACGTTTTTTAATTCCCTTAAATTTCTGTTTTTTTTTTTTCTTTTTTTTTAGTATACATGTTTTCAGAAAAATCAAGCGCATATGTGTTTTATACTTTTTTTAATATTGTATACTTACATATATTTATTGCGTTTAATTATTTATTTTGACGTCAAACTTATTTTGCTTAAAATGATAATTGCATATATGTTTCTAGTGTACATTATTTGATCTTCGATATTTATGACCAAAAACAAAAATATATACATGTAACCTCTAAAAATTAAATAACAAACCAAGAACATAAATAATATATACAAAATTTGATATATAATGAAATACAATTCCAACACAAATGTATCTTGTTAAATATAGTTGTGCACATCATCAAAAATATGTGTGCACTCTTCCAAGAACATACATGCACTCCTCCAAGAACATATGTGTATGCTTTCGTAGCTCATTCTACACTTGTGTGTTGACATCTTTATCATGACCAACACTTGTGTCTTTTTAATGCCTGAGATTACAAACAATTATCAATTTCTTATTATGAATAATTAACAAACACGTATGCACAATCTAAAACACATATGCGTAGCTCATTATTTGACTTTATATCAAACTTAAAACACATATGCACAACCCTTTCATTGATTTTTTAGCCATAAAACACACATGCACCCTTTTCATAACAAGTTAAATTTTATACATACTAAGCAATTCAATCAGTCATGTTCGAAATACTTAAAGAGCCATTTATGTAAATGCTAAGTCTTCTTATTCTATATTAAAATAGTAGACCTAATCTTCATGAACAGTTAGTTTATTCTATATTAAAATGGTAGAATATGTTTCCAAACTATATATTAAGTCAAATATGATACTCTTTGATAGGGTAAGCCGACATTAGAGCAAGAAAACTAGATGGTGTTGGATAATACGTCATTGATGTATAAACAAAATGATGTGGAAAGACAACCTTCAAGATAAGCTCCACTGATATAATTTCTGCAACAGAAAGTTATTTTAACATGAGTACTAATTATTGAAGCAGATCTTGAATTAAAACTAAAACCATATATACGCATCAAAATTAGATCAAGCTTAAACAAAACAGAGATCTCGTAATGAAGAACTAAGAATAAATCAAACAATTAACGTACCCTTTAAACCATCATCTTAAGAACCGCTCTTATCATTGCACACAAACAATCACCTTGTTAATTTTCAAAACTTTACAACGATTTCTTTTACCCTACACACAGGCATATTGATCGATCTATGAAAAATTTTCCACACTAAATCATTTGTTGCTTTTCGAAATTAGAACACTTATTTCATATACCTATTGCGAACCCCATCTCCTTCCTGTCATCAATTTTTTGGGATACATATGAACATGAAAGGGGCGGCTAGGGTTATTGGAGTGAGAAACAAAGAGATAAAAACTAAAACCGATCTCTCTAAATTACGTGTTTTAGGGGCATGTTGACAGTTTATTTAGATAACATATATAAAATTACTTTCATATCCTTTTAGTCCTTAAAATAAGTTCTTTAGTTTTTCATTTATTTACATTTATGCCCCACTCATTTATATCCATTGATCGAAAATCTGATGGTCTAGATTGGTTTATATTGGTACTGTAAAGTACTGTATTTAATATTGGTACTGCATAGAATACAACACTATATATATATATATATATATATATATATATATATATATATATATATAGGTATGGGTTAAAATAAAAAGGGCCTTATAATAAAAAGTGTAGGAAGGATTGTGAGAGCGACATGTGTCACCCTTATGC
>CM060700.1:66314953-66386834 GCA_030686995.1 Artemisia argyi
TTAAACATAAGGGGGAGAAAGAGATAGAATTAAACGGTTTAGAGGATTAGAGAAAAAGAATTAAACGGATAAGAGGATAAGGAGATTATTTTTGGATTTTTATGTCGGAAAAAAAAACAAACAAAATTTAAAATCAATTTTGAATTAGAAAATATTTTTGGGTTTTTGAAAAGATTTATAAAAAGGATATATATATATATATATATATATATATATATATATATATATATATATATATATATATATATATATATATATATATATATATTAGAATGATGGAAATAAACTCTCACAAGAATAGGAATTTTTGTGAAAAGATCTCTAAGGCACTAACTTAAACTTCAACGCGAAACTCGTGCACCACTCCCCGGCAGCGGCGCCATTTTGATAGGTGTCATTGTGGGGCCCACCAAAAAATATTTGTAAAGATGATGGAAAGATACGAATATGAACCTAAATACCTAACTATCACGGTAAGTATTGATCTCCCGGATTGTCGTTCTAAAGGAATGATGAATTTGAGACTCGAGTTTAAGTTCTTGTTGGATGCTTAGATAACGCAAATTTTTGGGATATATAATAATTAAAGACTAAGGAAAAACTAAAGGGAATCCTAAGACAAATAATAACTAAGGCCAAATAACTATTAAAAGGAAAACTAAGGAGAACTAATGCAAAATAAAACTAAGGAAAGCTAAGGAATAACTACGAGATAGGCTAAAATGATAAGGGCAAAAATATAAAGGGGGAAATATACTCATTTGGATTATGGTTGATTCTTAGTGATGACTAATTGGTAATTTGGATTGAATGATTAATAATTTAAGATACGAAATTTGACCCTTGGATTAAACTAAATTCTAAATCAAGTTTATTGGTCACCGGTTCCATTTACCCAATAAACTCGAAAAAGTACATAATTTAATTCAAACAACGATAATCTCCAATGCACTTTTGAAGCCGATTTTTTATAAAATTCGTTTAAGTTAATTAATTACTTAAAAAGCTTTTGACTTTAAAAAAAAAAAAAAACAATTTCTAAAATCTTGCATGGTTCTATTTTTCAATTTGAATTAAAACAATGATTTTGGGATTATCGTTTGAATCAAAAGTCCTAATCTTAACTCATAATCATCCTCTCTAAATTACTAACTAATCATCACCTCAAATCAACCCATCACCAAACAATTATATAAATAAATCTACTCTAGCATCCTAATATTGCTAAAAAGCATAATAATAAAACTAAACATGGCAATCTTAATTAAACGAAATACGACAATAAACATAATAAAAAGAGAATAAGAATAAGGATGAGAAAGCACTGGATATGGTTTAAACATAACGACGACGATGAGAACACTATACTAAATACCCCATCCAAAGCTCATTATTAACCCAAAATTATTCTTATTACCCATTAATCTTCAACTAATCTTCAAAAGGTTGAAACTTTAAGTGAATTTGGAGTGAGATATGGAGTAAAGTTTGCAACTTTATATTGTAGAAAGCTAAAAATTAATAAAACTTGATTTATAAAACTATTTTAGCACAAAAAAATGTAAAAAAGTTTAAAACTTTAATAAAAAGACTTGGTAAATATGAATGTTCAAGCTAAAAGATTCAAACTTTATAAAGTAAAATGACTAAAAATGATGATTTTTATAAAAATATTTTAACTTATAAAATTTAAACAATGAGAGTGCTAAAGATGCTAACTTAGTTAAAAATAAGCAAACAATAGACTAATGATAAAAGTAATTGAGCTAAAATATTAATTTGACAAAGTCTTGAAACATAAAACAACCTTACACACCAAAAACTATGTTTATACAAAATAAGTTGTAAATATTACATTCTTAATTAAAAGTAAAATGCTAATAAGGAAAAATTAAAAGCTAATGATTGGTTACATAAAAAGTTGCAGTATTGAAATTGAGATGAAAAAAAAATTGATGCCTTCCTCCTCGTGTCTCATGCTTCTTATACCTAAAAAAGAAATAAACATAGCCGACCGTTGCTATTTTCTAACGGATACTCACCGTTGGAACGGTTATCTTAATTTTTGTTTTCCTACCGTTAGAGATGCTGGGCCCACGTGATTTGATAATTGTAGTAATGTTAGTGGGCTTGGATCAAAATTGATGAGTCTTCAATAAAGGCTCAGGCTTGATGGTGGCTTGCAACTTGGGCATTGGCTCTTGGGCTTGAATCTTGTGCTTTATCTCTAATTATACATTTATACTTGAGCTCACAATGTTCTTGTTATCTTCTAAACTTCACTTTAATCTTTCACAATTCTTCAAATTCATCACTTTTGCTTCTCATTTGCTCCGATATTTCTCGAATGTTACCTTATCAATAAAATAACAAAAGACGTAATATTTTCAATAAAAACCATAATATTGTTAAATATATTAGCATAAATGGGGGCATTTTTGGTAATAAAACATGTATAATCGTGATTTCATCAGAAATATAGCACATAAGTAATAATTATTCAACAAACATAGCTATCCAAAGCAAATAAAACACTCCTCATCACTTCTTCTTCTTTCGGAACAATCCTCCTAGCATCTTGGCAATAGACTTGAAGCCTCCTCGCATCTCCTCATGCATCCTTTGGTTTTGGTTGAGCAACTTGCTTTGTCACTCAAATGGTACTTGGTTGGTTTGTTCGGAAGGAGATGGTACAAGGTAATCGGTATAGTCTAGATCCTCCAAGTCATCAACAAAGGTATCGGGAGAGGGATCACGATGAATGTATTCATCCTCTTCGTCATCCTCTTGACGAGATGATGAGCCATGGAAACTATGATGATGAGATTTGCCCTTATCACTACGAGGTTTACGGGTTTGTTTAAGAACGAGAGGATGCAAGGTCGGATAGATGGATTCATAGATACTACCATCAAGATCGGGATAGTGTTCGATGACATGACGATAGAGACGAGTGAGGAACATTCCATACAGAAGATTGGCTTTAGGAGTAGCTCTTGCACGTTCAATACGCTTGATGAAGAAATAAGCCAAATTGTAATGTTGTTCGGCAATAATACAATATAACATGTGAGCGAGGCTAGCCGGGAGATGGTCACGGTGGCCTCTGGTACCAAACGCATTCTCACGAATGAGTTCTTCTCAACGCTTCATGTCTTGATTTTTCGAGTGGTAGATTGACGAACTAACCCCAAGCATTTGACGAATTTCTCCGGGAGAAGGAATTTCGGAGAAATAAGGACCAAAAGTTGGACGACAACGTTGAAGTGATTCAAGATCCCATTCATTTGTTAAAACAGATTGACCAGTGAAAGGAATTTGGAGGATTTGACCAAATTGTGCAAGAGTTAGAGTAATGAATTCATGTTGGATCATGAATGAGATGAAGATGGAGCCAAAATCATCAGTTTGGACCTTGAATTGGCTATAGAAGTCGAGAATAAAGCGAGGAATAATGGGTTCATTGATTTGGTAAAGACATTCGAAGCGGATGTTTGCAAATAAACGTTCAATGAAATCGGATTGATAATAAGCTTGATTTACAACACGACCTTCATGAATATTTCTATCTTCAATTTCACGATAGAAATGAGCAAGGAAGGAGAGCTGGTGGGAAGTTGAGAGACTTTGGGAATATAGTTTTTGGTTAGGGAGATATCTTCGGTAACGACTTTGGGCATTTTCACCTAAACACGATAACAATAAGATAAAATTAAAATAAATATAACAAAAAAAAAATGGTGTAAATGTTTTTAAGACATATAACATACTTCGACTCTAAGACCGTAGACCTAAGAAGTAGTTTACTATGTTCCATATTTTTATTTTTAACTCATTCTAGATATATTTTACGATGTCTAGCAAGTTGTTATGGGATAATCCAAACGCCCCTTTAAACATCTTAATATATCATGAAACTTTGCTAGATGTACATTAGATTGTATAACTAGCTATTTCTAACGTGTTTCTTATGCAAGTGATTTGTTTCGAAAAAGATGGTTTATATTTTGACTCAAAAATACCATTTTTCTAGTTAAACCAAACGCTTCCTTATCTAGAAAATTTACTACCAAAATGTCAATATATATATGAATTATATATCTTGACAACTCTAAATTGCTAGTTTTAAGCTTATATTCTTGACAATGTATTATAAAGGTTATATTGGATAATTTTCGACACTATTTGGACATGATCCAAACACCCCCTTATCAAACAACAAAATACTTTTACTTCATCGAAAAGTTTGTTTTTGGGATTAATAAGTTATAAAAACATAATGTGATATGTTTTAACAAGTTTTTATAGCATTATTCAACAATGTATATAAAAAAAATTGAAAATGAATGTATGAACTTTTTCAAATTTTTTTTGACACGAGGGTTTGTGATTATTAGTTTCTAGTGTTAATTATACATTCTAATCCTAAGGGAAACATTTAGTTATGGAAATCCTAGACTCAATTCGAAAGAAAAAATGAAATTGAAGAGATTGAAATAAAATGCTTAATCATGATTATGACCAAATTTGATGAAATTAGAAAAAATGTGTTATGAAAAACTTACAATACTTGTTGCTAATTGTGTTATAAGTATTTTCCCCTTGCGAAACAAGATGAATTGGGTGATTTGGAAGTGGGTTTTTGATGTTTTTAGGTTTAAAAATTCGTTCACTGCAGGTAGAGAGGGAGTGGAGAGTGAAAAATGGAGTGTTTAGCAAGTGGAATAAGGAGGAAAAACGGAGAGAGAATCAGATGGCCGGCCCCCTTAAACATTAAGGGGGCTGCCCCTTTTAACACTGTCGTTCTCCTTAATTTTAAGGGGGCCACCTGGCTAATTTTGAGTTTTTCGCGGCTTTGATTCTGAAAATAAAAATAGGTATATGTATGTATGTGTATATATATATATATATATATATATATATATATATATATATATATATATATATATATATATCAAAAATACGTTGGAGAGAGTTCGCACGAAGGGAATTACTTGACATTTTTATTTGACATTTTGTCAACTAATGAGTTTTCTAGGTTATAAGTACATGTAGTATGTATAACAATAATATGTATATGTATGTGTGTGTGTGTGTGTGTGTGTGTGTGTGTGTGTGTGTGTATATATATATATATATATGTATATAATTGTACGTATATATGGACGAATAATAGCTATGAAGATCTACAAGACGAGCTATAACAACTATAAACTAGATACTAAACTAAGCATGCAATCTTGACATGAAAATTAAACGAGACGTGTACCTTTTTGTCTTCAACAAGCATGACATCAAAGTCTTCAAGAGATAGCATGATCATGTGGAAGCGAATAGATAACCGAGTTTGCCAAGGTATCACAATTTCATCTTGTTGGTCCTCATTGTCTCATTTGACCAAAGTTGTTTAGTCCAAACATGTTATGCATTTGACTTGGGTGTATATATGGTGGAATCATTCCCCAAGGATTGAAGTTCCACATTTGATGATTGTTGTAAAAGTTTCGTCTATTTTGGTTTACTCTAGGTTGAGGAGTTTTAGACCTAGGATGAAGACTATTTGGTTTTCTAGGTGACGGAGTTTTAGACCTTATTTTTGGTTCAGAGGTTTCGACTTCTGGTTTTAAAGATGATTTACGTAAGCTTTTAATTTCTTCATCACTTGCAATAGGTACTAATCTATCTTTCAAAATTATATACTTTGGTTTTGACTCTATAGGTTTTAGTTCACTAGTTTCACCTTCAAACTTTATATTTTTAGTTTTACTAGTTGATGCTTCGGTTGAGTTATATCCTAACCCGGTTTTATCTTTGGATATTCTTTGAGTGCTAATTATTTTACTAATTGATTGACTACTATTTTCAAATTTCTCAAACCTAGTAATTTCTACCTTAAGTTGTTCATTCTCATTTTTAACAACTAGACATTTTTTACATTCTATAAGACTTTCTTTCCTTTTTCTAGGTTGTGTAGTTTCATTTTTAATTCAAGTATTTCATCCTTTAATTTATTGTTTGTGTGTTTTAGTAGTTTATTTTTAGCTATGACTTTTTGTCCTAGTTTGCATAATCTACTATGTTCACTATCTAAATCTTTTTCATCTAACGATAAATTATCATCACTATAGTATTCGGTTTCGGAACGTACCTCATCGGAAGCCCTTGCCATGAGACACTTTTCTTCTTTTGTTGTGTCTTTTTCATCATTGTCACTATCACTCCATGCTCCTCCTACAAAGGCCTTGTGGTTTTGACTTCTTGACAATTTCGGACATTCTCCAATAAAATGGTTTGGGTCTCCACACTTGAAGCACTTTCTTTCATTCTTGCTAATTTTGTCATCTTTGTTTCTTTGGAATGTTTTTCTTTCATCAAGTGGTTGTCTAACATATCTTCCCCGTCTTTTGAAGAATTTCTTGAAATCTCTTACGGCCATGGCATACTCTTCATCGTCACTTTCAGAGGTTGAGCATTCTTCGTCACTAGAGTCCTTCTTTGCTTTCAAAGCAATTGATTTAGTTTGCTCCCTTTTTCCTTTGACCATTTCGGAGTCTTTCTTTATTATCACTTCATACACTTTCAAGTTTCCAATCAACTCGTCAAGTTATAGAGTTGATAGATTCTTTGATTCCTAAACAGCCGTCACCTTAGCACGCCACTTCGGATGGAGAGTCCTAAGAAATTTCCTTACAAAATTTTTGCTAGAGAAATTCTCATCAAGTGCTTTTAAACTTGTGATGATTGTGTTAAATCTAGCAAAAGCATTATCAATTGATTCCTCTTCCGGAATCGTAAATTGTTTATATTGTTGAACAAGAAGATCTATCTTATTATCTTTGACTTGACTATTACCTTGGTGAGTGATTAGTAAAGAGTTCCAAATATCTTTTGCGGTTTTACACATAAAAATTCTTTCATATTCTTTGCGTGGTAACGCATTATAAATTACCATTTTAGCCTCATTATTTTTAGCAAGTTTCTTTTTCAAATCGTCGTTTTGTTTTTCAAAAGGTACAATTTCATCCCTTTTGGTTTCGGGATTATTTTGTATAGGAGGAAAATCACCGTTAGTAATAACATGCCAAAGATCTAGATCTTTTGATTTCACATAAGTTTCGAATCGATTTTTCCAATAAAGAAAACCATCACTTTCAAATAGTGGTGGTCTTTGCATAAATTGACCTTCTAAATATTTTTCAGATTCCATAGACCATTTCAAGTTTTAAAATACAATTTATTTTAAAAACCTTGTTTAACGTAGCTCTGATGCCAATTGTGGAAAACTAGAAGGGTGGGGGGGGGGGGGGGTTGAATAGTTTTACGTCAATTTGGTATTTTAAAAACTTTGTTTTCAAAAACTTCGATTCTTATTTATGTGAAATTCAACACTTGCACAATGTAAACAATTTAATCTAACTAACTAAACAATTATAATGTAAATATGAAAGTAAAGAAAAGATAGAGATAGAAATATCAAATCACAACACAAGGATTTATAGTGGTTCGGCTACGAAGCACCTCTTCGCCCTACTCCACTCCCCGAGTCACGTACTCGAGAGTTTTCTTCACTATGTCAACAAACTCCCTTGTGGCGGAGAAACCTTACACAACTTTTTCTTACACCAATTTACGACACTAAGCTAAATGTCGAGTTGTAATAGTAGCTAGAACCAATCTCACGACTTCTTCACGACTTAGCACACCTTCTTCACAACTTATACACACCACCACTACTTCACAACTTCACACCACTTCACTACTTCTTCTTCACACCACTACTATAACTATACTAAATATACAAACCCACCTAGATCTACCTATTACAATCACTACACAACTTTACAAATTATATATACAAACTACACAACTAATCTTCAATACTTCTTGATTTAATATGAAAGGAGTATTCTTCTCTTGCACTTTGAATGATAAGGGAATGGATCACTTGAAACAAAAACTAATAAGTTTATGATCAAAGGTTTTAGGAAGATGATTAGAGAGGATTTGGACAGAAAGTTTTAGTGCAAAAGGTGAGAAAAATTACAGATTTGAACTAGTATTTATAGGCAAAAGATTCTGACACAGGAGCATGTGCCGGCCCCCTTAATTCATGGCCGGCCCCCTTAAAATTAAGGGGGCCGCCACCTGTAACGGCCAGATTCTTTTGTCTTTTCCGGAGAAAGTTTATTTGGTGCAGATTTAACTGATTTTGGTTAAAAATTTGAATTCATATATTTATTATGAATTAAACATTTTCTTTTAATTACCGAAAGTGTTTTTCTAAATATATAAAATGTTTATAGCATTTTATATAATTTGTAATTAGTAAATAAACCTTCCTTTGATCATAAAATGTATTAGGCAATTGTTTATTTATACCTTAAGTGATTTAGTTGGATGTAATGATATTTTGTCACTAAATACTTGTTTACGTAATGATTTTACGTTTAATGATTTTATATTTTGTGATCGTCAAAACATAGGGATATCGAGAAATATTAATAACGTTTTTACGCATTATTTATATCAACAAAAAGATTACAACTTATTGCTCGACCACTACTTGTGAAATCAAAATTTCCATCCTCTGCATGGGGACATGCTATCTTACATGCTGCTGCTCTTATTAGATTAAGACCAAGCGCATCTCATAAGTATTCTCCACTCCAACTGGTTGCTGGAAGAGAACCAAGTTTATCTCATCTAAAGGTCTTTGGTTGTGGTGTCTATGTCCCAATAGCACCACCACAACGAACAAAGATGGGACCTTAAAGAAGATTGGGAATTTATGTTGGTTTTAATTCTCCATCAATCATAAAATACTTGGAACCATTAACTGGAGATGTTTTTACAGCACGTTTTGCTGATTGCCAGTTTGATGAAACAATGTTCCCAATCTTAGGAGGAGAAAATAAAAAGTTGGACAAACAAGATGTAACTTGGAATGCATCACAAATAAATTTTCTTGACCCTCGGAGTGGTCAATGTGAATTAGAGGTTCAAAAGCTCATTCACTTGCAAAGAATAGCAAATGAATTGCCTGATGCATTTACAGATACAAAAAGTGTTACAAAATCATATGTTCCAGCTTTAAATGCGCCTTCTCGAATTGATATTCCTGAAACTCTAAATGAGTCAAATGTACGCAGAAAGCGTGGAAGACCAATGGGGTCTAAGGATACAAATCCACGAAAAAAGAAAGAGCAGAATACAACTGGCAAAGTCCAAGAAGTTGTTATCAATAAAATCCCAGAATAGATTAATAATAACACAGAAAATGTGGAAAAATCTCTTGAGAATGGCCATGTACCTAATGAATATGAGATCTCAATAAACTTTGTACAAAATGGTACAACATGGAATCGAAATGAAACATGTGTTGATAAAATCTTTGCATATGCTATAGCAAGTGAAATTATAAATGATGAAGTTTCTGTGCCAAAATCTATTAGAGAATGTCGACAAAGAAAAGATTCGCAAAAATGGCAAGATGCCATACAAGCTGAACTAGATTCACTTGAAAAGTGCCAAGTATTTGGCCCTGTGACATTAACCCCAAATAATGTGAAGCCGGTAGGCTATAAATGGGTATTTGCTATAAAAAGAAACGAGAAAAATGAAATTGTGAGATACAAAGCACGACTTGTAGCACAAGGTTTCTCACAAATACCCGGGGTAGATTATGAAGAAACATATTCACCTGTTGTGGATGCAACGACTCTCAGATTTTTAATTGGTCTTGCAAATATTGAAAGGCTCCAAATGCGCATTATGGATGTTGTCACAGCTTACTTGTACGGATCACTTGATAGTGACATTTACATGAAAATCCCCGAAGGATTGAAAATGCCGGAAGCTTGTAAATCTAAGCCCCGTGAAATGTTTTCAATTAAATTGAAAAGATCTTTATACGGTCTAAAACAATCAGGACGAATGTGGTATAATCGCCTGAGTGAATATCTTTCAAAAGAAGGATACAAAAGTAATCAAATAAGTCTGTGTGTTTTTTATCAAAAGATCAAAGGGGGGTTTCACAATCATTGAAGTGTATATTGATGATTTAAATATCATCGGAAATATTGATGAAATTGAACATACTGCAAATTTGTTAAAGAATGAATTTGAAATGAAAGACCTTGGTATGACAACTTTTTGTCTAGGCTTGCAAATTGAGCATTTGTCAAATGGAATATTTGTCCATCAATCAAACTATACGGAAAAGATATTGAAACGATTCAATATGGATAAAGCTCATCCACTAAGCTCACCAATGGTCGGTCGTTCACTTGACCGAGAACTTGATCCGTTCCGCCCCAAAGAACATGATGAGGACATTCTTGGTCCTGAAATACCATATCTAAGTGCGATAGGGGCTTTGATGTACCTTGCTAGTAATACACGTCCAGATATTGCATTCTCAGTAAACTTACTAGCAAGATATAGTTCCGAACCAACACGCCGACACTGGAATGGAATCAAACATATATTCCGTTATCTTTGTGGTACCCGTGATATGGGATTATTTTACCAAAAGAATTCAACATCAAAGTTGGTTGGATATGTTGATGCTGGTTACTTAAACAGGGTATGTTTTCACATATGGAGACACTTCAATTTCTTGGAGGTCGACAAAGTAATCTTTAACTGCAACATCATCAAATCATGTTGAACTTATTGCACTTTATGAAACTGGTCGAGAGTGCGTTTGGTTAAGATCGATGATTCAAAACATCCAAGAAGAATGTGGGCTCAAGTCTATTAAAGGAAATCTAACCATGTTATGTGAAGACAATGCGGCATGTATAGCTCAAATCAAGGAAGGGTATATCAAAGGAGAAAAAACAAAACACATTTCTCTGAAATTTTTCTTTACATATGATCTACAAAAGGATGGAGTTATTGACGTTCGTCAAGTTCGATCAAGTGACAATTTGGCAGATTTATTCACAAAGTCTTTGCCAACAAGAGTTTTTGAGCTACTGGTTTAGAAGATCGGTCTTCGACGCTTAAAAGATATGCATTAATTTGAGGAGGAGCATTATGCGTACTGCACTCTTTTCCTTCATCAAGTTTTTATCCCATTGGATTTTTCTTGATAAGGTTTTTAATGAGGCAGTTTATGGCGTGTAATGAACGATGAATATCGAAGGAGGAGTATTATAAAATTATGTATGGGCTCATGGGTTATGTCTATTCATCCTATTCTTTAGGAACAAGTTAGGGTTTAAACTATTACCTTTAAAAATACAACCATTTGTATCCTCCCGTATGAATTATTCAATAACAATTATCTCTTCTCTTTACTCTTGTTTATTACTTTTACAATAAGAATTAACATTTTTTACTCTTGTTTATTACTTTTTTTTTTTTTACAAGATGTCAACAAACAAATTGCTTTCCGTTGGTCCATTTCAGTGAGGCTAAAATTCGTGTTCCATTATTTTATTTATTTATTATTATTATTATTTTCTTTTTTTATTTTTATTTATTTATTTATTTATTTATTTTGCATTTTGTTTTTTTAAAACTTGAATAAGGATTTGGTTTACTGAACCAAAACCAGCATCAGCTGTTTGGGGTCTGGTTCTCGTTTTATGATGACCAATCTAAACTAGACTTGTAATATTTCTGTCAGGGTTAATTGGTCCAGCTTTTGGAACCATATTTTAAAATTCTCTATCTCCAATTCTCCATTGATCCAATTTGGTTTCTGCATCCATCACGACAGTACAGTCTGATCAAGATGATGGATACTCATTACATACCTGATTAGCTCATCTTCAGTTATTGAATTTCAAAGTGCTAACGAAAGTTGAATGTTTGAAACTATAAATGCACTGAAGAAACATGCAAAACAAAAAAGAACAATTTCAATCTGATTTTTCTGTTAGATTGCTTTGAGATTCTGTCTGTCTATAGTCTATACAAGAATGAATTTTTCCTAAAACCCTAAAATCCAGCCAACCAAAACAGTCTTCATCCCAGAATGCACCTTTAAACCCCTATAAATTCAACTTTTATAGAGAAAAAAAGAAGAGAACGAAATTGCACATCGTTATAAAATTATCTACAAAAAAACAAGGCAATTATGGACTCGATCTCAATACTTTCTGGCATTTCTACAAAACTGTGTTTCAATTGGGGAGTAAACCTACAAAGAAAGCGTCCTCGTAAACCAGTCCGATAAACGTCTCATCTTCATTGAGATGTCCTTATTTCTGCCGAAGTAAGCTTCTGCATTCTGAAGCAATACTTCCACATCATGCTTCATTGCTGCAAATCTTCTGTAGTAGTTATTCTCTAGTCTTGATTGGATTACATCAAGGGTCAAAGGCACCGGAAACCTGCAAGATTTAGCAATAGTTGGTATAGACCTTTCAATAACGAGTCTTAAACTCATCAACATATTTTTTTATATCCCATAGAGAAACATGAAAAGAAACTTGAACCGATGATATTCGTTACAGGAAGCAATTCAAACCCATTTACTATATTCGTTTACCCCATTATGTTTATCCTTTATTCTTCATTTCATGGGTCTCCTCATATCAAGTAAATACAGCCAATATATCAAGATATTATCATTTCTCTTGAATATTTCAGGGATGTCCATAATGAAAATAGTGTAGGCATGCCCTTCTAGAAGCATTATGATCTGCAGCTCAAATGGTCCCGTATGAAGTCTCTATCGGTCTTATTTTTATTTTATATATAAATAACTTATATTCAACATTTTGAAATGACGATGTATCCAATTTACATTATATCATGAAGAAATAGAGTAAATAGAGTTGGATACTTGATGTGAGGACAAACAAAAAAGAACGTTGTCAAAGTCATGGAACCTATTACTAAATTTAATTTACTTAATGCAAGGAGAAAAAAAAAAGGATAAACAGCATTAAGAAAGATACCAAAAGAGACTGATCTAGAAGGGGTAAGAGAAACTATACTTGTTAATGAATGTCGTTGACTGGGATACTTGTCTCAGTTTTAGAATACCATAATGATCCTGCGAGTATCAATAACAGTAAATATCATTAGCATGCTCAATTGCAACATTTAGTAATAACATATATTTGTCTAATATACCCTCATATAGAGATCAAGCACATGAGAAAAAGCATTTCACTCATTTTATCTCCCTGCTTGAAGTCTAAACCATTATGACTAATATCACATATCTTTGTAATGATTACACAATTTGTTACTTAGAAGTGTTTAAAAAAAGCATCAGACATATAAAGTAACTGTTGAAAATTTCAGTGAAGGAGGGCTTGACCACACGTTTAGATGCCTTAAAAACTTTTAATGTTATTACGAATTATTTTTCTTGAAAAAAGTTACTGAATGCAAAAGGGCACCACTGTTTGAATCAATGAACAAATTTAGACAAACTACAAATTGTAAATGTAAAATGTAAGTCGAATCTTTGTATTGTCTGGCCATAGGTAGTGTTTTTTTCTTTCATTAAGGAGTTGTGTTAGCAACGATGATTCTAAAAGTCAATTCGCTTAATTATGATCAAGAAACAACACATACCTCAGATTTTTTCCCCGATTTCTCAAGTTTGGCCAATGCACGAATGAGTTTAGTTCTGATATCATCATCAATATGTGGCTCCTCCCACACCATACTAGCATTAGGATCATAGAGTTCCCAAGGACTATGTGGAAGCGCATTCGAATCACCTTTATACTGGACTAAATACCGTTCCCACGGACTGTCAGGAAAGTCGACCGATTTGGGTTTAACCGCCACAATTCGCCCATCCCACCAATTTCCATTTTCTTCCCCTTCATTTTTCCACCAAACTTGGCACTTATCACGGCATCTCCAGTCTCTTTTCATAGCAGCATCATACCTGCTTCTTTCAACAAGAAAGTCTGGGAAGCCGGTAACTTCCTGAAGAGTCAATTTAAACGTCTTACCAACCACATTAGAAGAGGGGTCTTCAAATTGTAGGGTCATTTTGCAGCAGCCTTCACCAGAACCGGGATGTGTTGCATATTCAAGGTCTTTGACTTTACAAAACTCAACGTCTCTGATGTTTCCCTTTGTCCATGGACCTATCTCTCTTGAATTACTACCACTGATGTAATCTTGATGACCCTGAAAAGATCAAAACACAAACAGTAATGATCTATGAATCTTTTCCCATTTTGCCACCTCTAATAGCATCAACTCTTAGTAATAATGACAATAATTTATTTATTTATTTATTATTATCATTTATTTATTTTATTATTATATACATATTTTTTTTTAATAATACTGCAGTTTCTCATGAAATGAAAAAGACACATACCTGTCTAAAGTAAACAACTTCATCTCCTAACTGAGGAATATATCGAGAGCCCTCCTCATGAGTTGAAAGCAGCAACCATGAACTTCTTGTTGATTGGTGTTGTTTCTTTTTTTCTGGTGATATGTCTCTACGATTATAATCAATGGCTCGCCTGTTTCTGGTGGATCTTAATCCCACTTTATGTCTAGAATTTAATCTATCCTCTTCTTGTGGAAGCTCGTCATCTCCACTTGAAGATTTTTCTCTACTTGATGTATCTTCAGATACCTCATGAATAACCCTCAAATTCATATTTCTTCGAGTCCCATGAATTCTGGGTGCTGTTGCTTCATCCTGATTTATACTATTGGCATTAGAAGTGCTTGCATCCATGCCTCCACCATTCATAACTACACCTGTCCTACTCCTAGTTGACTTTGATCGCCTATAAACTTTTTTAAACATTTTATCACGTGAATCTGGCTCTTGTGACCCTTGAATATCAGAGCTGATGGCTTTATCATCCTGAGCACCGTTTAGGGGCATTCTCGAAATTCTCCCGTTGGGAACATCTGAGGTGGATCTGTCAGATATCATGATACCGTCACCATTTCTTGATTCTAGTAATGATGAACGGATCTTCAACTTTGTGGGTGTTCGCAATTTCTTCAATGGTATAGGTGGCTCTTTATCTTGATTTGTTTCTTGCTTCTCATTTAGCTCGACCATTTTCCCCTTTTGAATTTCGTCATCTGAAGGACTAGCTTCCTCCTTTTGAATTGGCGGCTTTTCATTGACTACATTCTCGATATAACTTCCATCAGGACATGACTCGTCTACAGATTTAGCAACAGACAGGATCGGTTCAGTAATCCTTGGCCGTTTCGTTGAACGGGATTTTGCGCCTCCCCATTTAATGCTTCCCTCGAGCAGGCTTACATGATTCATATACTTCATAGGTGACCCAAAATTTTCAGTTCTTTCAATGAACTCACCATTTCCATTAATCAAAGAGAAATTCTTACTCGATTCATCTATATCGTGAGGGGGCGTCGTAGATGATGGGCCAACCAACTCCCGTTTACTTGAATCCCGATTGGGAAGTTTGAACACCAACCTCCTTTTGGGAGTGTCTTGGTGGGAACTTAAATCTTCAGATACTATTTCTTTACCTTTTAAATGCCCATTTTCTTCATTTTCAGATGAAACTTCGGTTTCTTCACTTCCTGCTTCTGTTTCTTGCTCACTGGAATAACTCAGGGACGAGTTGCCTTCTAGAACATCCTCTTCTCCATCTGAGGCTTTTCCACTTATCCGTGAGAAAAAACTTAGGGCATTGCGCGCAGCCGCTCTCCTTGGCCTTGAAGCCTTTGACCGAGATGACTTCTTCCTAGAGGGCTTTTTACCAAATCTTGACTTTCTGCTTAGATCCTCTCTCAAAGAACTCTCTTCACCATCCAAATTCCTTCTCTTTACACGTCTTCCAGAAGAAGTCATGAAGTCAGCCTGACAATATTGAAAATGTTTAAGACCAGAAAATCTGTAACATGACAACACATAATATCTGATCTGGTCACTACACCTATGAGATTCACTTCAAATTTAAGTATTTGAAGTACTTAAGACCAGGAAATCTGAATCATGACAACACAGTTGAAATGTTTCTACAACAAAATTTTTTGGGGTTGGATCGTTTTAAATACGTTTTGTGTTAACTTAGATGGAATTAGTACCGAATTTGAAGTCCATTAACCAAACCAGAAATGAAGAAAAAGGTGTATCTTCCAAGTTAACAACTGCTGAATAAGCATATTAAGATACATGGGGACTTCTTTCAATTCAAAATTTGAATGAACATTTTTGCAAAATTCAAGTCAATATCTTCAATTCTTAAACCAAAACATTTAAAGCTGTCAGGGATACTCTCTCTAAGGTTGTACACATATCAAATTTGAAGCTGAAAATAGTTCTTCTGACCATAAGACATCAAAATGCACCTCATATATACTTACCTCTGCCTTTATCTTTTTCGTCTTAGACTTTCGGGAGGTGTCATCACGAGAAATTTGATCCTCGCTGTCTCCCCCGCTACATTCAATGCTATCAGAAGCATTGGAACTCAAACTTCCTTGTTCTCCTGCAGAATGACACTCCTCTGTCACATTATATTCGGAATCGTTGTCATCACTATGCACTTCTATTTCTGGTTCCCAGTCCATGGCATCTAGAAACTCGGGAAGTGGGTCCATCAAAATATCCAAGTCAGCAATTGGAGGCACTTGGTATTCTTGATCAACAAGGCTAATGTCGGTTCCTACAGCAAATCTCATTGAAGATGGCCTCCACTCAAACCCCAGAGATCCTAACCGTCTTTGCTGGTACAGGCTTTGGTAAGGCTCAGGGTACGGAATCATCCCTACAGAAATTCCAAATTTAAAATTTAAATGTTTAGAGTAATGATTACAAGAACTATATTACTACAATACTGATCAAATTTTTCTGAAAAATTTGGGGGGAAGTTGTATGCATTTAAATACACTGTAGGTAACTATCGCCCATTTACACTGTATTGATTCTTTTTAAATTCACCCGGGCAGAGATAAAACATTTTAGCTAGAATAGTATGACCCAAGAGTATCAAGGCTCCTATTGTTTTGTGAGGCTTAGGGAGGGAGTAACTAGAAGTGGCCAAATAGGTAGATTGAGCATATTGTGTTAAGGGATCAAAGGACAAGGTGTCAACTGTCAAGACTAATAACTTCTAATTGCTTTTGTGTTTTTTCTTGATTTTTGTAAATAACTAGTTTCACAGATATGGATATCCATTGTCAAAATAAAGATGCAGGCATTCGACTCATTTACACCTATCTCAATTTTGGACCCATTTGACTCCTTTCATTCTCAATTTGATCATTTGACTCGTTGGAGATTAAATAAGAAACAAAAAACCCATATTTAGGTGTACAGGTAAAAAAAACCCACCCTATGAGTAACCTTCAGAATATCAAAACAGATAAATATTAAAGGATGGTCACGTCAAATCTTCCAATGAACAAACCTGAATCACAAAGGAGATCTTGCATATTCCTTCGATACGGAGCTAGTTGAGTTTCCTGGGTAAGTTGAAAAAAATAAATAATAAAAATAAAAAAATAAAATAAAAATAAAAGGAACAGCATAAAAGATTTTCAAGTACAGTAGTCCAGTATGGTACTATTTCCTTGTTAGTAACATTTTAATACATAAAATCTTTCAGTTTGTTAAAAGCTAATCAAGCCTTTGTATAGTCCTTGCTCGAAACTCGAGGACTAACCACTTGTAACCTGAATTTCCTATCGTTTGATTTGATAATTAGTGGGCGAATTTAAACAGTCATAAAAATAGACTAGCATCATCATTTGGTTACTATAATCCTATAACAAAACCTGAACACTAAAGTAATCTTAAGATAATGATAGCTAAAAGAAGAGACTAATTTTGTTCCAATTGATGCATCATTACAAATACAAACAATATGAGTTCTATTCTTAGTGTTACCATCACTAATTTACTAGTTACGTTCTTATAGTAACACAATGAATAATTCTATAATCACCGGTAGAAATAACTGTTTTTATGATTTAAGTACAGCACCCTGTGTACTAAACTACTTATTAAATATCATTGTATATTTCTTAATGCCCCTATAGTGTTTTTTGAAAATCAGAAGGTCTTGATAGGATATTATATAAAAAAAATTGAATTTCTCTAGAAGCGATAAACTAACAGAAAAAACTAACCTGATCAAGTACATTTCCATGTGCATCTTGAATGAGGGGCCTGTAATCTCCAAGAAAAAACTGTTGATATGCTTATATAGTGTCAGTAACTAGTTATGTCATGCAAAGACTATATCTTTCTGGTAACTTGCAATTTCTTATACAGGTCAATCAAGATGTTTTATTGTTTTTTATTCTATACCTGATCATACTTGGCATCATTTTGCGCCTCTCCTTGGCCAGTGCTTAATATATACAATTGACCAACCTCATCAGAAAGTACAATGGATGTCCCGTCCCTGGTAACATAGAAGATTAGGGATAACAAAAAGAGGCAAGTAGTTTATAGAAATCTGTTAGATGTCAGATATTTGAAATATATCAGCATACAGGCAAAACGAATAACTATGCCCATCTCATGTAACTACACCCTTACCCTACTCCAACGGGATTGGGTTTTGTTGTATCTCATGTAACTACAACTTTCCCAAGACAGTTGTTGTGGGTTTCTTTAGGAGTGTTTGCATGGGCATTTGATAGTTAACAAAAAGTTATGTAATCAGTTGTAATAAAAAATGGTGCAGTAGGTAAAGTTTGAGTGTTTGACTGTGCATCTAGCTTCTGGTATCAAATATGTATTAATCACTTTCTATTGTGTCTGAGTGTTAAGCAGACTATGATTATTAATGAAGGTAATAGATAATAAGGAGGGTAAAGAAATAATTTTTAGATGGGTAAATAGACAAAAATGCCACTAAACTTTCCAAAAAAGTGCGCCTAAGGTAATGAACTTTCATTTTGTTCATTTAGGTTACTTAACTTACAGGAAGAATAGTGTTCTATAATTTCAGTGTTAATCGGAGTGAATTGAACGCATATTTTTGGATAAGTAACATAAATGTCGTGTTTTACAAGTTGAGCAATGTGTACATATAAGTTCAGTGACCCAAATGTTATGTTTCATAAGTTCAGTAACCCAAGTGAACAAAATGAAAGTTCGTTACCTTAGGCGCACTTTTTTGGAAAGTTAGTGACACTTTGTCTATTAACCCAATTTTAGACACTATAAAAACAAAGTTACCCAAACACTAGAAACAAATCAATCTGATAACAACATTCAAGATTCACATCAAAATAGTCCTAAATTAGCAATTTTTTTAGATATAATGACTTATTTGCCAAATGGTATCAATTGTAAAAAGCTGTTCACTTCAGTAGACAAGATCCCATTTCAGAGATTTGACCAATGGTCAAACACTTTACCAAACGAGGTGGAGTAACAAGTAAACAGTATTCAAGGGGCGGAAGGAGTAGCAAACTCATTATGATATTTGAATAATATATTTAATTTCACTATGCCACTCCTTTACTAAGCGTGACCTAAAAATTATAATGGCAAGAGTGAAAATATGAGTCACTATAAAATAATGAAAAAGATAATGGGGTCTAAATTCATGCATGAAGGGACATGTAACAAAATACACTAACAACTTACGGTGAAAACTTTCCATCAACTAGCTTGAAGCGTCCAATTTCAAATATACGAATAGGAACTCCTTCCCATATCTATATATGATTAAAGAAAATGAATTCAATTAATAACATGTAACAGTAGAATATAAGGATGACAAAAAAAAGAGAGGAAATGAGGTTATAGAGAAACAAATACTCACATCCCATACTATTGTTTTTCCATCGTATCCTGCACTCATAGCTATTCTTGGATTAAAAGGATGAACATCCAATACGTAAGTCTACAGATAAAAGCACAATCATTAGAACAATGTGCGGCATGATAATTGAAATGTGCAAGTCTTATAGGGCTAATTGCAGGATAGAATAACATACTTTGTGCCCAATCATAACTTTGTTTCCATTGTCATTGGCACAACACTTTATTTCGAGTTCTATTTAAGGCACTACGTTTTGTTGTTACGATGTTTTCAGAAACCACAAACAAATCATTACACTTTAGTACTTTATTTCCATTTTTATGTTTGAGAATGCTGGTGTGGTCTGTCAGATGGTCCCTAAAGTCCTAAACTTGATCTCTTTTATCCAATACTAAAGACAAACTATATACTCATCTTGTCATTAACCGCTTTCGTATCAGATATAACGTTGACGATGTGAATTTCACGGGGTCAAGAACCTTCTAAAAAAGATTTGAAAACAAAAAAAAAAAAAAAAAGCACTTACAGATTCACTGTGACCTGTTAAAGAATGGACTAAGCTGCCATCAACTGCATTCCACACACATATTCTGCAATCTGCAGCCATAGAGGAGAATTAATCATTATGGACTTCTTTATTCCATGACTTTTTATACACCAAGTCACCAACAAAAATATGCATCCAAGGAAATTAACTTCAGACACGCCTTAAAAAATGTAATTTAAAATTTAGTGAATAGCTTGTATGATATATTTAACCTACCCATGATGGCAGCAAGTACAAAACGATTGTCAAGGCTCCACACAATCATGTTAACACCACGTGGAGTAGGGAGAATCCGTTGACGTGGACCTCCTCTTGGTGGTTGAGGTGGCATAGGAGGTGGAGGAACTTTCAAGTGATATGCTCGTGTCCATCGTCCAACTCTTCCCTACAAGTCCAACCTATCTATTAATTTTATTGTTCCAGAAGGTTAAAGAGAACTCTAGAGGTGGCAAGATGGTCAGGTCAGGCACATTAGTCGTTGGGTAACAGGTCAAAATGGTTCACTTTTGTACAGGTTGGGTTGGCCCATAAACATCTCTTTGTCCATTTTCTTAATCTTAATATAAATATGTAATGTGATAATTAGAACAATATTATTAAAATACATCCAATTTCTTTAAAGCAATTTACAAGATTGTATACATGAGGCATATATTTCTGAGAACTTTCCACCCATTCGCATTTAAGCTAACGCTTTTTATTTGACCTATTTAAGATAAAAGACATTCCAGTTTTGACTCACTCGTAAGTAAGCATGTCAAAATTTCCAACTCTAAGAAATGTAATCAAAAGAGTTTAGTAAATATAATCAACAAGACTCAAGAATGGTATAATGGAATATCTCACATGAGATCGCCGTGATTTTGGAACCCAAATAATCGCACTGCCATCACGAGAACACGTAACAATGTTGTCATGTGTAAACCTGGAACATTAAACATTTATTTTACATAGGAACAAAATCCATATAATCTTGTGATGGGTTAAACCTTGAAAGTTGGACATTACATGGGAACGTTAAACATTTGTACTTCAAGTCATAATGGAACTTGGAGTATTTGATATTAAGTGAATGTAAAATTGTAAGCAATTTAAGGAAATAGATAAGCACCATGTATTTTTAAATTTCGGAAGGTTTTCTTCTTTTGAGGCATCCGATGAAGAAATTTTAGAAGCAACAGCACAGCCACTGCATCATAAAGCAGGAGAAATATTGGTATCAAAGCCAATTATAAATAGTGTTAAAAGGAAAATTCAAAATTTTGAAGTAAAATAATAAAATGTGGGAAGAAAATACATAGAAATTGTACCTAAACTGTACATAGTTAACATCATTTTCATGCCCAGCAAGTACATCCATCTCATGATTGGGTTGCTCCGGATCATCATTGTTAGGTTTACAAGCATTCCATACCTGCAAGTTATAAGAAGACTAAGATCCAATCTGCATTGGTCATCTAACATTTTTATTTTCCGTATTTTTTTGAGTTTGCAGAAGTGCAAGTTACAAGAAAGCAGAAAGTGAAATAATGTGACAAATCTTTTATCCTGAGTTGGATACAAAGAAAAAGAAAGTGTTATGCGTTAATTATGTTTCAATTTTGCAAGTTCAGAGGTCAGAAAGATAGCTAACTTTACATATATCCTTCCTATAAAGTTCTGTCACTAGTCAAAGTTTATTAGTCTCCCACTCTTAGATTTTCATTCTCTTTAAGCTTTTAAACATTTGAGAAAATGTGTTTGGTCGTTAGGGAGTCCTAGATACGCATTAAAGATGGAACGTACATAGATGGAATAATAAAAAATGAGATGACAAACACGATAGAAGTATAATATAAACTCATGATTAATGCAAATCAAATGGCATTTTTAAGAGTATACCCTTGCAAGAGTGTCCGAGCTTCCTGTGACAAAAACAGTTCCACTAGAGTTGAATGCACAGCAAAATATCTGATGACTATGTGGAACAAGGCTTGATGATGATGGTCCATTTTTCCCTGTTGTTAAAAATTTACTCCTAGGTAAGTCATAAATAATAAAAAGATGAGTTGTGAGCTTACATAGCATCTACAACTAACCAGCTTGAGGTTCAGGAGGCTTAGGGATGTATATTCGTGGACTGAACTGAGAGTGTCTAGCATCCCAAATCCTACACGATCCATCATCAGATGACCTATATGAAGAAAAAAGTAGACAAAAAAAGTTCAAAATTATTTGCATACAGAATAAGATCATAAAAAGCTAGGAAGTAATACCAAATTTGTAGGTATGAGACATGATTTGGTCTGTAGGATGACTATGACAGGTACCAACAATGGACCATAGGAAATAATCATCAGCAAAGGAAATTTGGATTTACATTTTATAGGTGATTGTGACGTATAAAAAAAAGTAGCATCATATAAGCACTTGCTTGTAATTAAGTGAATTATGGATCAGTGAAAAGTATACATGGATATATAATACTAGGTATGCACATAATGTTGCTCTACTCTCTAATAATTAGTTCAGTTGAATATAATATGAAACTGGATTCATAAAAAGATAAAGAGGTTTATCATTTTGTTAACCATAGTGGACTTCATTTCATGCTTATGTGGCAAGAAGAGGTCCAGTACCATAAACCTCTCCATAGTTAAGGTTTAACATAGTGAATGCCCTAAGAGCATCCAATATGGAAGGTCCAAGAATTTAGAAATTTTGAAGAGATTTCTCTTTCCTTCTTCCATAGCGAGTTTCTATTATAAGTGACATGGAATGGTTCAAAATCATGGACCTCTTCATAATTTAATGCATTTGAGTTAAGTGAGATATTTACAAAGTTTAATTCTATGTGTAGGAAGATAGGTGTATGAAATACAAAGGTTTAAAAGTTAGTAATGTGGCATGAAACGACACATTTATAAACTAGATGTAATTGGTATATCTGAGAGCGACATACAAATTAATGCTCTTTATAGATAAACTTACGACAGAAGCTGATATACAGAGCCTAATCTAGGACTAAAGGCGATGGCTGTAACTGCTCCTGTGTGACCACGTAAAACCGAAATTGGAAGTCCATCAGCTATTCGCCACTGTCACAACAAAGATCACCGAAAATAACCACAATGAATTTTTAATGTATTCGGTTGAACTTAATTTACAGTATAGCAAGATCTTACAACTCGGATAATGCAGTCATTTGATGCAGAAGCAACGAGTGCGTTATTGTAGCTCACAGCAAGGTCTGTAATGTCACCCTATTGAAACACATGATGTGATAGATAATAAATGCACCAAATGAGAAACCTGATTAAGGATAAACATGTAAATGTATGTGAACTCACTTCATGTCCACGGCAGCTGGCCAAGCAATATGCAGTTTCCATTGACCAAATTTTTACAAGACGATCATCCGAACCAGTGATAACATATCTCCCTAATCGGTCAAATGTTGCTGGGAATAAAACATATTGTTAACTATAGTGCATACAAAGTCAAGAATGTTGCTGGGAATAAAACATATTGTTAACTATAGTGCATACAAAGTCAAGACTGATTACAGTATATCCCATGGCATACAAAGTCTTGTAAACAACCAAATTGTTTGCCAAGCACCAAGGGAAACCCAGTTGAAGCAGTCAAACTTAACCATTATATAAAAAAGAAAGAGTTAAAACAGGACAAACTGCAATAAAATAAAACATACTTTCACCACAGAAATTGAAACATAAAAACACACTTTCTAAACACCTCTAACATGTTGACAAACTTGAAGGGTTTTAATAGCAATTTCCAGAATTATATGGGATAACTTAAGTAATTATTTGCAAAAGTTCAGTGACCAAATTAAAATTGAATAGAAAATGAAATGCTAAATATTCCAATTAACCATTTAATAAAAAAATAGTAGTTACACCCAAAAAGTAAACAGAATCTTTACCACAATAGACAGCGTTGCGATGGCCTCTAAGCCTCTTAAGATTTTCCATCTTTTGTACCACGGTAGATGGTTTGACGATGGCATAAGAAGCTGCCCGAACAGATGGTGCACGATGATGCCTTGAAAACCCTCCGCCAATTTCTCTTAGCCCAAGTCCACGCACCTGATCAGCTTGCATATGAGGCCACCGCATGTACCCTGGTGGGTGTCGCACTTTATTGTCCCCCTTCTTCACATCGTCTGCATGAAGGAGGGCACACAGCTATATAAGAGAAAATAATGACAAGACCACATGTGGTAATTTTGAGAAACTAGTAGTGCCATACATTTAACTAATAAAACTATATGCGAATAGAACACTCTCCTTGTCCCAGAATAAATGCAACGTCTAACAGCACAGTTTAATGAGAGCCTTCACAAAATTAGCAATTTCAGCCCATTTACTTATGCAAGGGTCCCATTGGGTTGCGTTCTATGTCAAATTAATCAAACCAAATAAAATTGCTAAAGGGGAACAAGTTGACAAAGAATATTTTTGATGCATACAACTTCCTAGGTATATTAATGGTATTAAATTATTGTTTATTATTTCTGTTTTAGCCATAGTTAATAACATCAATTATTTATTGAGAAAATGAAGATACAGGTGTTTTGGGTCAAGCCAACCATGCCCCAGCCCATTTCAACTCATACAAAAAGTGACCCACTTCTACCCGAACAAGTTATTACCTGTTTGCTACAATGAAGCATAACATTTAGAGGAACAGTATGGGGCAATACTTTTGTGTAGAAGCCAATAACTAAATAATAAAATGTATGTGATCAAATACCGCTCAACAGTGAAAAGGAACCAGTTCCCAATAAAGTAGGAACAGCAGCAGCATTCACAGAAGCGTGGCCAATGAGGCCCTGTGATGAAGAGGCTGCACCACTTAATAATTGCTTCAACAGCTTCACTAAATGATCCTTCTCTATATGCGGATACCTACACAAACCACAAATCAACAAAATTCAAATCACCCACAAAACTAACTTAAACAAATCATTCTATTTTTGCTGTTGTACCAATAAATTAATAAAACATCACTACCTCTCCACCAACTTATTGTAGCTCAAAGGGAAAGACATCCCGTCATCATTTTCATCCTCAGTTGTAATACCACTTCTTGAATACCAAGAATGATATCTTCTAGGCAAGAGTTGATGCTCAAGAAGTTCATTCCAAAACTGACCATAGGTCCGATGACATGGGCCAGCTGAAAGGAAATGCATGATCAAAAAATAGACCTCCCTGAGATCAATATCCGCCCCAGTTTCATTATCACGTTTACTCACATCAACAACTGGAGCTCTCTCCTTCACCTTACTGGAAAGACTTAATGCTTTCAAACTCCCGGTCCGTGGTTCACTGGGAGGAACATTTTTGTGAAGAGCCATAGTTCCTCTGTCAAATCTTGGTGATTGTGAAAAAAACTGTTATTTGTAACACGAAATCGTTCAAAAAAACACCACATGCTATTCTCAAATCAATGTAAACACTACTTATCATCCAAACTTTCCAACAGAATATTAAATCTTATTATAGTTTTCTTAGGATTCTCACGACAGTTCTTTTCAAAGCAATATACTCTAAAGCAACAATTGCTTATGCGAGTTTTACAAGTTTTAACCGTTTCTATTTGTGTCATATGCCATCATCATTGTAGGTGATATACACAGCATAATGAGACTATCATTTCAAAACTTAATCCTAAGAACCACATTCTAACAACACTTTCCAACCTAAATTCACATATTGGATGTATTATTTATTTATAAAGCCTGTACAATAGTCACACAACTATTAGTACTCAGCAATTTTCGTGTTTTTACATTACACAATACTAGGGGGAAAAAAATATGTGTCCATTTCATCATCGACGGAAAGCCTATTCATATCAGTCAATGTCATAAACATGTTCTAACCTAGCTAGCAGCTGTATGGTTAGTCCACGCATCTTTATAATAGTCATACTCCTATAGCAATGTCGGCCTATTTATAGTCAAGCGACTATTAGTACTAGATACAGCAACTTTTGGTTTTTCTACATTATAAAATACTACTAAAAGATATCCCCTGTTATATCCTATAGCTGATAACTATTATACAATCTACCTTTTTCTTTCTACATTACAAAATATATCCCTATTATATACGATAGCCAATAACTGAAATCGATCCGACCCCTCGTCATGTCAGTCGATGCCATAACCAAGTTCAATAAGGGGGTGTTTGTTTAAGCTTATATGTGGGCTTATTAGCTTACTTGTATTTCGGCTTATATTTCATAAGCCCTAATTTTCCTGCTTATTTTGAGACTTGTGAATTTCAAAACAAACTTAAACAAAATATAAGCCGACTCAACATAAATCTCAAAATAAGCCAGAAAATTGAGGCTTACAAAATATAAGCCGAAATCAAATAAGCTAATAAGCCCACATATAAGCTTAAACAAACACCCCCTAAACAAATAAAAAGCAAAAAGGCACCACTCCACATGGCATACATAACAGAATTCAAATTATCAGGGCCCACTCAACAGTCAACCTTAAACAAATTCATTTAAAAAACTCATAACAACGCTAACAAAACTAAATTAACGATTTAATTAGCCGAATCGCCTCAGTTTTTACGCACGAATACTGCCGTTTCACCAAACGCTTAACCAAATACCACTCAATTTCAATTCCGAGAATCATCCTTCTAATTCCAATCTGACACCTGTATGGTTACTTAACGAGTCAACATAATAGTCAATACCTATTTATAGTCAATTTTAGCCGGGAAAACTATACTCAATCGAGTCAAAGTCACACTAACCAATAATTAAACATCCAAAAAAACCTAAAAAGGCACAATTCCAGTTTCCACATATCACATAACCGAAATTCAAATTAACCGGGCCCACACAACACTCTCAACCTAACAAACTAACGGATATAATCCAAAACCCTAACATTTCACTCCACAAACCCTAACCTTCGAAACTACAAAAATCACACAATTAAGATCTAATTAAACATTTACAACAGTAATTAACTGAATCAACGCCTTAATTAAACAATTTACCTCATTTATAACGGTAAAATTGAGTGAAATTGGGGTGAATGTGGATCAAATTAAGATTTTTTTTTAAATGATCACGTAAATTATAAGAATTAAAGGTGTGAAGCGTTTATAAAATCAAAATTATGAAGATAAGATGAAGGGGGATTTTTTATTTTATAAGAGTGAAGAAAGGGGTTTTGTTTTTGTTTTTGTTTTTGTTTTTGTTTTGTGTTGTCGAAAATTTTTATAAAATTTATTTTATAAAAGTTTTGTTTATGGAAGAAGGTGAATGGAAGAGGGGGGTGTTAAGCGGAGGACGCAGAGAGAGAGAGAGAGAAGTAGGAACGAAGGTTTGAGAAAAGAGAGAAAGGGATAGAAGGGATGCGTTTTAATGAAGAAATGTTGGGAGGTTGAAGTGGAAGAGGTTGGGTTTTCAAGGGTGTAAATCGAAATTTATTTTACTTGTATAATTTTAAAGAGTAAATTACAAATTTTGTCCTTTTGGTTTAAAGAGGTTTTCATCTTTTGTGTTAAACTTTAGTTTGTTTGTTTTTGTGGTCGTCTGTTTCTAAAGGATGAGTCCTTTGACCGGATGTTTGGTAGTTCTCATCCGTCAAACCCCAAAGGGGATACGTTTGATCGAGCCTTGAAAGAGAAGTAAAACCGAAACTAGAAACCCTAATAAGAGCATGAGGTAAGGTAACGAGGAGGCATGGTGAAACCCAATGTTGCAAAAATCGGCCTAGGCGGCCGATTAATCGCCAATTAATCGGTAATTGGCCTTATACCTTGTTGATTTTTGAAAATCGGTGGAAAAAATCGGCCTAGGCAAAAATCAGCCATTAATCAATCAAAAATCGGCTGAATCAATCAAAAATCGGCCGAATCGGTCAAAAAATGGCCGAGTCGGTCAAAAATCAGACTAATCGGCCAAATCGGTCAACATTTGAAAAATTAATAATTTAGGCATTCTACTTAATTTGGGGATCGTTTATTTCACTTATAACGCACAATAGGCCTCATAATCAGAATTGAAGCCTTTTATTGAGGTTTGGAATCATAGTAGGCTTTGAATCAGTTAAGATCTTTAGTTTGGTCTCCAAAAATACCAAAACTTGTAGGAAATGCCAATCTGATTAATCACTGATTAATCCCGCCTTATGCGATTAATCGCTGCAGGGTGGTCGACCGTCCGGCTACCGGTTCACGATTTTTGCAACATTGGTGAACCTTAACCAAGCTCGCGTTAACGAGAGGTTAACATATCGGGGGTTTAGGTTAAAGCCTCGTTAACAAGGTGGGTTAACCGCTTCACGCCACATTAAACCCAATTGTGAATTAAAAAAAATTGCACTTCGCCCCCTCTCAACGTACATATTACCGTTACTTTAAAAAAAAATAATAAATAAAATTAAAAAAAAAATCATTTTCAAAACCATTTTACTACCACTATAAATACCAAACTAACAAAGAGATGATCACTAATGACATCTTTAGATACAAGAGGAGTATCATAAGGATGGATGTGATCAATGACCGAGTCAAGAATTGAGAGAGTGTTTGTCCGAATAGAGACAAGTACCATAATTCGGAACACCTAGGACTCGAGCAAAGTCATTGAGAGAGATGTTATAAGAGTGACCACTAACCATGAAAGACAAGCCCATACGACCATCGTAATTGGTGTGAAGAGTGATGGAAACATAGAACTCAAGAATAAATCTAGGACAATGGGTTCATCGATATCTAGGAGGCAATCAAAATTGATTCCGGCTAGTTCCCTACGAATGTTGGTGTTTTCTAGGAAAGAGTGGTCAATGGTCCTACCCTCATGAACATATCGTTTTTCTAGAGACTTAAAGATTTTGACTTGAGTGGGGTTAAGTCCTTTGGTTTTGTGGTGTTTTAGTAGGTAGTTAAGAGTATCCTTGTGGTCATAGTGAGTTGCGGGAGGCATGATGATTCCTAAAAACACAAATATCACATTTTTAGACTAAGTTGACATGAATTTTAATGTTGAAGTTCTAGTATGTACCTTTATGCAAACAATGTGGAGGTGCGGTTATCTCGACTCATTTAAATGCTTAAAACGTTTTAATATGCAAATTTTGTACTTAAAACTAGAGATAACCCAAGCTCTCCTAATTCAATGTAGCTTCGTTTGAATGTACCCGAAAATACATATAGTTATGTATTCCCTTTAGCATTCAAGAGACATTATGCAAGTGATGTTTTAAACATAACGTTTTTAATTTGTATCAACAATGTAAGAATAAAAAAATATTTGTCCTATTTGTGAGAAGTCATTTTTGCAAGAATTTAACATGGGGTGTTTTACTAAACATGCTAATATCCTCTAAGAATGCAATTCCTAACTATGGGAAACATGATTATTTTTGTTTTACAACTAAATGTTCTATGTGAATTTCTCAAGTTGATGCATAACCCCAAGTTTTAGTTTTTATGCAAAAATAGAATTCCTAGACGCAGATCAGAAGTGTAATTATGTTAAAAGTACTTACAATAATGATTAAAGAGCAAAGTTGATGAAGGAGAGACCAAATTTTCGTGTGTGGAGGAGTTGTGAAGTGAATAGTAACTGTTTTAGAGTGGTGGTGTAGGATAAGGAGTGCTTGGTTTAATATATATATATATATATATATATATATATATATATATATATATATATATATATATATATATATAAAGTTTCTGCAGGTTGGCGGATCTGGCGGAACCAAATATAGGGTTCCGCCCCTTATGTCTCAGGGTTCCGTCGGTTCAGCAGAAGAAGAAATTAAAAGGATTTGTTTTGATTTTTGTAATTTTATTCTAACGTTCAAAACTACAATGTATGTTCCATAAGTCCTAGTCCAAGTCTAAGAAGGTTAAATGGTTCTCGTTTAAGAGGTTTTGTAAGAATATCGGCAATGTTGTCTTTCGAGGATACTTTCTCGATTAAGATGTTTCCTTTTTAGATATTGTCATCAAGGAAATGATGACGGATTTTAATATGTTTAGTACGAGCATGTTGGACAGGATTCTTGCTAATGTCGATGGCTCCTTTGTTATCGCAAAGAATGGAGATGTCGTTAAGTTGAATTCCGTAGTCGACAAGAGCTTGCTTCATCCAAAGAGCTTGTTGACATGCTTTTCCGGCCAATACGTATTCGGCTTCGGTTGTTGAGATAGCGAGAGTCGTTTGTTTCTTAGAGAACCATGAGGTGAGACAATGTCCAACAAAAGTACAAATACCACTTGTGCTTTTTCTATCAACATAGTCACCGGCATGGTTTGAGTCGGCATACACTACGGTTTCTACTCCCGTTCCTTTGGGATACCATAATCCTAAATGTGTAGTACCCTTAATGTATCTAAAAATCCTTTTAACGGCTTCAAGATGAATAGTTTTAGGATCTTCTTGAAAACAAGCACATAGACAAACACTAAACATAATGTCGGGTCTACTAGTTCTGTGATAAAGTAGACTTTCAATCATACCTCTATTTTTAGTGTTATCTACGGATTCACTTTCCTCATTCTTGGTGAGTTTAGTTTCTGAAGACATAGGTGTTCTAATTGGTTTTGAATCTTTAAGACCAAATTTCTTAAGCATGTCTTTTATGTACTTAGATTGGTTAAAAAATATCCCATCTTCTAATTGTTTGATTTGGAGTCCTAAGAAAAAGTTGAGTTCTCCCATTATACTCATTTCAAACTCATCATGCATGATTTTTGAGAAATCATCACATAATTCTTGACAAGTTGATCCGAATATGATGTCATCAACATAGATTTGGACTATGATAATATGTGATCCTTTCTTCTTAGTAAAGAGAGTATTATCAACTAAGCCCATAGTATACTTATGGTCAACTAGAAAGGTTTTAAGTTGATCATACCACACTTTTGGAGCTTGCTTAAGTCTGTATAAAGCCTTTTTAAGTTTGTAAACATGATTAGGTTTCTCAAAGTCGGTGATGCCCGGAGGTTGAGCAACATAAGCTTCTTCATTTATAAAGCCATTTAAAAATGCACTTTTGACATCCATTTGAAAGAGTTTAAAATCATGTTCGCATGCATATGCAAGTAAAATTCTAATTGACTCGAGCCTAGTTTCATCATAGTCAATGCCTTCTTGTTGATTATAACCTTGTGCTACTAGCCTATATTTGTTTCTAGACACTACACCCTTCTCATCCATTTTATTACGAAATACCCATTTTGTTCCAATTATTGTTTGACTTTTCGGTTGAGGAACTAGTGTCCAAACGTCATTTTTAACAAATTGGTTTAGTTCTTCTTGCATGGCTACTACACATGACTCATCTTTTATAGCTTCGTTTATATTCTTTGGTTCAATGATTGACACGAAACAAAAGAAGTTACTTTCATTTTGGACTCTTGATCTTAGTGTTCTTTCGTTAATGTTTCCTATGACACTATCTAATGGATGACTTTTAGATTCTTTGACATTGACGATTTCTTTATTTAATAGTTCATCTTCCTTGTCATTATCTAAGTTTTCTTGACTTTCCATTATTTGACTTTCAACTAAGTCATCATCTACCAAAGTTGATGTGTTAGAGGAAGGTCGACTCTCGTCGAATGTTACGTTCAACGATTCCTCGACTCTTAAGGTTTCTTTGTTTAAGATGATATAGGCTTTGCTATTTTATGAATATCCAAGAAACACACATTCATAAGACTTTGGGTCAAATTTGGTGAGATAATCCTTGGTGTTAAGTTTAAAGCATTTACTCCCAAACACTCTAAAATATCCTAATGTAGGCTTTTTACCTTTATATAGTTCATATGGAGTTTTGTTTAAAAATAGTCTAATCAAGACACGATTTAAAATGTAAGTTGACGTGTCAATGGCGTTACTCCAAAACTTTTGTGGAATATTTTGTTCATTAAGCATTGTTCTAGTCATCTCTTGAAGAGTCCGGTTTTACGTTCTACTACACTGTTAGATTGAGGAGTGTGTGGTGCCGAAAAGTTATGAGTTATACCATTTTTATCACAAAAATTTCCGAATTGTATTTCATTGTCAAATTCTCGACCGTGGTCCGTTCTAATAGACACAATGCAAGTTCCTAATTAATTTTGAATTTTCTTACTTAGAATTTTAAATTGGTCAAAAGCTTCGTTTTTACTTTTCAAAAATTTTGTCCAAGTATATCTTGAATAATCATCTACTACGACCAAAGTGTAGAAGTTGCCTCCATAACTTTGTATAGCGGATGGACCAAACAAATCCATATGTAAAAGTTCTAGACACCTATATGTAGACACCATATTTTTAGCCTTATGGCTATTATGAACTTGTTTACCAACTTTGCAAGCATTAAAAAAGTGTTGGTCATATTTCAACTTGGGTAGGCTTCTAACTAAATCTTTAGAGGAGAGGTTTTGGATAAGTCTCATATTAGTGTGTCCTAAACGTCTATGCCATATAGTTGAAGATTCATCTAATGAAGTGAGGCAAAGTTTGTCTCTAGATGTTTGATCAAATGTCATGACATATATGTTGTTCTTAAGGACACCTTTGGCTATGGTTATGTCATTTTTAAGTATTTTACTTCCATTTTTACTGAAAATGACGTTATACTTTTTACGGAAAAGTTGACTAATACTAAGGAGATTAAAATCTAGGTTATCAACATGAGCTATATCATCAATAGAATGTGAATCATGAGAGATTGTACCTTTTCCAATGATTTTGCTTTTTACTTTGCTACCAAATGTAACATTACCTCCATCATATTCTTGATATGTTGAGAAGAGGCTTTTGTTTCCCGTTATATGCCTTGAACAACCACTATCTTTGATCCATTCATCTGGTTCCAAACTAACCTTCAAGCATACCTCATTTGAGTCTTGAGCCATGAGAGCAATCTCGTCATTCTTTGGCTCCTCGTCATCATCTTCACTATCGCTCCAAGCACCACTTACAAAAGCTCTTTGAGTTTTACTTTTGGGTGGTTTTGGACATTCTCCTATGGATGACTTGTGTCTCCGCACCTAAAGCACTTTCTTTCACTCTTTCCCTTCTTATCATCACGATCTTTTCGGAAGGCTTTCTTGTCATCTTTAGGTTGTCTTACAAACTTCCCTCGTCTTCTAAAGAACTTCTTGAAGTCTCTAATGGCCATGGCATATTCTTCATCGTCACTATCCGAGCTAGATTCTTCATCATCACTTGATTGAACTCTAGCTTTCAAGGCAATGGACTTGACTCTTTCTTTCTTGCCTTTAACTATTTCTGAATCTTTTTCCATTACCATTTCATGAACTTTGAGATTTCCAATTAGCTCATCAAGTGACATGCTTGAAAGATCTTTAGATTCTTCAATTGCGGTCACTTTGGCTCTCCACTTCGGATGGAGTGATCTAAGGAATTTCCTGATAAAATTCTTGCTACAAAATGATTCATCAAGTGCTTTAAGTGAAGTAATAATAGTGTTAAATCTAGCAAATGCACTATCAATAATCTCATCTTCGGGAATAGAAAATTGTTCGTATTGTTGAATAAGCAGATCAATTTTGTTATCCTTAACTTGTGAGTTTCCTTGATGAGTGACTATTAAAGATTGCCAAATTTCTTTAGAAGTTTTACACATAAAAACTCTTTCATACTCTTTCTTTGGTAAAGCATTGTAAAGCATCATTTTAGCTTCATTGTTTTTAGCAATCAACTTCTTTTGATCTTCATTATGTTTAGTAAGTGAGCTATCCTCATCTTTACCATTTGTAACATCCTTAAAAGTGGCTTTGTTATCACCATCAATGATTATATACCATAGATCTATATCTTTTGATTTCACGTAAGTTTCAAAGCGGTTTTTCCAATAGATAAAACCATTTGCTTCAAAAAATTGTGGTCTTTGCATAGATTGCCCTTCTTTGTAATTTTCAAAATCCATGGATCGTTTCAAGTTTTAAAACACAATATATTTTCAAAGCTTGAGTAACGTAGCTCTTGAGGTCAATTGTGGAAAACTAGAAGGGGGGTAGAATAGTTTACCGGTTTTTAACTTAATTTAACTTTGAAACCTTTACGTGTAATCAATAATCAAACTACTAAATGATAAGTAATATGCAAAAGTAAAGTAAAAAACAATCAAACCACAACACGAATGTTTATCGTGGTTCGACTACAAGGACTCTTTTTCCTAGCCCTACTCCACGCTCCGAGTATCCAACTCGAGGGTTTCTTTCATTCACCGGCAGAGAAAACCTTACACATCGCTTACACAAGATTACCGACACAAAGCTAGATGTTGAGTACTTACAAGGGTTCAACCACTCCCGTCACACTATGTATTTTAAGGACTAAAATACTAACCGATCATTACTGAAATTACACAATTAAATGAAGTGTAAACTATGCAAGTTTACACAATGCTAAGCTAACAAGACTTGCAACGTTAACTTTCGGATGAACTTGTGATCTTCTTTGCTACAAAATATCTCACACAAATGAAATGTTACTGAGTTAGATGAATGCAATGAGAATGTATGTGTAAATAATAATGGTAAGTGATGAAGAATTTCCTGAGTGTGGTTTGCTATTTATAGCCAACCAAGACAGCAGGCTGGCAGAACCGGTGGAACCAAAACAAGGGTTCCGCCCTTGTACCCAAAGGGTTCCGCCAAGCCTAACAGTCAAATATTCAAGAAATATTTCCATATCTAACCAAGTCTAATCAAGATCCTTTAAGTCAACTATAAGATAGGTTAAGTAAGAATCTTTCCAAATGTGCATAAGATCTTTCCAAAAGTCAACTTAGAGATTTTAGAAATCTTTCCAAGATTACACATGATGCATGCCATGATGTCATACAATATTTTTTATTTTTAGTAATATGAAAATATTATGTTTTATATGAAATGTAAATGTAGCAAATGTAATGTTTAAATGAAACGAGTAGGGCGCGGTCCGCCGCGTTGCGGCGGGACTTTGTATTTAGTCGGAAATTTAGTTAAGATTTTCAGATAGATTACCGTTGTAAGAATATAGATGTTGTTTTAACTTTTAGTAATTAGTTATTTTAGAATATGAGCGTTTGTTGGGACATGCAAGCAACTTTGTAAATTTGTTAATTGGTATAATTAACAAAGTTTTTTGTTGTTTTAGTTTAAGCAAGTACATGTGCATGAGTATTATAGGCCATGTAAATCGCATGACAACAACAGTAAGCAAGCAAAGTTCGGTATGTAAAGTAGCATGCAAAATGACAAAGGAGCAAACAAGTACAATAGCAAAAGCAATGTATAGATCACCTGTTTCTGAATAGCAACAAAACTGGGCCTAACAACGTCTACATGGAAATGGGCCTGACTCGCGTTAATGGGCTGGAAAAAAACCCGGAGATTACATGATACTACACGACGTCGTATCATTTGATAATTAATATATATATATATATATATATATATATATATATATATATATATATATATATATATATATATATATATATACATATATATATATATATATAATAAAGTCTAGTTATGAAAGACTTAAGCTATATATATGTTTTGCTAAAAATTAAAGTTTACACTTTTTCGTTAACAAAACTTAGCAAAGATAGTAAAATATAAATAATGTTTTTAGGCGATATTTGTATTAATAGAAAATACAAACATCAATTAAACGCGTTTTCTATATTTTCAAGTGTTTTGTGGAGATAAATTTACCTATTAATTTTTTACAAAATTAGAGATAGAAAACAAGAGGTTTTTTTCTCCAACTAAACGCACTCTTAATGTTTTTATGTTTTCTTGAGCAAGAATGTTAAATGTTAAAAAAATAAACTATTGGCATGTATCTTTAATTTTATAAAAAAACTTCACATCATTTACTTGTTTACTCGTAAAACAAAGTTCAACTCTTTGCAATATTTAAATGAATCGTACACTCGTAAAATGAAGTTCAACTCTTTGCAATGCCTATATGAATCGTACATGTGTTTAAAACGTGTGTCAAACGATTCAAACTTCAATCCAGCTTTTAAAACAAGGAATTGCGTGTTACTATCAGAAAAAAAAAAAATTGAGCTCCCCTTAATACAAATTTCTGGCTCCATCCCTGAATGCATCGGTTCTAATTTCTGTAACATTGTTCTTTACACCACATAAATACTAATCTTAGAAATCTCATTTTGCCAGTCACAGGTCTTGAATTCAGTCGTACGGAGGAAAAATTTAAGTTTAAGCTTTTACCATTGTAGCAAAAACAAATGCGGGAGGGAATGCACAAGAAAACATCATAACTAAATAGGGGTGAGCATAAAAACCAAAAAACCGAATCAAAACCGGAAAAACAAAAAAAAACGCACCGAAAAAACCGAACCAAATGAAAAACCGATGGAGGTGGTTTTGAGTTTTAGAACAACCGAATGTTTGGGGCGATTTTTGGTTGCATATAGAAAACCGAACCGAAAAATCCGCCCCGCCCCGCCTTTATATATCTTTCAAATTTTATCAAATAATCTTATCTTTATAATATTTGATTTGTTACTTATTTGCTTAAAAATAGTTTTGACCGTATCTTCTAAACTTTTAAACTTATTAGACAGTTCGTAATCTCCTATTATTCCTAGGTTTCCACACCCTATATAGACACAAATAATAACACTTAACAACTCAAACTCAACATCTTCAGTAAACCTTTCATTGAACAATTCCTCTTCCACATCGAAGATGCAAGCCATGGACACTGGAAAGATAAAGGTTGTAATTCTTTTATACTCATAGTTTAATAGTTTGTGAGTAAAATGAAAAAACATTGATTTATTGATGATCTATTGGTATGCACATAATTCGAAGTCAATTCTGTTACTTGTATCTTATATATCTAGGAATGATTTAATATTCAGTTTAACATTTGCTATTTATATATATTTGTTATCACATCTTATTATTCTATGTTGATAATTGTTTATTTTATTGTTCTAAGTTTTGACAAGTGTTTTTCGTTTGATTGTAGTTGTTACTTTAACTTTGCATTATTTGGGTTGTATGCCTACTGTCATTATAGGTTCGTTTGCTTTGGTTTGGTTTCGACTTCGAGCTATAAAAATATTGGTCAAACATTTATATATAAGATTAGTTCAGATAGTGAAAATAATGGTGACTTTTAAGCTTTACATCATTGTTGTTAGATTAAGGCTTTTTTTGGTCAAATATGCATATATAAGATTAGTTCGGTTTCGACTTCGAGCTATAAAAATATTTGTTATGTTATCTTTCTTTACACATATACTCGGAGAGTAAAATTGCTCATGTTTTTAACAAACTTAAACGACTGTCATGGACTTCTAGTGATCTATATATAGATAATGTTTGCATAGAGCATTCATGTGCCATTTGTTCATTAAAACACTTAACATCTGAGCAGTAGTAGTTGTAGATCATTTAGACATAGATGGTGTTTCTAATTTGTGGCCTACTATCTCCTTTCATTATGATGTTATCATTTTGTATTGCACGTTGTCATGTTCATTTAAGTGAATTAATAACAGGGCGCTTGTTATAGACGTTCTTGTTATGTAATAAAAAACTAGTTATATGTTTTAATGACTATCAACCAAATGATGATACTAATATTGAACTATCTTGTTACTTTTTAGTTTCAATATGCACCTGAAAGTCATTTCGAGGCTGAAGTTAGCAACATAAAAGATGAACTTGTGATTGATTTGGATAGCAAACAGGTTACTCAAACACCAATTGACGAACATGCTGTTGAGACTGATAAGAAGAATGGTGGTCGGAGATCACGGGTATGGGATCATTTTACCTTTGTAAAAGGTGAGACTCAAGTCCCATGTCCTTATTGTAAGACGGTGTTGGCTGCTGGAACAAAAAGGAATGGAACTAGTACCTTGATTCAACATCTGAAGAGTGTTTGCAAGAAATCACCTGTTTACAAGAAGTCTGACTTGAAGAACCAAGCTACATTGAGTTTCAAGCTGGTACCTATGGGGGAACCTAGCAGAGGTTTGGCTTCTTACACTTTTAGCCAAGCAAAATGTAAGAAATCTGTCACACCCCCAATTTACCTGACTTGCAGCGGAATGGAATGCCTGGGGGTGTAACTGTCATAGCACCATAACAAGGATATATTGAACGACCTAAAGTGTCGTTTGAAAAATACATCGTTTGATTTATTTAAAACACATCCAGTGTTACAAAACATAGGTCCGAAAGGTTGAAACGTTTACAGAAAACAAGTTCAGGAAATGTCAAACGATAATTTACACAAGTGCATGAAAATCCAAAATGTAGTGCGTCATCCCTGGCACACCCTAATGTGACTCCATGCATGTAATATGATAATGCCTTAGTTACCTGAAAATACATTGCGAAAACGGTCAACATAAAGTTGGTGAATAATCATAGGTTTATGAAATGTAATGTTGTACGGCCACCACAAGTATAAGTGCATGACAAAAGTCACGAAAAATAGTACAATAGACCTTAAGCTCATGACACCGAAGCTATGACTGATGAAATTATGCCCCTCCTGAATGTTCTGCCAAAACACTCAAATGTAACAGACATGAAATGCATCCGCTTACTGTTGGTAAATACTACCACGGATGGAGGCGTCACCCTCAATAGATCTATCCACTCACTCTCGCTTAAAGGCAAATTAACGGTTCATGATGATACTAGGGGACTTATCACATGGCAGACAAGCTACTTAAGCAATGTACATAGGTTTTGATACTTGGGCTCGTACTAAAATGGTGCAATGTATTCTCCCCCGTGGGATTTGAAAACAATCATAAAATGTATACGGGGCTATGAAAACTCACCTTAACTGATGATACTGTGATGATGTGAAAGGAACAACAATGAACGGTTAGCTGCCTCAACCTAATATGAATGATGAACGATCTAATTTAGATCACCACATGATGTTATGAATGTCCATGCACATGTTCCTATACCACTCTACTCTTTGGAAAAACACTTGTTGTTATAAAAAATATATATATTCCAAGACTTAGGAAAATATGGCTATTAGAAAAAATAAAACTAGTTGAATATATATATATATATATATATATATATATATATATATATATATATATATATATATATATATATATATATATATATATATATATATATCGTATGTATCAATGTTAGTGTTGAAATCCTCGGTTTGAAATCCTTGAAATAACGCCTTGTAGTGATAAGAATATACTTGTAATCACTAATACTTCGTTAGTTATGAAATTGGGTACTTGGTATTATTTCTAGCAATATAGAGTTACTACGTAGTTTTAGCGTTAATATTTCTAAAAGCTGTCAAAATGAAATAAGTTTTGCCGATATTCAAACGTGAATATCTTTGTCGTTATAAGTCTGTTTTACTTGTTCTTTATATCCACGGTTACGTCTTAGTATGTAGTAATATATTTTGGAAAGCTCGGATCCTCCGGGTTACGTCTAAAGCCTCTTTTTTTCCGACGAAAAACGTCCAACAGCATGTAATTTTCAGAAAAATACTTTTCGTCAATAAACTTGCAAAAAGCATAACTTCTTCGTTATAAACTCTTTTTAATCCGTTCTTTCGCCTACGGATTCGTTTTTGAAAGTATTTTCTAAAAATTTTGCAAAAGTTTCCTTTGTATTTACTGATTTTCCAGAATTTACCAAAATGGGACAGTAGGTATATTTACTTGTTAGAAATCCATTTCCAAGGTTCAAAACTAGTTTCTACATCAACCAAAACTCTTGCAAACTTCACAAAACTATACTAATCCTACCATACACCCTCTTAGGGTGCCATGGGTTCCTAATGACTAGTAAACAAGTTAATTTAACAAGGGAGTACCTAAAACCAATTCTAGGGTTTGTATGTTTCAAAAGTCTACAAAAATAAAGTGGTATAGCTAGTATGAGCATGAAATTAAGCATGAATACCATGAGATATAAGTGTTAATTAGATGAAAACATGAAAATAAATTTGAATACTCACTTTGAAATTTTAGGTGATGAGATGATTAGAAACATTGGATTACTTGTGTTTTTATGGTATGATTCTTGTTTAGGCAAGCAAAATGAACAACTTTGATGCTTTAACTTTTGGAAAATCTTCACTTGTTCTTGATATTGATGTTAGGTCGTGGATATGGTGAAAGAGATGAAGAGAATGGTAGCTTTGATCTTTAGAAATTATAATGTGAATGTTTAGCTTGTTTTTGGATATTTACTTGAAGTATATAGTATAAAAATGGTACATTAATGCACAAGGTTAAAAAAACTTACATACTTGTGGTCTTATGTGGTCTTGAGGCCGGTTTTCAAAGAGCAAGGGGGGGGGGGGGGGGGAGGTAGGGGTAGTTTTGATTTAATTAGGATTTTAGTGTAAGGTTTTGTGTAAAAATGTGTTATTAGTTAAAATCGGGTACCGGGTTTAATAGAAATAAATGTTAACAAAGTTAACCGGGACAAAATAAAGTCATAAGAATGATAAAAATATGTTGGGTACAATTACTGAGTGTTCGGGTGATTATTGTTTAGTTTTCACGAAAACCGTCGTAATATTCATAAACTTACGTTATAAATAAAATAAATTTCCAAAATACTGGGTAAATGAATGTTATAACTTTTATGATGATAAAATGGATATAAAAATATGTCGGGAACTCACCATTTCAGGTCATTTTCCCAAACTTTGACATTTTACTATTCATAAATCACTATTCATCAAAACACTATTCATCGTTTTACTATTCATCATTTTCGAGATCAATTTGATATTCTGATAAACATTTGGAAAATTTACTATTCACTAAACACTATTCATTTCCGGAAAAGTTTTCACTATTCACTTACATTACTCATTTCATTGTAAATTTAGTTTACGGGTATTCATATTCGCGTAACCGGATTGGTTTAGGTGCGAATTCATTTCATTAGTACTAAGGACACTGCATACGGACTAGAGACAGTCTGCATATCATCATAACAACATTTTCATGTTATACCACTCTTAGGATTTTCAAATTTATATATTTGATACATTTAACGTTTTCCTTATAAGTATTTATAATAAACGTTAACACCCGGTTTATACACGACGAATACACCCGAACACTCAGTAATTGTACCCAATATATTTTTATCATTCTTATGACTTTATTTTGTCCCGGTTAACTTTGTTAACATTTATTTCTATTAAACCCGGTACCCGATTTTAACTAATAACACATTTTTACACAAAACCTTACACTAAAATCCTAATTAAATCAAAACTACCCCTACCCCCCCCCCCCCCCTTGCTCTTTGAAAACCGGCCTCAAGACCACATAAGACCACAAGTATGTAAGTTTTTTTTAACCTTGTGCATTAATGTACCATTTTTATACTATATACTTCAAGTAAATATCCAAAAACAAGCTAAACATTCACATTATAATTTCCAAAGATCAAAACTACCATTCTCTTCATCTCTTTCACCATATCCACGACCCAGCATCAATATCAAGAACAAGTAAAGATTTTTGATTGGGTCTTAACTAGTCAACTTTTATTAGTCAACCACTTGTGAATGGTCAACCGTAAAAGTCAAACTAATCAAGCCAATGCTTCCGTGGAATACAGTGTTTCCCCGGGTCGTAATGTCCCAACGAGGTTGTGATGGTATTAAAAACGAATCTGTGATCGAGTGAATATGAACAGGAAAGGATAAAAGTGTGTGTGAGTGATTACACTAGGGTTTTATAAAATAAAATAACTTAGATAAACTATTTAAACGATTACGTGAAACCTAGATATCTAAAAACGTATAAACGTAAACCAAATTAAAAATCAGACGCGATTGCGTGCTGAGAAAAAGGTGAGTTTTAAGAAAAATAAACTACAGGGGTTGAAAATGAAAATTCTATAAACTTAAACTTAAAAGAAAATTAAATTAAAAAGAAAATTATTTTTTAGATTATTTTATTATTTATTATTAATTATTTAATTAAAAACTATTTAACTATTTAATTAAAACTAATTTAAATTAACCTAAAAATGATAAATACTACAAATTAAACTAAAAACTTGTAAAAATAATTTCTAAAACTTAAAATGAAGTTGAAGAAAGTATAAAAATTAAAAATAAATATTTTTGTCTTTTTATGGATTTTCTATTAATTAAAAACTATTTATCTTAATTAAACTATTTAAATTACTAATAGTACTAAATTAACTTAGAAAATTATGAAAAAATTTATAAAACTATTTTATGACTTATAAAAGCTAGGAAAAATATAAAAACTAGGTATTACCTTATAAAAATTAATTATGCTATTTATAACTTAATTATTGATTAATTACTAATAAAACTATTTTTAATTTTAATAAATACTAAATTACAAAATAAAAATCTGAGAAAATTATTAAAAATACTTTAACCTAAAAGGAAATTATTAAAAATATAAAAACACAACTTACTTAATAAAAATCTAAAAATAAAAATTAAAATTAAATTGTATTAAATAGAAACTATCACTTATTATTATATTTGTTTTTCTTGAATTTTCTTTTACAAAAATATATTATATATAAAAACAACTAACTTTAATAAAAACAACTATTTTATAGCTTAATAATAAGCACTGTGGGGGCTTATTACCTCCACAGTTGACTTTGGTTAACTGAAAATGGAAATAAGCTCAAATGAGCTTGTGTGGGACCCACTATGGATTATTCTGATCTAAATAAGTATATTGGACTTTTCTAAGCTAAAATTTGCCAAATAAGCTCAGTAGATAAGCTGATAAGCAAAAATAAGCTATTTCCAAAACTCAAAAGCAACACAGAATAGGGACAAAGTTGAGGGTCAAATTTAGGTGGGGTCCACTGAGTCCTAGGTCAAATTAAAGGTCAACTTTGGAAGCCTACTAGGAGGGGGGTTCAAAGGTCCAAGTTTGGAAGTGTGGGGCCCACTGTGGTGGTCACAAATCACCACCAAAGTGGTGGTGATGGGTTGGTTATCTACTGCACAGGGGAGGTTTTCTCCCTGCAGTTGAGTTTAGCCAGGTGTGGGGCCCACTAGAAAAATCACAAAAATGAAACAAGAGTGGGATCTCACAGATGAGGTGGGAGACTTTACACCCAAGAAGTTTCAGAACCTAAAACCTATTACACAAATCTACAAAAATCCCACAAGTTTTGAGAAAATCTAGAATGACACAATTTGACTTTTTGAGTTTAAACCCCTAAGTTGACTAATATGAAATTCTACCTTAATCTAATAACTAATTATGTTAAGATAAGCTGTAATTACATGATCTTAAGCTAAATTACCAAGTAATGAGCCTATATGATGAAAATGAACTACCAAATCCTAACAGATTACTAATAAGGTTATTTTAAAACTGATTTTGACTTTTTTACTAATAGTACCTGGTTTTTGTGGTTTGTATGGCCTAATATAACCTAAGGTAACATGTTACAAGCAGATACAACAACAATAAACACCCTAAGCATATACTAAACAGCAAATCCAAACACCCCTTTAAAACTATTTTTACACTACAACTTACAATTTTTAAACTATAATTATTGATATTAAGCCTTAAACACATTAAGTAAATATTAATTAAACTATTTGAACCTAAATTACACACAAGGAACAACAGAAATAAATTATGCCAAGAAATAGATTTTGCTTACAAATGAAATCAAGGCAAGGAGCTGAGAACAAGAACCACAGTTCAAAAACACTTCAAATGGGTTGTCACTAAACCATTTGAGTCATTTCCATCCAGATACATGCCCTGCTCACCTTCCTTCTTCTTCTTTCTTGCAATTTTCCATTTTACACTATTATTTTTGTATTTTTGATTTTCTTTATACTAGATTGTTTATTAAAGTTTCTAATAGCTTAAATAAGCTATGTCACCAGCTTATGTGAGCTAATAAGTCTCTAATCAACATTCATGAACAACAGAGCATTATTTTTGAAACTTAAAATTGTAACTTTGAATCTTAGAACATAAAACTTGAAATTTGGATTTAATAAAGTTTAAATCATATTAACTTAACAGGATACAAGCCTTTGAAAGTAAAAATTACAACTGAATGGTAAACTATACTACCTACGACTACATTAACTAAAGCTACACTAATATATTTTCTCCTCTGCTTCATTCTTTAACTTTATAGACTTTTCATGCTCCACTTGACTTTCTGAGAATATCCCACATCTATTTTTGACCATTCGATTGCTTAAAGTGATCTTGGCCTTTGAATATAATATTGGCGCCAAAATATCTTTTGCCAGCTGGGGTTGCTTGTGAGCGATTTCTGGGCAATTAATGAGATTGGGTGAGGTGTAGGGGACAGAGAAGTGAGTGGGTGAAGAGGTGGAAGCAAATGGTGGTGGTGGTATTGGGATACCAGTGAGGTGGATGGAAGGGTGAGGGAGAGTGAACAGTGGAGTGGTGGTATCTGGTTTGGGAGGGAGTTAACCAGGGGAGTGGGTTTGACCCCGTTTTATTATAAACGGGGGTGGGCTTATGTGTTTGGGCTTGCTGGATCATATAACAAAAAGGGCCAAGGGGTGGTATGGATTGGGTAATATTTTGGGTAAGATAATAGGGTCCGGTTGGTTTAAGCTTATAATACCACAAAGACTAATTTTGTAATTTAAGAAAAGTTGAGGGGCTGTTGTGGCCTTTTTCCAAATTTATTTATAAGGACCATATTTGCCAATATTGAATAACCTAAGTACCCAAAATGTAATTTTCCAATATTTCAATACCCGGGGACCTTTTCTGTCAATTCACCAAACTTCAGGGACCAATTATGCAATTTCACCAAACTGATCACCCAAGGACCATTCCTGCAAAAGATTAGTAATACAAGGACCAAAATTGAATTTCTCAAAGTTTTTAATATCCCAGGGACCACTTATGTCAATTTCCAAAGTATAGGGACTAAACTTGTAATTTTGTGAAACTTTGCACCAAAGGACTAAATATGTAACTTGATGATTAAAAAGGACCTTTGGTGACTTTTTCATGTTTTTAGAATAACCAGGGACTAGTTTTGCCAATTTTTGATACTTGAGGGACTGAAACTGCCAATTATGCAAACTTTGTACGTTTTTCATCTGTTTTTGATTATTTTGCATTTGAAACATATAAAACACACTTCTAAGATATTTTAAGTATTATGATGCATATTTGAGTGTTTTTGTATGTTTTGGCAGTTCAGATTGGTATAAAATGATGAGTATTTAGACACTCATCAATTTTCCAAAAGTTAAAGCATCAAAGTTGTTCATTTTGCTTGCCTAATCAAGAATCATACCATAAAAACACAAGTAATCCAAGGTTTCTAATCATCTCATCACCTAAAATTTCAAAGTGAGTATTCAAATTTATTTTCATGTTTTCATCTAATTAACACTTATATCTCATGGTATTCATGCTTAATTTCATGCTCATACTAGCTATAACACTTTATTTTTGTAGACTTTTGAAACATACAAACCCTAGAATTGGTTTTAGGTACTCCCTTGTTAAATTAACTTGTTTACTAGTCATTAGGAACCCATGGCACCCTAAGAAGGTGTATGGTAGGATTAGTATAGTTTTGTGAAGTTTGCAAGAGTTTTGGTTGATGTAGAAACTAGTTTTGAACCTTGGAAATGGATTTCTAACAAGTAAATATACCTACTGTCCCATTTTGGTAAATTCTGGAAAATCAGTAAATACAAAGGAAACTTTGGCAAAATTTTTAGAAAATACTTTCAAAAACGAATCCGTAGGCGAAAGAACGGATTAAAAGAGTTTATAACGAAGAAGTTATGATTTTTGCAAGTTTATTGACGAAAAGTATTTTTCTGAAAATTACATGCTGTTGGACGTTTTTCGTCTGACAAAAAGAGGCTTTAGACGTAACCCCGAGGAGCCGAGCTTTCCAAAATATATTACTACATACTAAGACGTAACCGTAGATATAAAGAACAAGTAAAACAGACTTATAACGACAAAGATATTCACGTTTGAATATCGGCAAAACTTATTTCATTTTGACAGCTTTTAGAAATATTAACGCTAAAACTACGTAGTAACTCTAGATTGCTAGAAATAATACCAAGTACCCAATTTAATAACTAACGAAGTATTAGTGATTACAAGTATATTCTTATCACTACAAGGCGTTATTTCAAGGATTTCAAACCGAGGATTTCAACACTAACATTGATACATACGATATATATATATATATATATATATATATATATATATATATATATATATATATATATATATATATATATATATATATATATATATATATATATATATATATATATATATATATATATATATTGCAACTAGTTTTATTTTTTCTAATAGCCATATTTTCCTAAGTCTTGGAATATATATATTTTTGATAACAACAAGTGTTTTTCCAAAGAGTAGAGTGGTATAGGAACATGTGCATGGACATTCATAACATCATGTGGTGATCTAAATTAGATCGTTCATCATTCATATTAGGTTGAGGCAGCTAACCGTTCATTGTTGTTCCTTTCACATCATCACAGTATCATCAGTTAAGGTGAGTTTTCATAGCCCCGTATACATTTTATGATTGTTTTCAAATCCCACGGGGGAGAATACATTGCACCATTTTAGTACGAGCCCAAGTATCAAAACCTATGTACATTGCTTAAGTAGCTTGTCTGCCATGTGATAAGTCCCCTAGTATCATCATGAACTGTTAATTTGCCTTTAAGCGAGAGTGAGTGGATAGATCTATTGAGGGTGACGCTTCCATCCGTGGTAGTATTTACCAACAGTAAGCGGATGCATTTCATGTCTGTTACATTTGAGTGTTTTGGCAGAACATTCAGGGGGGGCATAATTTCATCAGTCATAGCTTCGGTGTCATGAGCTTAAGGTCTATTGTACTATTTTACGTGACTTTTGTCATGCACTTATACTTGTGGTGGCCGTACAACATTACATTTCATAAACCTATGATTATTCACCAACTTTATGTTGACCGTTTTCGCAATGTATTTTCAGGTAACTAAGGCATTATCATATTACATGCTTGGAGTCACATTAGGGTGTGCCAGGGATGACGCACTACATTTTGGATTTTCATGCACTTGTGTAAATTATCGTTTGACATTTCCTGAACTTGTTTTCTGTAAACGTTTCAACCTTTCGGACCTATGTTTTGTAACACTGGATGTGTTTTAAATAAATCAAACGATGTATTTTCCAAACGACACTTTAGGTTGTTCAATATATCCTTGTTATGGTGCTATGACAGTTACACCCCCAGGCATTCCATTCCGCTGTAAGTCAGGTAAATTGGGGGTGTGACAGATTGGTATCAGAGCCAAGGTTATAGCGAACTAGGATGCATCATGATAGGGTTTATGATGTATACGATCCCTAGACTATAACCACATTATCATAGCATCTCATCATTTCATCATAAGTGCATGTTCATTGTTTTAGGTGATTTCTTTATACGAGTTATTTATTTTATTTCACCTTGATTATCACAGAACCATGTCTTCAGACCCAAACGTTGTCATACTGTACTCTATCACAGACTCCGATGTTGAAGGCTCTATGTCTTCTACTGCCTTTTCACCACCACCCATTCCTCTTGTACCTGTGTTGCCACTCTCGGCATCAGGTGAGGAAACCGAGCCTTTTGAGGAGGATGAGACGGCTCCTACTCCTCATGTTTCCCCTATTGCACCACCTAAGATTACCCGTACACCCACTGACACATCATCCTCTGCTACCACTATTCCATCAGAACCTAGGCTTATGTTTCCCCATAGGAAGACGACTATAGGTCCTAGTAAGAAGGTTTGTCCTGCTACATCTACCTTTAAGATCCCTACTATTCCTATGTTACCCACACCACTACCAGCCATACCCGCTACTACATGCATATCTACTTCACTATTGCCGCTTAGGAAGCATGCGAGGTTTACTACACCAGCTTCACCTACTACAGAGTCAGAATCAGAACCACCACCAGTATACCATGTAGGTGAGTGCTCGAGAGCAGCTGCTACTAGGGAGCCTACTGTTGCTAGTGAGTCTACAGATGCTAGGGAGCCTACAGATGTTACATTAGAGGATCAGTTAAGGGCTCAGCAGGAGCAGGTTGATAGTTTGAGTTTTAGGGTTGATGAGGTCATCACTACTCGACTTGAGGCGACTGAGGAGCAGGTCGAGGGTTTGCTTTTAGGCAGAGTTAGTATCGACGTGTCATATCATGGGCTTGAGGCACGGCAGTTGGGACATCGGGAGCTAATTGACCAGCTTAGAGGTGAGCTACCAGAGATACGGGATAGAGCTCAGACTACACAGGAGGCTCAGGGAGAGCTGACACACCAGTTGGCTGTAGCTCATGAGAGGTTGGCTATGATGGAGGGCAGAGATGCTGCTTTTCAGCTTCGTGTTCAGCATTTAGAGGAGATTGCAGTTATGATGGACAGGGAGATTCGTCATCTGAGGAGTGCATCTGGAGCTCCTGGACCATCTAGGGCACCTGGAGGAGCCTAGACATAGACTAGTATTGTATTAGCTTTTACTATTTTCCTAGTCCCGAGGTGTGGGACATAGTTCAAGAACTTGTAGTCTTTTGGTTGTTGTACAAACAAATATATCAAGTGCGACTCTACTATGTTGGAAATGTTGTGCTATATATATATATCGATCCATGTAGGCCGAAATTTTCATGTATTATATTCATGTGTTGTGATTATATTTATGATGTTTCATGGTTGCTCTTTATGGTTAACGTATTTGTACATGTCGTGGTTGTATCTATACGTGTCGTGGTTGTATTATTACAGGTTGTGGTTGTACTCGTACATGTCGTGGTTGTATTTATACTTGTTGTGGTTGTATATATACATGTTGTGGGCGTATATTTTTATACGATGACTATTTCTATTATAGTTTTCTCATGGTTGTTGTCGATTATTATTTATCAGAAGTATGGCGCCAAAGAAAGCAAAGGCTACATCAGAAACACCCGCTATGACACAAGCCGCTATTCGCAAGTTGGTCAGGGATAGTATAGCAGAAGCTCTGGAGACTGAGAGAGCTGAAGTTGCTGCTAGGGCTGCTGAGATTCCACCTAACACTGAAGTGGTTCAACCCACTACTAGGCGTGAATGTACTTGGAAGGATTTCAAGATTAGTGATCCTGTCAAGTATAAGGGCACTGAGGGAGCAGTTGCTTTGATCCGCTGGTTTGAAAAGACTGAGAATGTATTTCTCATGTGCGGTTGCCAGGAGGTTAACAAGGTAAAATTTGCTACTGGTATGCTTCTTGATGAAGCTATGTCTTGGTGGAATTCGTATGCTCAGCCTATTGTTATGGAGAATGCCTACAAGCTCACTTGGGATCAATTCAAGAAGCTGATGACTAAGAAGTTTTTCCCTCGTACTGAAGTGCAAAAGTTGGAAACCGAATTCTATGAGCTGGTAACAAAAGGTGATGACATTGAGACTTATATCAGGAAGTTTCAGGAGTTGGCTGCACTATGTCCAACTATGGTTCCGGACGATGAGAAAAAAATGGAGAATTTTACTGGAGGACTACCCGAAAGCATCCGAGGGGATGTGATGTCTTTCGACCCACAATCAATGGAAGAGGCCATTCGTATAACTCAGAAGCTTATGGTCCAAGTGTTAAAAGGAAAGTCTGTGTCACAACCCACAATTTCAGGTCATTTTTCCAAACTTCGACATTTTACTATTCACAAGTTACTATTCATCGATCACTATTCATCGTTTTACTATTCATCGTTTTTGAGGTCAATTTGACATTCCGAGACATATTCAGAAAATTTACTATTCACTTGACACTATTCATTTCCGAGAGGAAACCACTATTCACGTGCATTATTCATGTCATCGTAAATTTAGTTTACGTGTGTTCAAATTCGCGTAACCGTATTGGTTCAGGAGCGAATTCATGCATTATTATCAGGGACACTTCATACGGACTAGAAATAGTCTGCATATCATCATTAGGGCACTTGCATGCTATTCCACTCGTAGGATAACTAAATTTATACTTTTGGTATAATTAACGATTTACGTACGTTTATTTCAAATAAACACTAATACGCGAACGATAAGTGTCTAACATGTCCGACACTCCCGACTATGATCCCAATACATTTTTATACTCATTTCTATAATATAAAAACTATAATATTAAATTACCCGGTATTTTGGAAATTTAACTATTACGTATCGTACGTTTAACTTAATAACGACGGTTTTCACCAAAATTAAACGATAATCACCCAAACTCTCCGTACTTATACCCGACATATTTTTACAATTTTTATAACTTTATTATGACCCGAATAACTTCAACAAAATTTATTTCTAACAAACCCGGTACCCGATTAAACCTTAAACCTAAACCTAACCTAACTATACTTAACTACTAATACTAATTTTTACTAACTAATCACCCAACACATCCCCCTTTTCCCTCCCCTAGAACCGGCCACCCCCCCCTCCCCCCCCCCCCCCCCCTTGGTCTTCAAACTTTAATAACCTCACCAAACATATTTATTGTACACCTAACTTATGTCTCTAGTATATATTAAACTTTTTTCACATTAGTTATCACAAAATCACTTTTTACTTACAACTAGCAACTTTTCTCTTCATTTTCTCTTGTGTGTGGATCGATCCAAGGTGATCAAGGAGCAAGGAGGGTAAATTTTACAAGATCATATTATAAACTAGTTAGTATAATCATCCTTGTTAGAGTTTTGAAATAAAAACTCAAGGATTAGTAGGCTTTTTATCATCTAAACTCTCTAAACCATCAAGTAAGTTTACAAACTCATTTTTATGATTTTTACAAGTTATTATTATGTCTATATATTTTTCTTACAAGATCTTACACATGCATCAACTTGTACCACTTCATTTTTGTATATATTAACTTTCAAGCCCTAGAAATGGAAACATATGAAACCCTTGTTAGACCTAGTGGATTGGTGATGTTTAAGGACCCATGACACCCTAAGAAGGTGTATGGTAGGTTTAGACTAGCTTTGTGGTGTTTGAAAGTGGATTGATGGAGGATGGAACTAGTTTAGAGACTTGAAAATGGTTTTTGAAACTTTTGAAATACCTACTGTCCCTATTTTAATTTCGTGGGAAAATCAGTAGATGATGACCAAGTTTTGACCAAAGATTTAGAAAATACATTCAAAAACGAAACTTTAGGCGAAAGAACGGATTAAAACGAGTTTATAACGAAGGAGATATGATTTTTACAAATTTAACGACGAAAACTACTTTTCAGAAAACTGCTTGCTGTTTGGCAGAATACGACGGGTATTTTGAAGTAGTAAACGTAACTTTAAGGAGCCGAGTTATCTAAAATATACTAGTATACACAAAGACGAATCCGTGGACATAAAGAACAAGGAAAACGAGCCTAAAACGACCGAGTTATACCCGTTTTAACATTGTCAAAACTATATATATATTTTTGGTCACAAATAAAAATAATAACGTACGTACTAAACGGTAAATTTTCTAGAAAACATTACTAAGGACGATTTCTTATCAAATGAATACGTATGACCCGAGAGAATACTTATACGACGTAACGACGTATTTCAAGGTTTTGATACAAGGATTATAACGTTAACTTTTTCGTACAAATTATATACTCCTATATATGGATATATTTTCCTAAGTATGGAAACTATTTTTCTATGACGATAACTAGTGTTTCTAAATTACGAGTGGTATGAGCATCATGTGCATGTACATTCATTTCATTTCGGCTTGATCTAAGTTAGATCATGGTTATTCTTTTAGGTTGCGGCTAGTACTCGCGCCTAATTGTCCCGACTACTTTTACCTCATTGCACCATCTTTGTACCATCACTTCGAGGTGAGTTTTCATAGCCCCGTTTTAATTCTATATTTTGATTTCAAATCCCACGGGGGAGAATACAATTGCATTACTTATTTTTGTGTACATGCCTAAGTATAAAATTCATACATTGCTTAAGTTGCCTATTTACCACGTCTTGACAAGTCCCCTTTTATTATCATGGACCGTTAATTTCTAGTACTAAGCGAGAGTGAGTGGATAGATCTATCGAGGGTGACGCCTCCATTCATGTTTGGGTTGCTCCAAATGGAACGAATGCATTTCATGTCTTTATTATTAGAGTGTCTGGTAAACACTCATTGGGGCCAAGTAACGTCTAGCTTCGGGGTCATGAGCTTAAGAGCCAATGTATATACTTTCCGGACATCCTATTTCATGGCATTACTTATGGCATTTGTACACTAGATTTACTTATAAACCTATGATTATTCACCAACTTTATGTTGACCGTTTTTCGCAATGTATTTCTCAGGTAACTAAGGCATATCCTCATGGCATTGCATGGAGTCACTTTGTGTATCAAGGCTGACGCGTCACTTTTGGATTTCATGCACTTTGAACTATCGTTTGATTGTACTAAACTTGTTTCCGTAAACTTTTTCTAACTTTTGGGACCTATGTCTTTATAACTCTGAATATTTTGAATGAATCAAACGATGTATTTTCCAAACGACACTTTAGGTCGTTCAATATTTCTTTGCTTGTGTGCTATGATCCGTTACACCCTCAGGTATTCCATTCCGCTGCCATTCAGGTATTTCGGGGGTGCTACAGATTGGTACCAGAGCTAAGGTTATAGCGAACTAGGTTGCATCATTGACCCTAGACTATAACCACACCATCATAGCATATCATCATTTCATCATAAGTGCATATTTACTTATTTGTAGGCGATGCCATTATGCGAGTTATTTATTTTATTTCACCTTGATTATCACAGAGTCATGTCTTCGAATCCCGACACTGTTGTACTTTACACTATATCCGATTCTGATGATGAGGGTTCTGTGTCCTCTACTGCTGTTTCACCACTTGTTTCACCTACACCTGAGTTGCCACTCTTGGCATCTGATGGTGATACCGAGCCTTTCGAGGAAGAGGAGACGGCTCCTACTCCCCATGTCCATCCTACTATACCTACTGACATACCATCATCACCTACTACTACTATCCATTCAGAGCTGAGACTTATGTTTCCTAGGGAGAAGACTGTTCAGGGCCCTAGGAAGAGAGTTCGTTATGCTACATGTACTTATAGGAGTCTCCCTAGTCCTACTATGCCTACACCACCACCACCAGCTATACCCACTACCACTCCTATAGCTACCTCACTCTTGCCGCTTCGGAAGCGCGCAAGGCTTACCACTCCAGATTCACCCATTACCGAGACTGATGACTTTTCACCACCACCCGTGTACCACATAGGTGAGAGTTCTAGAGCGGCTGCAGCTAGGGATCCTACAGCCGTTACACTAGAGGATCAGTTTGATGCTCAGCAGGAGCAAGTTGACAGGTTGGGGCATAGAGTTGATGAGATTATCACCCCTCGACTTGAGATTGTTGAGGAGCAGGTTGAGGATTTGATTCAGGGCAAGGTTAGTATTGATGTGTCTTACCATGGGCTCGAGGCACGACAGTTGAGGCACCAGGAGGAGATTGAGCTACTTAGGGATGAGTTACCTGAGATTCGAGATAGAGCTCAGGCGACACAGGAGACCCAGTGGGAGCAGGTAGACCAGTTGACATTGCTTCGAGAGAGGGTAGTTGTTTTGGAGCGTAGGGATGCTTCTTCTCAGTTACGACTTGAGCATCTTGAGGAGATCGTGGTTATGATGGATCGTGAGATTCGTCGCTTGAGGGGAGAGCCTGGACCATCTAGAGCACCGAGAGGAGCCTAGGCGTAGACTGGTATTATATTAGCTTGTATTATTTCCTAGTCCCGGGATGTGGGACGTAGTTCAAGAACTTGTAGTCTTTTGGTTGTTGTACAAACAAATATTATCAAGTGCGACTCTACTATGTGGAAATGTTGTGCTATATATTATATCGGTCCATGTAGGCCGAAATTTTCATGTATTATATTCATGTGTTGTGATTATATTTATGATGTTTCGTGGTTGCTCTTTATTATTATCGCATTTATACATGTTGTGGTTGTATCGACACAGGTTGGGGTTATATATATACGTGACGTGGTTGTTGTGGTTGTATATATACACTTATCGTGGTGAGGTCTAGACAGATTGTGGTTGTACTCGTACATATCGTGGTTGTATTTATACTTGGTTATGGTTGTATATTTATATACGTGTTGTGGGTGTATATCTTTGGTACGATGACTATTTCTATTATGATTTTTCTCATGGTTATTTCCATTGTGATTTATCAGAAGTATGGCACCAAGGAAGAGTAAGACTGCACCAGAAACACCCGCCATGACTCAAGCCGCTATCCGCAAGTTGGTCAGGGATAGTATTGCAGAAGCTCTAGTGATTGAGAGAGCTGAGGTTGCTGCAAGGGCTGCTGAGACTGCTTCTAATACAGGGACGGTTGAACCACCCACTAATAAGAGGGAATGTACATGGAAAGATTTCAAGATTAGCGATCCTATCAAATTTAAGGGCACTGAAGGAGCGGTTGCTTTAATCCGCTGGTTCGAAAAGACTGAGAACGTATTTCTCATGTGCGGATGCCCGGATGTCAGCAAGGTGAAGTTTGCTACAGGTATGCTTCTTGATGAAGCTATGTCTTGGTGGAATTCGTATGCTCAGCCGATTGGTATGGAAAATGCTTACAAGCTTACTTGGGAGGAATTCAAGAAATTAATGACAAAGAAGTTTTGCCCTCGTACCGAGGTGCAAAAGATGGAAACGGAATTTTATGAGCTTGTGACTAAGGGTGATGACATTGAGACTTATTTCAGGAGATTTCAGGAGTTGGATGCACTATGTCCAACTATGGTTCCCGATGATGAGAAAAAGATGGAAAACTTTGTTGGTGGATTGCCTGAAAGTGTTCGAGGAGATGTGATTTCTTTTGATCCACAATCAATGGAAGAAGCTATTCGTATAACTCAGAAACTCATGGTTCAAGTGGTCAAAGGGAAAGCTGCTGTCAACAACAATAACCGTTCAAACAACACCAACTACACCAACACTCGGAACAACAACAACTATAACAACAATCGGAACCGCAATTATCCCAATAACCGGAACAACAATTCAAACAATAACAACAACAACAACAAGAGGAGGTTTGATTACAACCAAGGTGGAAATGCTGTTCAGCCGCCACCTAAGAGACAGGAAGTAGCAAAGGTTTATGCTGCAGGACCAAATGACAGAAAAGGTTACACTGGTAACCTACCTAAGTGCGAAAGGTGTCAGAAGCATCATAACCCAGGTCGTTGTCCAGATATTTGTGGCAATTGCAAGAAGGTTGGTCACCACATCAAAGATTGTAGACTTCCAATCGTGGGTGACAATCAGAAACCACCGGTAACGTGTTTTGGCTGTGGAGAACTTGGACACTTTAGGAATGAGTGCCCAAAGAAGAAGAATCAAGGAACTGGAAATCAAGATGGAAAAGCTCGAGGAAGAGCTTATGTCATGGGAGGAGACGATGTCAAAGAAGACCCGAATGTTGTTGCGGGTACGTTCCTCGTTAATAATCATTATGCATCCATTTTATTTGATTCAGGAGCGGATAGAAGTTTTGTGTCTATTGCATTTGCACCTTTGCTTAACATAGAACCGACCCCATTAGACATTTCCTATATCGTCGAATTAGCCGATGGGTCTTTAGTTAACACCAACACCATTGTTCGTGGTTGCACCATAAATTTTCTAAACCATCCATTCAATATAGACCTTATGCCCGTAGAACTTGGAAGTTTCGACGTTGTGATCGGTATGGATTGGTTATCTCGGCATCGAGCGAGAATTATTTGTGATGAGAAAGTTGTTCACCTTCCTTTTAACGGTGAAACTTTGGTTGTTCGCGGAGAGCGAAGTGGAACTAGACTCAGTATTATATCGTGCATTAAAACCGAGAAGTACATAAAGAAGGGTTGTTATGCATTCTTGGCTCACATCATGGAGAAGAAGTCGGATGAGAAACGACTTGAAGATGTGCCAATTGTTAAGGAATTTCAGGAAGTTTTTCCGGAAGAATTGCCAGGACTTCCGCCTACACGCCAAGTTGAGTTTCAAATTGAATTAGTGCCAGGAGCTGCACCGATTGCACGAGCACCGTATAGACTTGCACCTTCGGAAATGCAAGAATTGTCGAATCAACTGCAAGAACTTTTGGACAAAGGATTCATTAGACCGAGTTCCTCGCCTTGGGGAGCGCCGGTTTTGTTTGTGAAGAAGAAAGACGGAACTTTCAGGATGTGCATCGACTATCGTGAACTGAACAAGTTAACGGTTAAGAACCGTTATCCACTCCCCAGAATTGACGACTTGTTCGACCAGTTACAGGGTTCTAGTTTTTATTCCAAGATTGATTTAAGATCCGGTTATCATCAACTTAAAGTTCGGGAAGAGGATATCCCGAAGACGGCATTTAGAACGCGCTATGGTCATTATGAATTTCAAGTGATGCCTTTTGGATTAACCAACGCACCTGCGGTATTCATGGATCTCATGAATAGGGTGTGCAAACCGTATCTCGATAAGTTCGTGATCGTATTCATTGACGATATCTTGATTTATTCCAAGAGTAAGGAAGATCACGAAGAACACCTCAGAACAATACTGGAACTACTCAAGAAGGAGCAATTGTATGCCAAATTTTCTAAGTGTGATTTTTGGATACGAAGAGTTCAATTTCTTGGTCATGTTATTGATAGCCAAGGTTTACAAGTCGACCCGGCAAAGATCGAGGCAGTTAAGGATTGGGCTACGCCCAAGTCTCCTACGGAAATTCGTCAATTTCTAGGACTTGCCGGATATTACAGAAGGTTTATTGAAGGGTTTTCTAAGATAGCGAAGTCGTTGACAAAGCTGACACAAAAGAATCAAAAGTACGAGTGGGGAGAAAAACAAGAGTCCGCATTTCAATTATTGAAACAAAAGCTTTGTAGCGCACCGATTTTGTCACTACCGGAAGGTATTGAGAACTTTGTGGTATATTGCGATGCTTCGCATAAAGGACTTGGAGCTGTGCTAATGCAAAACGAGAAGGTGATAGCTTATGCATCTAGACAGCTTAAGATACACGAGAAAAATTACACTACTCACGACTTGGAATTGGGTGCAGTAGTTTTTGCACTCAAGATTTGGAGACACTACCTTTATGGTACAAAGTGTGTAATTTTTACCGACCACAAGAGCTTACAACATATACTCGATCAGAAGGAACTTAATATGAGACAACGTCGTTGGCTAGAGTTGTTGAGTGATTACGATTGTGAAATCCGATATCACCCAGGAAAAGCGAATGTTGTAGCAGATGCACTTAGCCGAAAAGAACGACTCAAACCTTTGAGAGTCAGGTCATTAGGAATGACTATCATTTCGCCATTACCATCGAAGATCTTAGAAGCTCAGATTGAGGCTCTCAAAGAAGAAAATCGACCACATGAGAAACTTTATGGTATGCCAGAAAGCGAAAATGGCTTTGTAAAGAGATCGGACGGAGTGTTATGTTTCAAGGACCGAAGTTGGATACCACTCTATGGCGGAGTACGAGAATTGATTATGCATGAATCACACAAGTCGAAGTACTCTATTCATCCAGGTTCGGATAAGATGTATCAGGATCTCAAAAAGCTTTACTGGTGGCCGAACATGAAAGCAGAGATTTCTACGTACGTCAGTAAATGTCTTACTTGTGCTAAAGTGAAAGCCGAACACCAGAAACCGTCAGGACTACTTCAACAGCCAGAAATTCCACAATGGAAGTGGGAACGTATTGCTATGGATTTTGTCACTAAACTTCCTAAGACGTCAGGAGGTTTCGATGTTATTTGGGTAATCATTGATCGACTTACCAAATCAGCTCATTTCATACCCATTAGAGAGACTTATTCAATGGAACAACTTGCTAGACTTTATGTCAAGGAAATAGTCTCAAGACACGGTGCACCAGTTTCCATCATTTCAGACAGAGATAGTCGTTTTACTTCAAACTTTTGGCGGTCATTACAAGATTCTTTTGGATCTCAGTTAGACATGAGCACTGCTTACCATCCTCAGACCGATGGTCAGAGCGAGAGGACTATTCAGACACTTGAAGACATGCTTAGAGCGTGTGTGATTGACTTTGGAAATGGTTGGGCTAACCATTTGCCGTTGATCGAATTTTCCTATAACAACAGTTACCATTCGAGCATTAAGGTTGCACCATTCGAGGCACTTTATGGTCGTAAGTGTCGATCTCCAGTTTGTTGGGCCGAAGTCGGTGAAGTACAATGTACTGGCCCGGAGATGGTACAAGAAACAACAGAAAAGATAATTCAAATTCGAGAGAGACTCGAAACTGCTAGAAGTCAACAGAAGAGCTACGCAGATGTTCGACGCAAACCGTTGGAATTTCAGGTCGGAGACAAAGTTATGTTGAAAGTCTCGCCTTGGAAGGGCGTGATACGATTTGGAAAACGCGGGAAATTGAATCCGAGATACATTGGGCCATTCAAGATCCTGGAGAGGATTGGTCCGGTTGCTTACAAACTTGAACTTCCGTCAGAACTTAGCAACGTACACAACACGTTTCATGTTTTGAACCTCAAGAAATGTCTTTCGGATGAGTCTGCCATTATACCATTAGAAGAAATACAACTCGATGACAAGCTTAACTTTGTGGAAGAACCAGTTGAAATAATGGATCGCGAGATCAAACAGTTGAAACAAAGTCGAATTCCGATCGTGAAGGTTCGCTGGAATTCTCGAAGAGGACCCGAGTTTACTTGGGAACGAGAAGACCAAATGCGACGCAAGTATCCACAACTTTTCACTGAGCCTATTACCGAGACCAACACTAACTGAATTCAGGGACTGAATTCCTTTTTGGATGGGCGACTGTCACAACCCACAATTTCAGGTCATTTTTCCAAACTTCGACATTTTACTATTCACAAGTTACTATTCATCGATCACTATTCATCGTTTTACTATTCATCGTTTTTGAGGTCAATTTGACATTCCGAGACATATTCAGAAAATTTACTATTCACTTGACACTATTCATTTCCGAGAGGAAACCACTATTCACGTGCATTATTCATGTCATCGTAAATTTAGTTTACGTGTGTTCAAATTCGCGTAACCGTATTGGTTCAGGAGCGAATTCATGCATTATTATCAGGGACACTTCATACGGACTAGAAATAGTCTGCATATCATCATTAGGGCACTTGCATGCTATTCCACTCGTAGGATAACTAAATTTATACTTTTGGTATAATTAACGATTTACGTACGTTTATTTCAAATAAACACTAATACGCGAACGATAAGTGTCTAACATGTCCGACACTCCCGACTATGATCCCAATACATTTTTATACTCATTTCTATAATATAAAAACTATAATATTAAATTACCCGGTATTTTGGAAATTTAACTATTACGTATCGTACGTTTAACTTAATAACGACGGTTTTCACCAAAATTAAACGATAATCACCCAAACTCTCCGTACTTATACCCGACATATTTTTACAATTTTTATAACTTTATTATGACCCGAATAACTTCAACAAAATTTATTTCTAACAAACCCGGTACCCGATTAAACCTTAAACCTAAACCTAACCTAACTATACTTAACTACTAATACTAATTTTTACTAACTAATCACCCAACACATCCCCCTTTTCCCTCCCCTAGAACCGGCCACCCCCCCCCCCCCCCCTTGGTCTTCAAACTTTAATAACCTCACCAAACATATTTATTGTACACCTAACTTATGTCTCTAGTATATATTAAACTTTTTTCACATTAGTTATCACAAAATCACTTTTTACTTACAACTAGCAACTTTTCTCTTCATTTTCTCTTGTGTGTGGATCGATCCAAGGTGATCAAGGAGCAAGGAGGGTAAATTTTACAAGATCATATTATAAACTAGTTAGTATAATCATCCTTGTTAGAGTTTTGAAATAAAAACTCAAGGATTAGTAGGCTTTTTATCATCTAAACTCTCTAAACCATCAAGTAAGTTTACAAACTCATTTTTATGATTTTTACAAGTTATTATTATGTCTATATATTTTTCTTACAAGATCTTACACATGCATCAACTTGTACCACTTCATTTTTGTATATATTAACTTTCAAGCCCTAGAAATGGAAACATATGAAACCCTTGTTAGACCTAGTGGATTGGTGATGTTTAAGGACCCATGACACCCTAAGAAGGTGTATGGTAGGTTTAGACTAGCTTTGTGGTGTTTGAAAGTGGATTGATGGAGGATGGAACTAGTTTAGAGACTTGAAAATGGTTTTTGAAACTTTTGAAATACCTACTGTCCCTATTTTAATTTCGTGGGAAAATCAGTAGATGATGACCAAGTTTTGACCAAAGATTTAGAAAATACATTCAAAAACGAAACTTTAGGCGAAAGAACGGATTAAAACGAGTTTATAACGAAGGAGATATGATTTTTACAAATTTAACGACGAAAACTACTTTTCAGAAAACTGCTTGCTGTTTGGCAGAATACGACGGGTATTTTGAAGTAGTAAACGTAACTTTAAGGAGCCGAGTTATCTAAAATATACTAGTATACACAAAGACGAATCCGTGGACATAAAGAACAAGGAAAACGAGCCTAAAACGACCGAGTTATACCCGTTTTAACATTGTCAAAACTATATATATATTTTTGGTCACAAATAAAAATAATAACGTACGTACTAAACGGTAAATTTTCTAGAAAACATTACTAAGGACGATTTCTTATCAAATGAATACGTATGACCCGAGAGAATACTTATACGACGTAACGACGTATTTCAAGGTTTTGATACAAGGATTATAACGTTAACTTTTTCGTACAAATTATATACTCCTATATATGGATATATTTTCCTAAGTATGGAAACTATTTTTCTATGACGATAACTAGTGTTTCTAAATTACGAGTGGTATGAGCATCATGTGCATGTACATTCATTTCATTTCGGCTTGATCTAAGTTAGATCATGGTTATTCTTTTAGGTTGCGGCTAGTACTCGCGCCTAATTGTCCCGACTACTTTTACCTCATTGCACCATCTTTGTACCATCACTTCGAGGTGAGTTTTCATAGCCCCGTTTTAATTCTATATTTTGATTTCAAATCCCACGGGGGAGAATACAATTGCATTACTTATTTTTGTGTACATGCCTAAGTATAAAATTCATACATTGCTTAAGTTGCCTATTTACCACGTCTTGACAAGTCCCCTTTTATTATCATGGACCGTTAATTTCTAGTACTAAGCGAGAGTGAGTGGATAGATCTATCGAGGGTGACGCCTCCATTCATGTTTGGGTTGCTCCAAATGGAACGAATGCATTTCATGTCTTTATTATTAGAGTGTCTGGTAAACACTCATTGGGGCCAAGTAACGTCTAGCTTCGGGGTCATGAGCTTAAGAGCCAATGTATATACTTTCCGGACATCCTATTTCATGGCATTACTTATGGCATTTGTACACTAGATTTACTTATAAACCTATGATTATTCACCAACTTTATGTTGACCGTTTTTCGCAATGTATTTCTCAGGTAACTAAGGCATATCCTCATGGCATTGCATGGAGTCACTTTGTGTATCAAGGCTGACGCGTCACTTTTGGATTTCATGCACTTTGAACTATCGTTTGATTGTACTAAACTTGTTTCCGTAAACTTTTTCTAACTTTTGGGACCTATGTCTTTATAACTCTGAATATTTTGAATGAATCAAACGATGTATTTTCCAAACGACACTTTAGGTCGTTCAATATTTCTTTGCTTGTGTGCTATGATCCGTTACACCCTCAGGTATTCCATTCCGCTGCCATTCAGGTATTTCGGGGGTGCTACAGTCTGCTGCAAACAACAACAATAACCGTTCAAACAACACCAACTACAACAACACTCGAAACAACAACAACTATAACAATAACCGAAACCGCAACTACCCCAATAACCAAAACAACAATAACAACAATAACAACAAGAGGAGGTTTGATAATAACCAAGGTGGAAATGCTATCCAACCAGCACCTAAGAGGCAGGAAGTGGCAAAGGCCTATGCTGCAGGACCAACAGAAGGAAAAGGATATACTGGAAAACTACCCAAGTGTAACAAATGTCAAACTCATCATAACCCTGGGAATTGTCCTAGAGCTTGCCAGAACTGTGGAAAAGTCGGTCATTCGACTAGGGAATGCAGAGCTCCACGAGGAATAATTAATCAGAACCAACCAGGAGCATGTTATGGTTGTGGAGAGTTGGGTCATTTCAAGAACAATTGCCCAAAGAGGAATGATCAAAGAGCTGGAAATCAGGGCGGAGTAGCTCGAGGAAGGGCTTATGTTATGGGAGGAGAAGATGCCCGAGAGGACCCGAATGTTGTTGCGGGTACGTTCCTCCTTAATAATCGTTATGCATCCATTTTATTTGATTCAGGAGCGGATAGAAGTTTTGTTTCTATTGCATTTGCACCTTTACTTAACATAGAACCAACTACCTTAGACATTCCCTATATTGTTGAATTAGCCGATGGGTCTTTAGTTAACACCAACACCGTTATCCGTGGTTGCACCATCAATTTCCTAAATCACCCATTCAATATAGACCTTATGCCCGTAGAACTTGGAAGTTTTGACGTTGTGATCGGTATGGATTGGTTGTCTCGACATCGTGCAAGAATCATTTGTGATGAAAAAGTTGTTCATCTTTCTTATGGAGGTGAAACTTTAGTTGTTCGCGGAGAACGAAATGGAACTAGACTCAGTATCATATCATGCATTAAAACCGAGAAGTACATAAAGAAGGGTTGTTATGCATTCTTGGCTCACATCACGGAGAAGAAGTCGGATGAGAAACGACTTGAAGATGTGCCTATTGTTAAGGAATTTCCAGAAGTTTTTCCGGAAGAATTACCAGGACTTCCACCTACACGTCAGGTTGAGTTGGTGCCAGGAGCTGCACCAATTGCACGAGCACCATATAGACTTGCACCTTCTGAGATGCAAGAATTGTCTAACCAATTACAAGAACTTCTAGACAAAGGATTCATTAGACCGAGTTCCTCGCCTTGGGGAGCACCGGTTTTGTTTGTGAAGAAGAAGGATGGATCTTTCAGAATGTGTATAGACTATCGTGAGCTGAACAAGTTAACGGTGAAGAATCGTTATCCACTCCCTAGGATTGATGACTTGTTCGATCAGTTACAAGGTTCCTGTTTTTATTCCAAGATTGATTTAAGATCAGGCTACCATCAACTCAGAGTTCGGGAAGAAGATATACCGAAGACAGCATTCAGAACACGTTATGGTCATTATGAGTTTCAAGTGATGCCTTTTGGATTAACCAACGCACCTGCGGTATTCATGGATCTCATGAACAGAGTGTGCAAACCATATCTTGATAAGTATGTGATTGTATTCATTGACGATATCCTGATTTATTCCAAGAGTAAGGAAGAGCATGAAGCACACCTCAGAACAATATTGGAACTACTCAAGAAGGAGCAATTGTATGCCAAGTTTTCAAAGTGTGATTTTTGGATACAAAGAGTTCAATTTCTTGGCCATGTCATTGATAGCCAACGATTACAAGTCGACCCAACAAAGATCGAGGCAGTAAAGGATTACAAGTCGACCCAACAAAGATCAATTACTATATTGGTTGTAGCTAGAAGATGTGCAGTGGAAAGTGAACAAGTTTGAGTTTGAAGACTAACAAAAGAGTGAAGGAAGACAATAAAGAGCTTATTTTTTATTTAGCTTTTTAAACTTTCGTTTCAGATTTATTTGATTGTTGGATTTTTTATGGTTGTTTCGTACTTTATTTGCTAGCTTTGGATTGTTAGATTGTTGGTGGTTTCTGTCAAATGTTGGCTTGATTTATGGATTTACGATTTTACGATTTTTATCTAATGTTTCTTGATTTATGGTTTCCGCTAAACTTGCATTTCAAATTTCTTTGACTAACTTGCTTGCTTATTTGTTACTAGTTTGTCCACTTTATTGTTATTGTGTTCCGTTGAAAAGTTTATTTGTTACTAATTTGTTTTATTGGTTGAGTAAACAAGTGATGGATCATAACTTTCGAGTTAACAATTGATAAATTTGAAAGCATACAAAAAACCAAAAAAAAAAAAACCGACCAAACCGATTTAATAAAAAAACCGAAAACCGAAACCGAACGGTTTGAAATTCTTAAAAACCGAAGTTTTCGGTTCGGGATTTGGTTTTAGTCAAAAACCGCCCCATGCTCACCCCTATAACTAAATAATGCAAAATGAACGCCAGAAATTCTGCACAAGGTTTTTATTTTTAAGGATTTTGAATGTGGTAACAAATGCTTAATATATTTACTTTTCTTGTTAATGGATCTTAATATTATTCCATCAACGAGCCCATCTTCGAGCGTGTCACCAATTCTAGTAGATTATATAGGCTTAAAGAACTCCTCTTCCCTAGAATTGATTTTCTAGCTGCTATTCCTGAATCCCGTTTTTTGTTGTTACTTACATATGATGATCCAACAAAAATTAGCAAAATTATAGGGATACAAATAAAAATAAAAGTAAAAAGAGACATGACGAAATCTCTATATTTTCTACAGTTGTATTTAATGTAGGGGTACGGAGTTCTCCAGAAGATTTTCCAACGCCTAAAGGGTTGGAGAAGATTTTCAAATCAAACACAATGCATCGCCTAATTTTACAAAGATGATAAAGAAGACTTTCACTACATGTGATATGATTATCCACTGAATGATTACTTGACAGAGAGTCTTGAAGTTGTGATGCAGAATTGGGTGATAAGGCAATCCAATGTATGACTGCAAAAAGTACAACCCAAAAACCTGCATTGGAAGATTAAATGTAATTAATAATTTTGTTAATCTAAAAAGGAACTAAAATGAATATGAAGTTTAGCTTTGACCTTGTAAATCAAGTTGTTTACTCTGAATATGAGTGTAATACAAACATAAAATTAACCATAAACAACATAATATTTCAAACATATAATGGCACAAAACAAGATTTCAAAATCTTAAATATTATTAATTATCCAAAGTGTAATACAATACTTGCATACTAGCAGCCTATACAAAAAAAAAAAAAAAAAAAAAAAAAAAAAAAAAAAAAAAAAAAAAAAAAAGTGGATACATCAGTAGAAGGAGCATCAACATTTAACTTAGCAGCCCACCTAAACACAAAAAACTCAAAACAACTCGAACAAACAAAATCTGCTTAATTTGGGAGAAACACAACACTATCAAAAACTGCATAGCAACTGAATCACTTCATTCATGTTAGGTCGAAGGGTATCAGTATCATGTGTACAATCAATGGCTACGCGGAGAACCTTTATAATCTCAGTATTGGAATCCCTAAAAGTCTCGGGTCCAGAACCTCATTTTCCAATTATGTCTCCATTTTGTTGAAATCCGGTCTACAATATTGTTGTCTCCATATTCTATTTCCACTGGCTTCTTTCCGGTAACCAGTTCCATCAACACTACCCCAAAACTATATACATCACATTTCGTGGTAGCTTTGGAAGTACTTGCATACTCTGTAATAATCAAACATCAAACTTCAATCACACAACATGTAAGGAAGTAGGTAAGTGCTAAAACAATGCAACATCCTTTTATGTTGGTTTTTGGTAAGCGTTTTTTTTCCAATGAAAAGAATAACAATCTAAGTTTCAAAATTTTAGTTTCATGTAATTATCTTCATGTAATTATCATAGAGAGCAATTTAGGTGCTACATCAATGGTACGTTGGAAAGAAGGTCAACATAGTCAACACTTACCGGCATGCACATGCTAGAAGTTTAAAGACTTTAGAGTGTAGATTAACTTAAATGAAATTCAAAACCTGGTTACCTTAAATCAAAATTATTATAGTGTTAAGGGCTTTATTTATTTATTTATTTATTTTTTCTTGGAAAAGAAGATAGCAAAACTAAAAACATAACTAGAATTTAAACCAACCAAGTTAGATAATAGTTTGTATCGATGTCTACCTGGTACAATGTAACCATAAGTGCTTGCAACACCTGTTACAATGGCTCTTCACCTGCCTCTATAACTATTTTTGTGCCAAAATCACCAATTTTTGGTTGAAAGCTTCCATCTAGTAAAATGTTCTTGGACGTTAAGTCTCAATGAATGATTTGACGTATTATATCGTGGTGAAGATAGGCTAGACCACGTGCTACACCAAGCGCAATCTTAAGTCGTGTTGGCAGATCAAAAAGACAATTAACTCTACGGGTGAGCATGGGGCGGTTATTGGCTAAAACCAAACCCCGAACCAAAAAAATAGGTTTTAAGGTTTTTAAAACAAACCCCGCACCAAAAGTTCAGTTTGGTTTTTGGTTTTTTGCGATTTAGTTTTCAGTTTTTTTGGTTTTTGGATATCCAAAATTTGAGTTGATGGTTTTATGTTAGACCTATTATTTTAGTTGATTTCTTAAATTCGAATATCCAAAATTTCGGATAACAATTTTATAAAACCAAATATCTATAAATTTTGGAAAACTTTTATATGAGTTCCAAAACTGACATTTCTTAAAACCCAACCTTTTAATAAATTTTGATCAATTTTTCGGATATCCGAATACGGATATTTTTTGAACATCCGAAACCTAAATCAAGAAATCCTAGAATGTAAGTTGAATATTTTGTTGTAAAATAATAAGATTACATAACATGTATATAAAGATGAGATATGCGAATATATATGAAATTAAAAAAACAAACTAACTTTACGAATTAATATCTAATATCTTAGTTTTTGGACTTTGGTGATTACTTATATCAGACTAATACGTATACATTTTTTATTAGTTTAATGAATATTAGTATGTGGCGGTTCGGTTTTTCTGTTTGGGTTTTCATATAAAACCAAAAACCGAACCAAAACTTTTGGTTTTTAAAAAAACCAAAACCGTACCATCGGTTTTAGAATTGGTTCAGTATTTTTGGGGTAGCTTTTTTGGTTTTCTGGGTTTTGGTTCGGTTTTCCGGCTTTGTTGCTCTCCCCTAGTCAACTCTATGAAGTGTCTCCCAAAGGTTTCCATTTTGAAAGTATTCATATACCAACAAGCTGGAATCCAAACTCGAAACGTAGGAATACAACCTCATTATATTCAAGTGCCTTATATTTCCTAGAATCTCAACCACAGTTGTAACTTCCCGGTTCACCATCTCAATGTCTTGATCATGACCAGAAGAAGATTCATCTCTTGTGTTGATTTGCTTAACAATAACAATCTCTCCATTGTGAAGGTCGATCCTGTAAACAGTTCCTGACCCACCATATCCAACCGCATTCTGGTCAAGCCTTCCAAAATTTCATTCTGATCAAAAAATTCCATATGAAAGTTTTGCACATTATATGAGATTCTAGAAGACGGTGTTTCATTATGTTTTAAAACACATTTTTTAAATAATAAACCAACATCCAACCATAAGAATACCTCCTCCAACCACAACACTTCCAAGAATCAGCCAAGTGTAATTATGTTTCTTCGAACATATTGCGAACTTTTTACCTTCAGAATTTTGGTTTTCGGGAATACACAGTTTTTGGTTCCCTAAAACATTTCCTAGGAGTCCGGCTTCTATGAAGGGGACAGGAATGGGTCCGGAAAGAAGATTATCTAACAAGTTCATTAAGTTTGGAAGTAAATCACAAAGACTTCGTGGGATCGAATCAGTTAACATATTTCTTTAGAAATCGAGCACACATAACGATTTTATCAAAGATAGTGAACTAGGGATTTTAGAAGTTAGTTTATTTCCTTGCAAGAATAACACGTCGAGTTTCTTTAGTTCACAAAACTGTGAAGGTATATTAGACCAGAAATATGATTGTTGCTGAGATCAATTTTCAATAGATTGGAAAGTTGTGAAATCTCAGAAGAGACAACTCAGAGATACGATGACTTTGTAAAAACAATTCTAAAAAATTTCTGGCATTTCTGATTGCTCTAGGTATGGGACCGCTGAAAAGGTTGTAACTTAGATCTGTCATGGACACTAATGGGAGGCTAAAAATTTGTTTGGGAATCTTTCCTGACAAGTGGTTTAGACCTAGTCGAAAATGAACTAGAGAAACACATTTTGCATATCTTTCAGGCAAGAGACCAGTTAACAAGTTGTTAATTACTACCAAGTAATACAACTTACCTCCATTGCAGATTTTATGTGGCAATTCACCCGTCAACTGATTATAAGCCAAGTTGACAATACGCAAAGGTGGTGAACTCCCTAGACCCCGGGGAATTTCACTAGTGAAACTATTATTATAAATGGATAGCCGTTCCAAAGATTTTGAATCCCCGAGCCCTTATAGGATTTGCCCAGTGAGACTGTTTCCAAAAAGATGTAGAAATTTTAATTTGAGTAATTTGCAAATGAAGTGCGATAGTATCGGTTAACATGATATCAGATATGTCGATATCAGTAAAGTGGGTGAGGTTTCCTAGCTCTTGTGGTATCTGACTCACGAGTCAGTTGTCGTAAACCTCAAACACTTTCAAATTTCTCAACAGAACCATCAATTTGGGAACTGAACTAAGTAGGGGTGAGAATGGTGTGGTTTTGGCTAAAACCAAAACCCGAACCGAAAATTCAGTTTTAAGTTTTTTAAAACCAAACCCCACACCAAAAGTTCGGTATGGTTTTAATTTTTTTTACGGTTTTCGGATATCCGAAATTTGAGTTGATGGTTTTATATTAGACCCATTATTTTAGCTAGTTCTTTAAATTCAGATATTCGAAATTTTGGATAACTGTTTTATATATCCAAATATCTATAATTACCGGAAAACTCTTATATGAGTTCCAAAACTGAAATTTCATAAAACCCAACCTTTTAACAAATTTTGATCAATTTTTCGGATATCCGAATATAGATAATCTTTTGAAGATCCAAAACCTAAATCAAGAAATCCTAGAATGTAAGTTGAATATTTTGTCGTAAAATAATAAGATTATTTAACATGTATATAAAGATGAAATATGCGAACATATATGAAATAATAATAAAAAAAAAACTAACTTTATGTATTTATTATAGTGTTAGCTAAATAAGCACTTGTTACAAATATATAATCTCTTAGTTTTTGGACTTTTGTGATTACTTGTATCAAAACTAATACGTATATATTTTTTATTAGTTTTATAAACATTAGCATGTGGCAATTCGGTTTTTACGGTTTGGGTTTTCATATAAAACCAAAAACTGAACCAAAATTTTTGGTTTTTTAAATTCCAAAACGGCACCATCAGGTTTAGAATTGGTACGGTTTTTTTGGCGGTTTTTTGGGTTTTGGTTAGATTTTTCGGTTTTGTTGCTCTCCCCTAGAACCAAGCAGAATATTCGTTTGTAATTCAAGCTCAACGAGCGATGTCATGTTTTCAATTGATTTCGGGATTAGACCAGTTATCATACAAAGTACCCAAGTACATATATTTTAGTTTTGTCAAACGGGAAATACTAACCGGCAATCTCCACAAGTCGAACTCAAGATTTCTTAGGTTGGTGAAGGACTACGGGAATTTTCCAGAAAATGAAGACGAGGACAAATCAATCTTCCGGAGAGATACCATGGGAGAAAAGTCAGGAGGCAGTTTTCCGGTGAGACTTGTATTAGATATGTATTATGTTGTGAGGCAAAGTAGTTTATGTGTGTGTTTTTGAGTTTGTGACTTAACTCGGTTTCTGAGAGTTATAAAGGGGGTTGTCTATTTTTGTTAGAGTTTTACCTTTTTTTCTTCTAGTTTTGAGAGTGGTTGGGGGGTTGACCATTTTTGTTAGAGTTTGATCATTTTTCCTTTTAACACCTAAACATTTAAGCTCCCCTTCAAAGTTATGTATTTTCCAAACAAGGTCCTTAATACTTAACTTGTTTAGCTCTCCCATCGAACATAAATCCGTTTTTCCAACTTAAAGCTTTTTAACTTATTTTGTTCGTTATTTTGAAGTTAGATACTTCGTTTTTCCAACTTAAAGTTTTTTTTAACTTATTTTGTTCGTTATTTTGAAAGCTAGATACTTGTGTATTTTTTTATGGTTAAATAATAAAGTGCTTTTGTACACCATACTTTAAAATGCGAAGTAATCAAACAACATGTTTTGATTTTTAAAACTTTTAAGATTTTGTATAACATCCTGTCAAAACATGTTCACTTCTCTTTTTCATTTTAAAGATCAATTTTAGAGAAGTTAAACTCTTATTGACATTTTTAGATGACATGTCGTTTGAAAACTTCTGACCACTTTTTCAAAAATTTTGAATGAATAATAATTTTGTATTTTTGATCATTTTGACCCAAAAAATACGGAGATATTTTTAGGTCTTTGGATTTATAATATGAAAATATTTTTGGAATTTTTGATTTTATAATTTTGTATTTTGTTTTTGTTTTTATCTTAACTACATATAATGAAAAAACAGTCAAATGTGAAAAGTGGAAAAGTTAATAAGTTGAAATTATTGAAAAAGTTAAATTCGGTAAGTCAAGTGAAATGTGAAAAAGTAATATGCGAATTATGATAAGCATGTGATATATGGAAATATGGTATTGTCTAATATTTGATTTTGCCAACTTATAGTAACAGTTTCAATTTCCAATTATAAGTTTTGACATGAGCTTTAACACTCATGGTATCGGTATCAATTTCATAATTTGAAACTATTAATTTTCTAGAAACAATATATTCATGTGAATACAATTATGATTTTTCTCCTACCACTTTAAAAAATATAAATTTTCAAGAAACAATATATTCATATGAATACGATTATGATTTTTCTCCTACAGGTGATATTCATGTTTTGTTAATAGGGCATTTTCATTTTTTTCATGCGGTTCAAGTCACCTCTATCGCATGTACTACATTTCATTCCAACTCTCTTTGTTCCTATGTTCAAGAGTTTAAGGTGCGGTTTCATATGAGTAAACAGAATGTTTTACAAATATTCAAGTTAGATTCAATTTTCTTTATATGATTTGATAAATTTATTATTATTATTATTATTATTATTATTATTATTATTATTATTATTATTATTATTATTATTATTATTATTATTATTATTATTATTATTTTATTTTTTAATTTGATAAAGATTTTGGTATTAATATTGTTTATTATTCCTTATTACGTAAATTCACAACTTCTATACGGACACAATATGCGCTCTTCAGTCATGTTAATGCGTTTTTCTTATATCTTTTAGAAATATCATGCAACTTTTTCGAAATCATCGTTTTGTTAGTGTTTTTGTTCTAATTGAAGAATTTTATGTGACTGTATATATTCAGGAAACAGAGATCTTCTGTAAATTGGAATATTCATAATTTTATTTGCCAGAAACCCTATAATCTAATAGATGGTATGGAGGTTAGTTCAAGTGAAATACCACATTTTATTTTTCACATATACAAGTTTTTATGCTCAACTA
>CM060700.1:66387334-66536418 GCA_030686995.1 Artemisia argyi
TATGATTTTTAAGCTTAATTCACAAAGTTTGTTATATTCTTTTTGTAAGGTGTCATCATCAGTAGAAGAGTAAGATGAGTCGGAGAGTACCTCATTTGAGTCGTGAGCCATGAGAGCAATTTCATCATTCTTCGGCTCATCGTCATCTTCTTCATAGTCACTCCAAGCACCACCCACAAAAGCTTGTTGAGACTTGCTTTTGGGTGGTTTTGGACATTCTCCTATGAGATGACTTGTGTCTCCACACCTAAAGCATTTCATTTCCTATCATCACGATCTTTTCGGAAGGTTTTCTTGTCATCTTTAGGTTGCCTTACAAACTTCCCTCGTCTACGAAAGAACTTCTTGAAGTCTCTAACGGCCATGGCATATTCTTTATCATCACTATCCGAACTAGATTCTTATTCATCATCACTTGATTGGACTCTAGCTTTCAAGGCAATGGACTTAACCTTTTCTTTCTTGCCTTTAACTATTTCCAAATCTTTTTCCATTACCATTTCATGATCTTTGAGGTTTCCAATTAGCTCGTCAAGTGACATGCTTGAAAGATCCTTGGATTCTTCAATTGCCGCCACTTTTTCTCTCCACTTCGGATGGAGTGCTCTAAGGAATTTCCTGACAAAATTCTTGCTACAAAAAGATTCATCAAGTGCTTTAAGTGAAGTAATAATAGTGTTAAACCTAGCAAATGCACTATCAATAGTCTCATCTTCGGGAATAGCAAATTGTTCATATTGTTGATCAAGAAGATCAATTTTGTTATCCTTAACTTGTGAGTTTCCTTGATGAGTGACTATTAAAGATTCCCAATTTTCTTTGGCGGTTTTACACATAAAGACTCTTTCATATTCTTTCTTAGGCAAAGCATTGTAAAGCATCATTTTAGCTTCATTATTTTTAGCAATTAATTTCTTTTGATCTTCATCTTTACTATTCGTAACTATATTATCACCATCAATGATTATATACCATAAATCTATATCTTTAGATTTCACGTAAGTTTCAAATCGGTTTTTCCAATATATAAACCATTTGCTTCAAAAAGTGGTGGTCTTTGCATAGATTGCCATTCTTTGTAATTTTCAAAATCTATGGATCGTTTCAAGTTTTAAAACACAATATATTTTAAAAGCTTGAGTAACGTAGCTCTTGATGCCAATTGTGGAAAACTAGAAGGGGGGTTGAATAGATTTACCGGTTTTTCGTTTAATTATCTTTTGAAACTTTCCGTTTAATCAAAGATATGAACACAAAGACAATATATAACATGCAATTATAAAGAAAGAAACGATCAAACCACAACACGAGTATTTATCGTGGTTCGGCTACAAGGACTCTTTTTCCTTGCCCTACGTCCACACCCCGAGTATCCAACTCGAGAGTTTCTTTCACTAGTCAACAAGCTCCTTTCACCGGCGGAGAAAACCTTACACGTCGCTTACACGATTACCGACACTAAGCTAGATGTCGAGTTCTTTTACAAAGGTACAACCACTCCCGTTAGTTCTTTTACAAGGGTACAACAACTCCAGTCACACTATGTATTTTAAGGCCTAAAATACTAACCGATCACAACTGAAAACACACAATCAAATGAAGTGTAAACTACACAAAGTCTACACGATGCTACGGTAACAAGTCTTGCAACGTTGTGTTGAATACTTGTAACTTTATATGAACTTGTGAACTTCTTTGCTACAAAAGAAACTTCACATCAAAATGAAATGTTAAGGGGTTAGATGAATGATATAAATGTATGTGTGTGAAATGTAATGAGAAGTGATAAAACCAAAATTCAAACAAATGACTTGGTATTTATAGCAAAACCTTCAGCAGGTCTGGCGGATACGGCGGAACCCTCAGATGGTTCCGCTCGTGTACCTCCAGGGTTCCGCCAGGCTGACAAAAGGTTTTGCAATAAATCTTTCCAAACCAACCAAAGTCACATCAACTAAATTCTAGTTAAATACACATTGAATCAAAGTAGAATGCATCCAAAGATGTGTAAGAGCTTATGGTAAGTCAAACACACAAACTTACCATAAATGCATGATATGATGTTTAACATTTACTATCTATACTACATATAATAGGCAAACGAATTGATGCGTGGGAATCGCAACAGGATTTACCTCTCAAGGGATCTTGAGAAGCTTACAACCCCCACCAGGCAGTGTACCTGATCGTTGTAGTATAGTATAGTGACAAGTACCGGGGGATTGATCGTTCAGCTTAGGAATAGTGTCGCTAGGATTAGAAAGCCTAAATACTAGTTCTAAAGGTGAGGGATGATTATTTTTGTGTTTTTATATTTTATGGAAAGCAAATTAAAATCTCGGGTTTGAAGGATTTGGGCGGAATTGGTTGCTAATCAACTAACCCAATACTAAGATGCAATCAAAATAAAATACTAGGAATGAAAATAAACTAATTTATACTAAGGTTGTGAGCAGTAATTGGAGAAAATGTGTTTACTTAGATTTCACTACTCCCTAGATATCTTTTACACGTTAATTACTTGTTATAATTGCATGGATGACGGATCGTATTTCTTAATACCATTCATGGGGTGGCACACATAACTCCCCAATTCTATGAGCTCTTATCTCCTCCTACACCATGCCCAGCACAACTATAGGGATTGTAAACAGTGGCTCATGCATTAAATACAACCAATAAAGACATAGTGCGCGTTGATTCATGTTTCTTAAGACGTTCAAGCATGTTACAAATTGGAGATCTGCCAGTTTTCTTAATCCTAACATATAAATCATTCATCCAAGACAAGAATAAACAAGTAATCAACACATAATCAATATCTAGGTTTCATTAGATCTAAGCAAACACAAGATAGATCTAGCCTAGCATGATGGAATTAAGACAAGAACATGATATAGACAACCAACACATAGACATATTGATTGAATTAGAAGAACACTTATCTTGATTAATCATGCAAGGTATCAAGGGGTTGGAACCCTTGAAAAACCTGTAAAGTTACACCAAAATCGTACTTAGGGTTTCTCCCAAAACTTCTCTCTTTAAATGTGAAAAATTAGAAAACTATATATAGGAAAAGGGGTCTGACGGCGTCAAGACCAATTAGGTGACGCCGTCACCTCGCCGCCAAAACAATCCTCGGACTGCCTAGATCTACATTTGACGCCGTCAAGTACAATTCATTTCCAGGCCGTCATGACTTTTACTCTTGACGCCCTACCTTCATGACGCCGTCAAATCTCTTCTGGATCGTCATGGAATTTTACTCTTGACGCCGTCAGGGAACTACTCTTGACGCCGTCATGCACTGTTCCTGATGCGTGGGAATCGCAACAGGCTTTACCTCTCGAGGGATCTCGAGAAGCTTACAACCCCCACCAGGCAGTGTACCTGATCATTGTAGTATAGTATAGTGACAAGTACCGGGGGATTGATCGTTCAGCTTAGGAATAGTGTCGCTAGGATTAGAAAACCTAATTAATAGTTCTAGAGGTGAGGGATGATTATTTTTGTGTTTTTATATTTTTATGAAAGCAAGTAAAATCTCGGGTTTTGGAGGAGTGGGCGGAATTAGTTGCTATTCAACTAACCCAAAGCTAAGATATAATCAAAATAAGATACTGAAAATGAAATTAAACTAATTTATACTAAGGTTGTGAGCAGTGATTGGAGAAATTGTGTTTACTTAGACTTCACTACTCCCTAGATATCTTTTACACCTTAATTACTTGTTATACTTGTATGGATGACGGATTGTATTCCTTAATAACATTCGTGGGGTGGCATACATAACTCCCCAACTCTATGAGCTCTTATCTCCTCCTACACCATGACCCATCACAACTATAGGGATTGTAAACAGTGGCTCATGCATTAAATACAACCAATAAAGACCTAGTACGCCTCGGTTCATGTTTCTTAAGACGTTCAAGCATGTTACCATTTGGAGATCTGCCAGTTTTCTTAAGCCTAACATATAAAATCATTCATCCAAGACAAGAATAGACAAGTAATCAACACATAATCAACATCTAGGTTTCATTAGATCTAAGCAAACACAAAAGAGATCTAGCCTAGCATAATGGAATTGAGACAAGAACAAGATATAAACAACCAACACATAGACATATTGATTGAATTAGAAGAACACTTATCTCAATTACAATGCAAGGTATCAAGGGTTTGGAACCCTTGAAAAACCTGTAAAAGATACACCAAATTCGTCTTTAGGGTTTCACCAAAACTTCTCTCTCTTTAATGAAAAAACTAGAAAACTATATATAGGAAAACTGGGCTGACGGCGTCAAGACAACCATGTGACGCCGTCACCTCGCCGCCAAATACTTCCTCGGATGGCCTTGATCTACTTATGACGGCCTATGTGACGCCGTCACCTACCACGGTATTTTATTCTTTGTACTTTGACGCCGTCAGGATGACTTTTGACGCCGTCATCAACTACGGTGTTTTATTCTTGATGTCTGACGCCGTCAGGGTGTAACTCTTGACGCCGTCACCTAGTGTCTTCAGCATGGAAAATTGATACTTTGCCGTTTTCTTCACTTTTATGCTCCAAAAACGTCCAAAATGGCTTCTTTTCCAGAATTCACTCTCCAAACACCTAAAATCACAAAAGGAATGATTTAGGGCAATATTTGATCAAATAAAGTCGGATTCGGGCTTAAATGACCCCCTAAAAACGGATCATTTTTCGCCTCATCATATACCCTTACACTTGAGATTTGCTTGTCCTCAAGCAAATGAGCTTTTATTCTACTCAAAAGACAAGTTAGGGGTCATTTAACACTAATATAAAAGTAATTACAACAAATAATCGTTCCACTAAAGACCAATAGACAAGCACGGAGGTCATACACAAGCACCTCACAAATAGTGTTTAGATACTCACATCTCTCGGGTGTAATAAAGTAATATAACATTATGGAAATGGAAGATATCTCTCACTACCTGTCATAGCAAAATAGATTACCATAGGCTTGGGAAAGGATCAAACCTCCACCACATGGCGTAAGCACCTAGGATAAACTATCAAAGAGGTCTTTTAAAGGGTTGTAACGTTAGGTATAGGGATATGAATTACACGGTTATTAACTTAGGGTTTAACAAATAACAATAATGCACTAAAAATGAGCACATACACGGAAGGCTAAGGTGATTTGGTTGTACATTTAAGTGGGGTGTAACAAATTCTTCCTTTAAGTAAAATGCTTAAAGTTAGAAACGAAAAGATAGGCTCGGAGGGGTGTACTAGGGGTTTCGTGTACTAAAAATGAGTACAACGCTAAGGGTGTGGGAAAAATTAGTTGACTTAACTAGCCAAGTAATATGACTTAAATGGTCAAGTAATTATGATACGGGTTTAACACAAGGGTAATCCTAATGCCTCTTATCATGTAGTAAATCCTACTACACGAATGTAGTCTCACTAGCGGTCTCGGGATGCATCACTAACGCAAGTTCTAGAATCTAAATGCTACCGGTACACTCATAAGCACTAATAGTAAATGCTTTTCCTATCAAATCTAAAGGCGAACCTCACATATTTGGGTGGAAAATTTTTCTGAATATACGGTTATGTGCTAGTCATACGATCTCATATCCATGAGACGCTTGCTATGGCTAAAATTTCACTCCTAAATGTTGTAAAAAAATTTAAATTTGGCGCTAAAATTGCACTAACAAGTATTTCTCATAGTTTTATTACACATCTACCATCAAACAAAACAAACTCAAGATAAAGTGCATATGTAAGGTATCATCTTTTTACCTTCCCCTTACACTTAAGATGAACATTGTCCCCAATGTTCAAGTAAAGAATGTAAAAGTGAAAAAGTAAAGAGAATGAAATCAAATACTCCCCTGATTCGCTCGGTATGGATAATAGGATGGCCATGTTAAATCTTCCTCCAAGAAAATGAACAATCAAAGCTTCCCTTCCAGAATATAAATCATCTTCTTGTCATACATAACCTGTAAAACCTGACAAAATAGACAAGACATCCTCGCGTAAAATCGGCGGCATCCTATATAAGTTACTAAATCCTAGAAAACAAGATAAGAAATAATGCTTGTGGAATGAAGTTTGCAGATCTCCCGGAGATTATAAAACTTAATAATTCACAAAAACCATAAGACTCCGTTAGAAAAACAAAACCGGTAAAATTTCCAGATTTTTACTCCTGACGCCGTCAAGAGTAAACTCCTGACGCCGTCAGAATTGACCTGCAGAAATTCTTATGTTAAGTTTCCGGAAAATTTCTGGAAAAACTTGGTCCTACTTCCTGGAAAATCCTGCAAAACTTCATTATGACTCAATACAAGCATTTGACTCTAACAAATACGAATATACATGTTCATTTAATATTGTGGAGAATCATGATCGGTTTGTTTCTTGAAAACATATTTGGGGTTTCCCCTTACACTTATCTTTTGCAAAAATACCTTTAGGTGGAGTTAAGACTAGGCCAAAACAACAAAGTAAAGTATTTCCACTATTTAGTTTAGAAACATGATCTACCAACAATAAAAATAAAGCATGCATACGGAAGCAAATAACATTCAAACAAATAAAATCACACAAAACATGGGTTGCCTCCCAAGAAGCGCTTTTCTTTATTTACGAGTCTTATAGCTAGTCTCAAGGTCATGGGTTACTACGTGATCTCATCATTTGAAATGATATACCCCATGTAGTTGCGATCATTACGATTATGGTGGTAGTGCCTCAATCTATCGATACTCGCAATCACCATTCCACCTAATTTGCTTCTCAAGTTAGCTACCCCATCTTGGCTCAATCCTTCGATTATGAATGGCCCATACCACCAAGGACTTGGTTTATCGGGTGGTATTGTTGTTTCCAAGTGTCTCAAGAGTACCAAGTTCCCTTCCTCAAATGGTGTATGATTTTCTGCGGGTCGAGTATGTTCGAGCTCGACCTAAACCTTATTGCTTTTTCTTCTTTCATTCTTGGCTTTCTTATAGCTTTTGATTCTTGCCTCCCATGCAAGAATCTTATTCTGAACACGAATGGGTGTCGTGCCAATGCTGTTTTTGATCATTCTCCAACTCAAATTCTCATGCCCACTTCGCGGGGTCATGGGGAAGCTAATATTTCTTTTTCCAGATTTAAGCTCAATCTTCCTACCTTCATACTTAATGACAACCCTAGTGGTGGTGAGGAATGGTGCCCCAAGGATTATTGGCATGCAACCATCCCCTTTATCATCGATGATCATAAAATCAACGGGGTACATGAATCCTGCGACATTAACTAATACATCTTCTGCGATTCCTAGGGGGTATACGTACGAGTGTCCAACAAGAGATAACCTAACACGAGTAGGTGCTGGCATTTTTGACGTTAGTTGGATGTAAATAGTTAGGGGAATAAGATTTACTTCCGATCCTTGGTCGGCGAAAGCACTAAGATGTTTCAAGTCCCCGATGCTCGTTGGTATCTCAAAGTTCCCGCATGCTATCTGCTTAGTCGCCACTTTTTGTACCAATAGCTTCTCGAATACTGATCCTCCAGGAAGCGTATCATACTCATCTTTCACTTCTTCCTCTTTCTCAGAAACCTGTCCGGAGGATTGGTTACGCCCATCACCCTTAATCCAATTTGTTATGGTGTTTTTGTTTATATCATGTTTCAGGTAGTAACTCAAAGGTTGGGATTCTGGTGGTTTTTCTAAGGTTTGTTTAGCAGGTGTTTCTACCTTATCGTTATCCTTATGGACAATGGTGATGGAGTTAACAAATTGGGTGGTAGGAGTGGCGCTTTCTTTCCTTAGTAGTATTCGTTCGGGGGTTCTCTGGTTGGCGTACTCCTCCAATAGACTCATCATCTCATTCATTTTCTCCTGCATCTCCTCCTTTTGCTTATAGACTGCTTCCTCGAATCTAGCAAGCCGATCTGAGTGAGTTGCCATATATTCTCTCATCCTAGCCTCAAACTCCGAGCTAAGTTCCTTGGGAGGGGAGCAAGGTGGGGTGTAGTTTTGAAAAGTCTTGACATGTTCTCTAGAAGGTGACTCAGATAATGGTGCCGAAGTTGGTTTTGAGACAGAGTTGATAGCAGCTTGTCTAGGACTTAAAGGCCTCCTTTGCCTTTCCTCAAAATAGTCAACTTTTGCCTCGAGTTTGCATAGGAGTTCATCGGGGATTTCGGTGGTCCCTCCAGATGTTGAGACTGCATTGATAGCTGCTTCCACTATGTGATTAAACTCCCACATTTCCTGATTATCAGTGGCGAGCTCCTCGATAATTGCCCAAGACTCCTCGGCGTTCTTATCACGCAGTTTACCTCCCGCGGCCCTATCGATTGTGCGCTTAGTGTGATAGTCAACATGGTCGTAGAAAATCTAGACTAATAACCAAAGGTTTATACCATGATGAGGGACCTTGTGGAAGAGCTCCTTAAAACGGGCCCAAGCTTCGTAGAAAGTTTCACCCTGCTGCTGTTCAAACATCAGAATGTCATTTCTAAGCATTGCAGTCTTCCCCGGTGGGAAGAATTGAGTAAGGAAGCGATTGGTGAGGTTATCCCATGTGGTGATGGATCCCGCGGGTAAACGCTCAAGCCATTGACTAGCTTGATCCCGTAGAGAGAATTGGAATAGACGTAAACGGGTGGTCTCTCTAGTTTCAACACCTAGGTCTATGGAATCTACGATTTTGAGAAAGTCCTTAAGATGTTGGTTTGGATCTTCGGAACGAAGTCCATGGAATGCACATCCGCTTTGCACCAACCGGATGGTGTCGGATCGCAAGGGGGTCACATTGGCTCTGGTGAGCTCAATGGTGTTTCGGTAGCCTTGGTGGCTAGATTGGGAATACTCTCCTAAGGTTCGGGGCCTAAGGGGTTCTAATGGTGGATTTTGTTGTGGTGGGATGACGGGTTCAAAGATGTTACCACCTTCCATGATGTCGGATGGCAAAGAGTTACGAACAAAAGCACAAAGAAATGAGATAGACTAAAGAAGACCTAAAAATAAAAAATAAAAATCTTACTAGAAAGGAATCTAGCAAGTAGACCTAATAAAAAGAAATTCTAACCTAGACAATAACTATTTCCCCAGCAGCGGCGCCAAAAACTTGATGCGTGGGAATCGCAACAAGCTTTACCTCTCAAGGGATCTTGAGAAGCTTACAACCCCCACCAAGCAGTGTACCTGATCGTTGTAGTATAGTATAGTGACAAGTACCGGGGGATTGATCGTTCAGCTTAGGAATAGTGTCGCTAGGATTAGAAAGCCTAAATACTAGTTCTAAAGGTGAGGGATGATTATTTTTGTGTTTTTATATTTTATGGAAAGCAAATTAAAATCTCGGGTTTGAAGGATTTGGGCGGAATTAATTGCTAATCAACTAACCCAATACTAAGATGCAATCAAAATAAAATACTAGGAATGAAAATAAACTAATTTATACTAAGGTTGTGAGCAGTAATTGGAGAAAATGTGTTTACTTAGATTTCACTACTCCCTAGATATCTTTTACACGTTAATTACTTGTTATAATTGCATGGATGACGGATCGTATTCCTTAATACCATTCATGGGGTGGCACACATAACTCCCCAATTCTATGAGCTCTTATCTCCTCCTACACCATGCCCAGCACAACTATAGGGATTGTAAACAGTTGCTCATGCATTAAATACAACCAATAAAGACCTAGTGCGCGTTGGTTCATGTTTCTTAAGACGTTCAAGCATGTTACCAATTGGAGATCTGCCAGTTTTCTTAAGCCTAACATATAAATCATTCATCCAAGACAAGAATAAACAAGTAATCAACACATAATCAATATCTAGGTTTCATTAGATCTAAGCAAACACAAGATAGATCTAGCCTAGCATGATGGAATTAAGACAAGAACATGATATAGACAACCAACACATAGACATATTGATTGAATTAGGAGAACACTTATCTTGATGAATCATGCAAGGTATCAAGGGGTTGGAACCCTTGAAAAACCTGTAAAGTTACACCAAAATCGTACTTAGGGTTTCTCCCAAAACTTCTCTCTTTAAATGTGAAAAATTAGAAAACTATATATAGGAAAAGGGGTCTGACGGCGTCAAGACCAATTAGGTGACGCCGTCACCTCGCCGCCAAAACAATCCTCGGACTGCCTAGATCTACATTTGACGCCGTTAAGTACAATTCATTTCCAGGCCGTCATGACTTTTACTCTTGACGCCCTACCTTCATGACGCCGTCAAATCTCTTCTGGATCGTCATGGAATTTTACTCTTGACGCCGTCAGGGAACTACTCTTGACGCCGTCATGCACTGTTCCCAACATGGAAAATTAAGACTTTGGCGTTTTCTTCACTTTTATGCTCCAAAAACGTCCGAATTGCTTTCTTTTCCAGATTTCACTCCCAAAGTACCTAAAATCACAAAAGGAACGATTTAGGGCAATATTTGATCAAATAAATTCGGATTTGGGCTTAAATGACCCCCTAAAAATGGATCATTTTTCGCCTCATCATATACCCTTACACTTGAGATTTGCTTGTCCTCAAGCAAATGCGCTTTTATTCTACTCAAAAGACAAGTTAGGGGTCATTTAACACTAATATAAAAGTAATTACAACAAATAATCGTTCCATTAAAGACCAATAGACAAGCACGGAGGTCATACACAAGCACCTCACAAATAGTGTTTAGATACTCACATCTCTCGGGTGTAATAAAGTGTAAATTACAATATGAAAACGGAAGATATCTCTCACTACCTGTCATAGCAAAATAGATTACCATAGGCTTGGGAAATGATCAAACCTCCACCACATGGCGTAAGCACCTAGGATAAACTATCAAAGAGGTCTTTTAAAGGGTTGTAACGTTAGGTGTAGGGATATGAAATACACGGTTTTGTTGGATAAAGAAAGTTTTACTGGTGGCGAGTTAACAATCTCGGTTAATTACATGTACAATATGGCGTTGCTAAGCCAAGACTAGACTCGACTTAAGCTAATAAATGAAAAATAACAAAAACATAAAATGAACATAGAATAAAAAGGGATGGTAGTCCGTATGTTTTTTTCTCTTTTTCCTTTTTCTATTTTTTTTCTTTTTCTTGATTTTTTCGATTTTTTTTTTTTTTTTTTTTTTTTTTTTTGGATACACTCTTACCCTACCATCCAAAATAATACATCATAGGGGTTTGAGCATTCCCCTTACACTTGAATTTTTACATACTTTACAATTAACTAATCTAATTACTCGAATTAAGAAAATCAAAACACTTGGAGCACTTTTAAGATTAACACACATATGGGGGTAATATATGATGTTCTTCCCCATTACTCCATAAAATCACAAAAGGAACGATTTAGGGCAATATTTGATCAAATAAATTCGGATTTGGGCTTAAATGACCCCCTAAAAACGGATCATTTTTCGCCTCATCATGAATCTCTCTCCAAAAATTTCAAATGTACAAAAAATTATGCAATGTTTACAACACTTTAAAGCAAAGAATCTTCATAATTACAACAAGTAAAGCATTGTGTACAAGCAAAACATGCATGACACGAAATTCAGACCAAAATACATAAATATATACATTAAATAGTCTTTAAAACACCCCTACACCTAAATTTACAATAATTTAAACCTAAAGTACAACCCTCTATGAACATCCGAGCCATGAAGAGCTTTTCGTTATTATGTGTGAACCAAAACAGTAGCATTGCAAAAATAGGTGAACATCCACATCATCTCTATAGTTTTGCAAATTGATCTTTAGAAAAACTCATTCAAAACACATAATAACGAAAACAGTAGGATTGCAAAAATAGGTGAACCAAAACTATATTAGAAACGGCATTGTTCTAGAGATGATGTGGAGAGCTTTTCGTTATTATTTTATTGTATTTTTCGGTAACCAAGAAAACACGAAACAGATGATGTGGGTGTCGACTTCGTGACCAAAACTCGAACAAAAGATGTGTTTGGGTGAGAATTGGAGCGCGTGTAATATGTCAAAAGAACGAGGATGAGATAAAGGTGAATGTGGTGGTGGCGGTGTAAACTCACTCGGGGCGGTGGTGGTGCTTTGGCCGGAAAAACGGCCGAAAATGGAGAGGGTGAGGGTTTGGTGATGTGCGGCTAAGAGAGAGAGAGGAAAGGGTAAAACCCTAAAATATTATAATGTGTGTTTATATATGTGTAGTTTGGACCATAAGCAAACCCTAATGCGCCCATAGGGACTATTATTGTCATTTTTATTATATTTTTAACGAAATTCTAACGAGACAAATAAAACGTGTCATAATCATTTTTTGAGCACTCAAAACTATTTCCATTAACTTTATATTTGTTTTTACATAAACTTTAACTATAAATACGTATAACGTTTATTTCTATTCGTTCGTTAACCAAATATTTCCGTTTTTACTTATTGTTGTGCCAATTCACGCAACGGGCAACGGGCCAAATGGGCTTTAGCCCGAACGGGTGCAAGCCAAACGGGCTCGAGCCCGAATGGGCACGAGTCTGAACGGGCACGGGCTAAATGAAATTCTTGATATCCGTAAATTTATTGTCAAAAAGAACATAATAAACTAAAATACATGATTTACCGAAAAATTTAATTTCAGGGTACCCGCCGCCGCATCGCGCCGGTACCCTGCTAGTTTTAAGTAATATGTAAATGTAATGTTTTTCTATTTTAAGAAATATAAAAAGTGTTGTGTTTTATAAGAAATGTAAATGTAGCAAATGTCTAATTATGCAAGTCTTTGAACTAAAAGTATGTTTTACTAAAAACTAAAGTTTACACTTTGTCGTTAAGAAAACTTAGCAAAGATCGCAAAATATAAATAACGTTTTTAGGCGATATTTGTATTAACAAAAACCATGCAAAGGGATTTAGTGCTAAAACTCACCTATATCACACATATACCACACAAAACATATAAGTCATACCAAGTAAAAGTTAAATAGGTCGAGACTATTAGTCAAACTAACCTGTTAAAATCACGGTTGTTACACGGTTCCACTATGTTTTTAAGGCATTGATCAAGAGAATGCCCAAAAATTTTACACGAGTCACACCTCGGTGGTTTCCACTTATAGTCAATCTGAATAGTCGCTTATAAAATTAAAGATGCTCTTTTCAATTGTGTGAATTGGTTTGCAGGTCAACAAGAGTATAAACGAGACAAAAAAAACTCGCAAACTATTTGAGATCGACTCGTAAATTACTCGAAACCAACTTGTTAAAACGAGTCGAGTTCGAGCTCGAAAATACTCGGCTCGCGAACCCTTATAGAGATTCAATTAAATTACACTTATACTCTTTTATGTACATGCAGTTACTTATTTATCATAAAATCAAGCTTGATATGCCGATTTTTCATCGAGTTCATACTGAAAATAATCGAACTCGAGTTTAAGATGACGAGTCGAGCTCGATTGAACAGAAACTATGGTTACCAAAAGCCACCCGACTAAATAAATGAACCAGATTTTGGAGTAATTAAAAAACTAGAAGGGGTATTAGTAGAAAATGAGCAAATAAAATACCCCCAAAAACACAAATAAATCCTGATAGCAGCAAACCATGGCGCACTGTTTATCTTCCTCAATCATCCATTTCTCACTCTCACCCTCGTTCGAAACCCTCCAATTTAACTTCAAACCCATTCCTGAATTCAAACAGAAAAACAACAACTTAATCCTAACAACAATAACATGTTGCAATACAAGACCAAAATGGGCAGCAACAAACTCAACTTTAGCTGTCTCTGTTCCATCTTTAGAACAATCAAATGGTCAAAAACAACATTGGATTGTTGTCGTTAAGCCTCCAACACAACAACAACAACAAAGTTCCAGTTCTAGTACAAGACAAGATGTTGTTGACTATTATGTTAGAATCTTGGATAAGGTTCTGGGCAGGTGTGTATGTATGTTTTTATACCGTTTATTTGAATAACAAGATTATACCATTTCTTAAGTTTCAATATCGCAGATAAGCAGTTTCGAGTGTTTGGATTAAGTAACCTGTCGCTGTGTCCCTATAAGGAGCAGTTTTGAATTAGCAGTTTGGAGGTTGCAATTGAGGCTGTTTATTGAATTATGATTATTTCGAGTCTTTTATTATCTTTACATAAGCAACAATTCAAACACTTGAGACAACTATTGCGTTTCGTTACAATATTAGCAAATTAAAGCGTCATCTCTTGCATTGTGTTTTTGTGCAACTCATTCTTTGTTTGTGTTTATTTTAAAAAGCATAGGTGGTTTTTTGTTATCAAAAGATTATAAACACCCATGAAAGTTCTAAAGAGAAGCGTTACTAACTGAACAATGATAGTATCCAATAATTTTTTGTTATCAAAAGATTATAAACTTGTGTCATAATTTAAAGTGTAACTTATTTAATATCTAAGTGTTTACGAGTAATTATTCATTTAAATTTGTAAAATTAAGGCTTATTTGAGTTGGGATTCCTTTGTTTTATAACTGTAGTCTATGTTTTGATAAGTCAAATAAAATTTGTTAAGTTTCATGAAAATTTGACCATTTCTTTGTGTTTGGTTTTGTTTGAATTTGATAGTGAGAAGGATGCTCAAGGCTGTATATACAATGTTTCTTGTGATACCCAATTCGGGTTCTGCTGTGATGTGGATGAAGAAACTTCTCAACAACTAGCATGTACTCTCTTTCCTTCCATTTAAACAAATAACAATTAAAAGAAATTAAATTCTTATACTGCAGAATTACGTGGCGTTTGGCATCTCGAGTTGAAAGTGATTACCCGATTAATGCATTTTCAAATCGCAAAATATAAGTTTCTAGTGTTTGACTGTAGTGAGACCCTATGTAATCAGAATTTTATTTTTATATTTTCCGGGGTCAAAGATCATTTTACCGCCCAAAAAAAAAAAAAACCCTATATAATCAGAATTTCTGATGGCGTTCTGTGATTACCACAACTTTAAACAACAGAAGCAAAAGCAGATACTTTTAAAATGCAATGCCAAACATCCCCTTAATGTTTTAAAAATGAGATGTTGGAAGGCTTGTTGCTGAGTTGTTGTTAGGTGGATAATGTTTGCTTATTTGCCTATAAATCATAGGTTTACCAGAGGTCTTATCAGTAAAGCCTGATCCAAATTTCGACTCGGTACAAAAGGATTATAGTCACGAGAAAGCTGAATCAGGTTCATATAATTGCAATTTTCCTCCATTATTCCCTGCTGGATCTTCGAAACACTGGCTTGTTCATGTAGAGACGCCAGAATCCAGAGTCATCACTAGAGCACAATTGGTTGATCATTATACTCAGATACTAACCAACGTTTTGGGGAAGTATGTGCTCGTGCACCAACAGTTTTCTTTCTTTTTTCTTTGCATAAAAGTAACCTTTTTTACTTTCGTTTTGTTTAAACAGTGAGAAGGACGCCCAAATGTGTATATATCATGTTTCCTTGCAGTCCGACTATGGATTCTGTTGTGAACTAGACGATGAGTGTGCAAAGGAATTAGCCGGTAACTTATGCTTATATCATTTCTAGCAATGTTCCTTTAACTGTGTTTGTTTGTATCGTTTTGTGATATTGGAAGTTGGGTGTACAGGTGTTCCTGGTGTTACATCTATCATGCCAGATGTGAATGTCAATTCAGACGACAAAGATTATGGAGGTACCTTGTCAAGTTTAACAAATTAGCTTTACTTACTATGCATTTTTCAATCTGTATATTGTATCTTGCTATTACTGTGGAATTTGGGGATGTCTGGATAAACATATTATGTTTGTCACCTGTTGCAACAAAACTGAATTAATGGTTAATTTTTCTTTTTAAACACCCCCCCCCCCCCCCCCCCCCCCCCCCCTTCTTTTTTTTTCCCCTCAAACCATCTATACTTTTTCAGAAAATGTTTTATTTTGTCATAATTCTTAAAATTTCTTATATAATCAGCACTGAAGCATCTTAGTGTTGCAAGTTATATCAGCAGAAGCACATCCAAACACTTCAAGTTAGAACAGCTGGAGCATATATTTTCTCCAATTCGTTTTATTTCAACTAATTATCAGATATCGCGTAACTATCTCTAAAGCCCACAGGCCACATACAAACACTCCCAAAAATTACTTTTACCGACTCCAAACAATATCCGTACCTAAGTCAAGACACCAGCATTGCTCGCGGTTATTTAGTTAAAAGATTACTTGATTGTTCAGTTGTAGTGCTGCCCTTTCAAATGCATTTCCTTTAATCCTGTCTGTCTTCAGCTTTTGAAACTCCAATTAACTTTTTACGCATTACATGAATTAATTTTCAGGTAACAGTCTTCAGCATTCTAATATCACGACAAAGAAGCTCTTTGTAACAGGTATGTTGCATAACAGTTTCATATATATTATCTCTTAGATTATGAGCTTGTTACGGTCTATGACGTGTGTGAATTTTTGGCAGGTCTGTCATTTTATACATCTGAGAAAACATTACGTGCAGCATTTGAAGGTTTTGGAGAGCTTGTTGAAGGTATATATGTCAGTTATTTTAGAACATATAAATAAAGCTATATTCATATCCATGGTGATCTAACTGGTAAAGCTCATTACAGTTAAAATTATTATGGATAAGATCTCCAAAAGGTCGAAAGGTTTTGCATTTATTGAGTATACTACTGAAGAAGCCGCAGGTGCAGCTCTTAGAGAAATGAATGGCAAGGTAACGACTATTACACACGAACCTAGCATTTAGTTTATGCATTTCCATTGTTGACAGTTCAATCTGGAGGTGGCACATTCGACCCATCTACTTACTTATGGATGGGTTGATTTGGGTTGTGTTTTATGGAAAATGAGTAATGGGTTAAACAGGTTAAAGGTCGTCCAAAGTCTATTAATCCAGACAACCTTGTGAATCCTTTTATTTAAAGATATGGAATTATGGATTTAGTAATATCATTTCTGTAATCATGACTAATACTTTTAGTCTAACTGGCATAAAGAATGGTTAGAAAAATGTTTTGGTTCACGTGATCCGACCCGACCTGTTTTGACTCCTACAAAGCTGATCCGTTATTGTATGACCCATTTTGACCCGTTACACATTCCTTTTGCCACCTGCCAACCTCCAGTTTGTTCTTATTGATATAAAGCTATCAATATAACGTGCTTGTAGTAAAATGCACATATTCTCTTGTTTTTGCATTCAGATCATAAATGGTTGGATGATAGTCGTTGATGTTGCCAAAACGAACCCACCAAAGTACAGCAGAGGCCGTCCAAAACCAGCAAGCTGAAGCGTATTACATTAGTAAACACAAATTAGAAGATGTAACATTTTTGTGGTTCAAACAATTTGCCAACATTCATATTGTTGGGCATCTTATATTATGAGTTACCTAGTTGTATAAGACTGCAAGTATATATTCACCAATCCTTAATTCAAGTAAACCATTAGTCATCACTTGTAAACTATAAATTATTTGGTAAGTCATCACTTGTAAACTATAAGTTATTTGTTTACCAAATAATTTGAAACTACCCTCAAGACAGTCATTAGTCAACAACAACCACAACCAAAAACCAAATCTAAAACAAAACCTTATTTCATGTACACTATATATGTATCTCAAGATAAAATTTGCTTACCATTAATAGAACTGTTGAGCTTTTTTCGCACCCATTGCAATGAAACAACAAACATGTTTGGTTCTCTTGTGCGTCTTCAGTTCTATAACTGTTGCGATTTCTGTTGCGAGTTTTCCGGTTAGCAGCCGACTACATAAGGGGCGAGACAACTTGAAGTTGTTTGTGTGGAGACTCGTATGTGGATACTGGAAATTGGCCAAAAACATATGGTGGTTCATGGCATGAGCCGTATGGAATCACTTTTCCTGGCAGTCTCTCTGGTAGATTTTCTGATGGCCGTGTACTCACCGATTACATTGGTGCGTCTGTCTTAACCTTTATTTTATGTGTGGACGTATGGTCCGGACTGGACCCTACATGGGCCAGGCCCGGCAGACAGCGGCTCACTCTATGCCTAAACCCTAATCCATGCCTTATAAATACATGGCTGGAACTCCCTTCTTAGGGGCACAATATAACAGGTTACCCTAAACCTAATTCTCATATGCTCCGCTCATCAATACTAACTTGACCGTCGAAGGTGGATCCCGGGGCTACGGCCTCGGGTCCACTCCTAACGGGTTCTCTTTGTTGAACAGGTCTACTTAGGGCTTGAGAAGACGACTAACGGCCCAAGGAGAGTCGTCGAATCCAGTCCGCGCCAGATTATGCATCAACAAGTTGGCGCCATCCGTGGGACCATGACTACGACAAGTTTCGTGTTCTCATATTACCGAAAAGCAGAAATCAGTTTCTAAAGTCGGTAACTCTAAAACCCTTGCGTTTTTGTTTTTCACTCATGTCATTCTGCCATGCGTAAGATTTGATTTACCAAATCAGTAAACGCCACAGACATGTGAGTTTAATATCTCCTTTGGGAAGTCAACGCCACAGACATATGATTTTAATACAGTATTACTTTAAAAGCACCGCACATGTGATTTTAATATACTTTTCCCACATGATTTGACTACAAGTCTGTTAGTACACAACTATATCTAATATATTTACGTAGCCATGGACATATACCATATTTTCTTTTTAAATCGGTAAGATATATTACCTTTTAAATATTGAAAAGATTTTATGTAAATCTTTTATCTATGGTAAACACGATTTTACCTATAACTGCATTAAATCCGCACGATCGGACCTACTTTATCTTTTAGCCGCGAATTGATTCGCGCATATAATGTTTTTTCGGTTGGTATGCCTGTCCGCGCTAGTTTTCGTGTTCGAACAACGCAGTCACGATAAATCTACCCGCGTTAGGCCATGCGTTCGGAAATCTTCACAGATTGGCGCCATGAGCGCACTGTCACGTACAGGCACCACGATGCTAGTCAATCGCCATGAGCGCACTGGACGAAAGCCGTGGTCCTCTGCGATCATCCACAAAACGTTAGAGTCTATGCGGTCACGATAAATCTATATGCGTCTGTGCGTGCACTTGAAACTCTTAGTCGCGGTCACAGTACATCCATCCGCGCCATTGTTTTTATTATAATAAAAAAGAAAACAATCAATCAATCGCCATGAGCGCACTGTGTTTTATATATTAATTATATATGCTATGTGCTATATATTGCTAAGTTTAATCTTTTACTTCATTAGTTTTTATATGTTGCGATTCGCGGCATATACTCTTAATATTTGCATTAAGTGTTTTTCAGGATTTGAATAATTAAGTTTAATGCTCCTACAAGAGTAGCACCATCCAACTTGGGGGGCTACCAGGGTATCAACAAGATACCACTGTTTCCATACAAGTCTCGTAGGCATATTTGGAAGCAGATCGTACGTAAGAGGTATTGCAAGCCCGGTACAAAGACGGATTTAAATATTCGCACCATCTTGCCACAGGGGAGACGTCCTCTGTCGGTTGTAAAGACGGATGTAATGTTCGCACCTTGTCGCGCACAGCGCGCACTTCTACCACAGAAGCACGTCTTCTGTCGCACCATGTTGCATCGCTACTGGTACAAAAGGTACGCCCTTACCCAGGATACAGCATGCGGAGTCCACCTTCACCATTGTGAGACTCTCACAATCCATGCGCACACATGGAGATAATCCATGCGCACACATGGGTCATGCCGTCATGGTTGATTGGGCCTACGCGGCCATGAATAGAACTTAAGTCTAGCATAACATAGCCACGCACTATGTCATACTATACTTGGGGGGCTTGTGGACGTATGGTCCGGACTGGACCCTACATGGGCCAGGCCCGGCAGACAGCGGCCCACTCTATGCCTAAACCCTAATCCATGCCTTATAAATACATGGCTGGAACTCCCTTCTTAGGGGCACAATATAACAGGTTACCCTAAACCTAATTCTCATATGCTCCGCGCATCAATACTAACTTGACTGTCGGAGGTGGATCCCGGGGCTACGGCCTCGGGTCCACTCCTAACGGGTTCTCTTTGTTGAACAGGTCTACTTAGGGCTTGAGAAGACGACTAACGGCCCAAGGAGAGTCGTCGAATCCAGTTCGCGCCAGATTATGCATCAACATTATGAATTACTATTAATGTTTCACAACATTATGAAATTCAAAACTACATATATGCATCTGGTTGGACTGACATAGATGCATAATTTGTTCAAAAATCTGTGTCTATGTCTAAACAAAATTAAGACATGAATTTTAATCGAATTATTAACGAGCATTTTGCACACATGATGGAACTAGACTGAAATGTGTAATAATAAGCCTAAAGACATACACTAATTAGAAGGGAGATTATTATATTGTTATATAGTTTCTAGGCATGCATTTTGTTGTTTGTTGAACACCCTTATGCTTAGAATACTGAAATTCTCTATTCACGACATTGTCATCAAAAGAACATCCTTATGCAAGAAAAATAAAATGAGATCGTTATAATCTCGAGAATTGGGAGAAATTTGAGATCATAACACTCCGCAATGGATTTTGAACCCACATATAGGCTGATGTTGGTGCGGCCTCTTTGCCTACACTTGGTTGTTATGTAGATACTTTTCATTAATGTTACGACTGTCTAATGCTTATGTTTTGTTTAAAAAATGCAGCTGGAATACTGGGTACTAAGTCTCCAATAACATACTTCGGATGGAAATCTGGTGAGAAAAAATAAGTTAAATATGGGATGAATTTTGCATATGGAGGAACAGGTGTTTTTAATACATTTGTGAATCAACCAAACATGACAACACAAATTGATTATTTTCAACAATTTGTTCACCAAAAAAAGATTCTACTTAATTCATCCTCCATTGCTATACTTTCTGTAGAAGGCAATGAATATGCAACTTAATTCACATCAAATCATACACTCAAGGTTACTTCTCTCAAACTTTTCAAATGTTTTAATTGTTCAACGAAATTCTATAAAGCTGTTCAAAAAAACGAAAAAAGCTTAAAGGTTAAAAATTTGATTTAACCACGTCGAATTGCTTACATTGCAGATGATGTGTCGATGCCTTTAAAAGTACCTTACGTCAAAATTTGGACTTGCTAATAAAACTAAACTTGAATAAAAGTTTTTTTATTTTTCGACAACCCCTGAAACTTTTTATTACTTTTCTTTGAAGAAGTTTACAAGTCTAAATGTAAGCCAAAAATGTATATAAGAATTGTTTAAGGTGAAATTAGTCTAAGTAACACCAGAAATTTGAGATATCTTTGTTAACATTTTTTTAACAAACTTTCTGGCAAATTTGAAACTCTTAAGTTCTTCACTTTTTTTGGTTTAGAGGCTATTTGTGTACCTTCTAAAGCGTATTATTAGTCTGTAAGTTTGGAAAAATTCATAAGCCTACCTTTGTCACTTATGAAAATGAGCTGATGAGCTTTTACAAATTTACCCTAGCTCATAAAATAGGTAAATAAGCCAACACAAACACCTAATAGGCTGGTATTTAAACAAAAAAAAAAAAAAAAAAAATGTGTTCTACCTTTCATAAATGTAGATCCAAGATTTCATAGTTTAGCTCACTACAATTTTTTTCTACTAAATATAAAGATTATTAGATAGACGACTTCATGTTTCAATTCTAAGCTATATCAGTGATGGATCATAGTTTTATGTTGATATTGTGATTCGGGAGGTCGGGGATGGTGGAAGAATCCACCTTCCATGGTTAGAGAGAGAATAGAGAGAGAAAGGTAAACTTGTATGTGTTTTATTGAAAGAGAAAGATGTAAATGACATAAATGCAAGCAACACCTGTTGGAGTTTATGGATATATATTAATAAACGTATGTCTAGAATCGAACTCGAGACCTCGGGATTGCACACGTTACGAATGAGTATTAAGAAATAAATAATTCATATATATATTAATTGTTACGTGTATATATATATATATATATATATATATATATATATATATATATATATATATATATATATATATATATATATATATATATTATTTAATCACAAGAATTGACTAACGGTCGTTAGTACTTAACGGAATTGACTAACGGGCAAAGAATAAGGACTAGATTGTAATTGGATGACAAGAAGGTTCCGGAATACCCTCTTGGAGAGGTATGGCCGGCCAACCCAACCCAAGGGGCATCCCTTGCCCTAACTTGTCCACCAAGATTACAATTAGTATATAAACACATCAAGGGTTAAAGGTTTTGGGTATCTCTTGCACACACTAAACCCTAAAGTGTTTTTCTTCTTTTCTTTGCTTCTTAAACATTCGACCAACACCCTTTAGGGTTGTGATGCGCGGGAATCGCAACAGGCTTTACCTCTCGAGGGATCTCGAGAAGCTTACAACCCCCACCAGGCAGTGTACCTGATCGTTGTAGTATAGTATAGTGACAAGTACCGGGGGATTGATCGTTCAGCTTAGGAATAGTGTCGCTAGGATTAGAAAGTCCAAATACTAGTTCTAAAGGTGAGGGATGATTATTTTTGTATTTTTATATTTTTATGAAAGTAAGTAAATATCTCGGGTTTGAAGGATTTGGGCGGAATTAGTTGCTAATCAACTAACCCAATACTAAGATGCAATCAAAATAAAATACAAAAAATGAAAATAAGCTAAATTATACTAAAGTTGTGAGCAGTAATTGGAGAAAATGTGTTTACTTAGATTTCACTACTCCCTAAACATCTTTTACACATTAATTACTTGTTATAATTGCATGGATGACGGATCGTATTCCTTAATACCATTCATGGGGTGGCACACATAACTCCCCAATTCTATGAGCTCTTATCTCCTCCTACACCATGCCCATCACAACTATAGGGATTGTAAACAGTGGCTCATGCATTAAATACAACCAATAAAGACCTAGTGCGCCTCGGTTCATGTTTCTTAAGACGTTCAAGCATGTTACCAAGTGGAGATCTGCCAGTTTTCTTAAGCCTAACATATAAATCATTCATCCAAGACAAGAATAAACAAGTAATCAATACATAATTAACATCTAGGTTTCATTAGATCTAAGCAAACACAAGATAGATCTAGCCTAGCATGATAGAATTAAGATAAGAACATGATATAGACAACCAACACATAGACATATTGATTGAATTAGAAGAACACTTATCTTGATTAAACATGCAAGGTATCAAGGGTTTGGAACCCTTGAAAAACCTGTAAAGTTACACCAAAATCGTACTAGGGTTTCTCCAAAACTTCTCTCTAAACTTCTTTAATGTGTGAAAATTAGAAAACTATATATAGAAAAATAGGTTTGACGGCGTCAAGACAAACACTGTGACGCCGTCACCTCGCCGCCAAAACTCTTCTCGGACTGCCTAGATCTACTTCTGACGCCGTCAAGACTTATACACTTCCAGGCCGTCATGACTCTTTTACTCTTGACGCCCTTCCTACGTGACGCCGTCAAATTTGTTCTGGGTCGTCATGGAAATTCATAAAATTTGCTCTTGACGCCGTCAGAGAAATACTCTTGACGCCGTCACCTACTGTTCCCAGCATGGAAAATTAAGACTTTGGTGTTTTCTTCACTTTTATGCTCCAAAAACGTCCGAATTGCTTCCTTTTCCAGATTTCTCTCCCAAAGTACCTAAAATCATAAAAGGAACGATTTAGGGCAATATTTGATCAAATAAATTCGGATTCGGGCTTAAATGACCCCCTAAAAACGGATCATTTTTCGCCTCATCAGGTTGTTAGTCGATTTTTGTTAAATCAAAAATCATTCTTGTGTTGTCACTAGCATCACCTTAATACGGTTTAATTCGTGTGTACAAGAACGAGGTAACAACATACTTTTGTTGTTATCAAGGGATCGATTAACAAAACGGTAAGGGGTTAATCATTGATCCATATAAACCCTAATTAGGGTTCTTCATATTGTTAAAAACAATTGCTTTTGATTCTTGTTCGGGCTAGAATCACCACGGTACGTTCCTATTTAATTTATGTTAATCTCTTATGTGTTATAGATGTTCCTACGCTTCCGCATATGTGTTTACCTATTTGTATGATTGTCATGATACTAATATTCTAACAGTGGTATCACAAGCTTGCTATAACATGTAATTGATTACATAAAACACATAAAAAAAGAATTTTGATTGTTTTAGATACATGTTTTGGATCTAGGGTTTTGTTTTTTTTAATTTTTTCGAAACCCTAACCCTAATTTTTTTTGGGGGGGGGGGTCGATTTATTCCATGAACCCTAATTAGGGTTTGTGGTTTTATTAATTAATTGGATTAGAAACCCTAGGTTGCCTACATGTTTATGTGTTATTTGGGCGTATCCTTGACCTAATTGATAATTGTTATGCTTTGATCCGTGACGAAACATGCATGTTAGTCATGGGTTATTAATTGTTAAGCTTTTTCACATATTTAGATAGATCTAATATTGGGGAAGACCCCATAATTATTAAAATCAATTATGTGCTATGTGGTATGTGATTAGCTTTGGCCTACGCAAATGACTTGTCAATGCATGTGGCTCACTTCCATTAAGAGGTGAAGGCCCTAGTTAATTATATACATATAAAAACCTAGAATTGATTATGTTAGGATCTTTTCTAAAAAGATTGCATGTGGCTAATTGTTTCACCTTTATAATTGTTATGTTATTAGTTGTTTTGATTTGTATTTATTACTTGTTTTATTGTTTAATTGTTGGACACGTTTGTAAGCAATAAAAGGGTAATTTTCATAAAGAAAATAATACGGACTAATAATGGTGAAACCCTAAGTGATAAAGATTGAATCTTGCGGAGTCTTAGATACCAACAACGGTTCACTTCACACGGTAATTCGCTCCAAGGCGAGACTAGCAAGATTCATACTTTATTGCATGATTTTGAGATTGAATCCATAAAGTTTTGCTTGATTGATGTTTTGTGCAAATATGCTTTTAAAATTAACTCTTTTAAGACTTGATTCATAACTGTGATATGAAGGCTTAGAAAAGAGCCTTAGAGTCTGCCTTGGTTATCACAATCTTGAATATGTCTTAAACGAATTACTTTTAAAATCATAATTGTAGAAAGTCATCTTAGGGTTTATTAAACCTTAAGTAAAACTTTGTGTATTAATTTCACGAATTGGTAAATTAAAAGGTTTTTTTTTTGAAAACTTATGCGATAAAGATGAGTGCATGCATCATTATACATATTTTGATTGACATATCAAAAATAAGAATACCCTTAAAAAAATTGAAGTTACATGCCATCTAACTATAAGAAACACTTGAAGTTATTATTTAGTAAACGTGAGACGCATGCTAAATTTTAATGACAAGGTAAATTTCCGAGTGTGCGTGAGACCACACATGGAGAATTTGCAGTTTCTAAGTTAGACGACTTAATTAAGTTGATGCGTGAGACCTAGAGCTTAAGGCATGAGATGGGATGAAACATGCTTACATGACAAATTGATGAATCAATTTGATGTAAATCCCATAATGATCTAGGAATTGGAAAAGTGTTTGCCAATTATTGTTCGACAGATTACCATCTTTTATACTTTCATCACTAGCAGATCAACTGATGTGGTGGAATCTATGTAAAGTTGGATCCTAGATTTTCAAGAAAATATGTTGGTTATATGAATATAACCTTGGGTATTATATTTTCTTAGAAATATAAATTATCGAAAATACTAAATTGAATTTTGTAAATTCTTTAAATGTATTAATGCAACACAAAACCGTAAACGTAAGTTATTCTTTTAATTGATCTACACCCGTTTGGGATTTTTGGTTAGAGTCAATATTTACAAAAAGAATAAATATAGTCTTCTTTCCATTAGGAGAAGTGTGAGACTTAATCCTAATCCTTTTCATGAATGAGAAAGGTATAATAGGATGATTAGAATTGTTTAAATTCTAAATACATAACTCATAGCAAAATTTAATAGTAAGATTATTTGTATTTTATGAGTTATTAAATTAGAAGCTAGACTGAGTACTGCACAATAGTAAAAGACGAATTAGATTATTTTATCTAGTTGTTTTAGTTTGACCATTTATAGATACTACATACAATTGTTGGAATGGTAGATCTATACAGGAAGAAATTGCATGCCCAAGCTTTTTCAAGTTAATAATTTGGAATGTGATGAATCACATTTATGTAGTAGATTACATCCTTTTATAACCTATATATAATTGTTGGAATGGGTTTTCTTAAAAGATGTAGGAAAGTAAACAAGTACACTATTTTCTTTCACTGATTAATGAAACATTTACAATGTTGTCAAATTCAGTGGGAGTATTGTGTTCTTATGGCTGAATAAGGGATTATTATAATGTTCTCTAATTCAGTGGGAGTTACAAGACTTATTGTCTTGATTGTAACTTAGATTGTCTTTTGAATATCTCAAGGTAATTACTTTCCAAATATAGACACTAATATTTTCAAGGATAGTCATGTACGTTTCCTTGATTAATTGAGTAAACTCTATATCTACTAAGTTATGTTAATGACACAAATCATATTGTTCAAATTAACAAACGCGTGCGTGTTGTTTATATGATACATGGTGTTGTACCATGCACAAGTGGGAGAAATCTTCATTATGTGCAAAGTACAACACATAAGAATATGATTTAAAAGATTCTCTTAACTGCAAAGTAAGAGATTATAATTCTAATTAGATTAATACATCTAATCTAAGAAACACTTGGTGTTGAAATTTAGTAAACGTGAGACGCAGACTAAATATTAACAACAAGGTGAATTTCATGTATGCGTGAGACCAACATGGATAATTTACAGTTTCTAAATTAGACATCTATTAGAACATTGTGTCAAATAACAATACTACTTCAGCTTTAATATTTATGTATTATTGGAATGACACAAATAATATAATACTACTTCAATAATTATGTATTCTTAGAATGACATAAATAAATAAAGTAGTGTGTTAACTTGAAAATATTATTGAAACCAAATGATGATGTTCATGATTACTTTAATTATACATGTTTATACTTTATTGTATAGTTATAAACATGAAGTCTTTTAAGTATTACAAGACTTATAATAAAGTAAGGCGTTAGCTTGTTATGGTCTTTTAATTAAGACATATACAAGAAGTCATTGAGTTGATCAATGATTAATATAGTATAGTGGGATTATAACAAGTTTATGTTTTTATAAGACATAAACATGAAGTGACTTGGCCAAAAGTACTTGTGTTATAAAGCATGCAATTGGTTTGGAAATACTATTATACCATTAAGTTGACTTAGTTGGTAAATAGGTATGCCAACAGGAATATGGTTATCTTATATATATTGTTAGATCTTCTTACAATATTAATTCTAATTGAAGTACCACATATGGATAGTATGTTCAGTTAGGGAATCAAACTCTTGTTAGATTGTTTGATTAAAGATAACTATGATTTCTTTTCTTCTAAAAGTTATCAAGGTTAGAAATTGAGTATGGCTTGAATATACTCAATTAGACTCCTAGAAGATTAATAAGACGTTATTGAATTATGAAATGTGATGAATCACATTAAGTCTTAAAATTGAAGTTCTGAATTTGTTAAGTTACTTATGTGAAGGTTATTAACAAAGAACTATCAATGCGTATTTATAAAGTCCTAAAAGAGAAAATTGGATTGTTGCTCTAATTGCTAAGTAGTTATAGATAGTCTCTATATTGCTAAAGGCAATTGGGAGTATTTTATCTTGAAAAGATAGAATTACAAGATACATAATCTTCTAAAACCACACTAGTTAAAATCATGATGAGGCTTAACATGTAAATGATAAACCTCAAGATGATGGCATTATCATTCATAGAACCACTTGGATATCTCAGATATATGCTGATGATTATATGATGTAGTATTACCAAAATAATGAATTGGGTGAATTACTCATATTATGAATGTTAAAGATGCAGTTCATAACGATATTCAAATTTAAAAAATTTGGTTTATCTTAATTCTTAATAGTTAGAGAATGATGATGAGTTTATTCAAAGATAATGTAACCCTAGTGGTTTAAATCTTTGTGAAATAATCATATGGACAAAATTGTATACATACGTTAATGTATGTCTTATTACAAGATTATTAATCATACTTAAGCAATTAACTATGATTGAATACACTTTCCTAAGCACATTAAAGATACAAAGATGGTTAATTGTCATGTTTATATGAATATGAAATTTGACAATGAATATCAAAAACTCTTTCTTGAATAATTACTTGAGCGAGGACGACAAGTAATCAAAAGGAGTTTATGAATTCAAGAAAATCTTTGGAAGTGTACAAAGTGCAATAATCCATGAATGGATAAATGCATGCATCTAAGAGATTATTCTTATGATAAATTATTAAATCTATGTTTAGGTTTATAATTAAAATAAGGTAATTTCTAAGTATTCCTGAAAGCTAGTGGGAGTATTATGTTTGATTTACTAAATCATATATGTTGTATAACGTATAAGAAGTTACATTCCATATAAGTGAAATGTTAAGACTTAGTTTGGAATGAAACTGTAAGTGAAAGATTTAGAAAATAAACATACAACCTTGGAACAAAAGTTTATTATTAAATAAACATGTGCGGTAAATAAATTCTAATAGAACATAATATATCATTTAGAAAATGGATATATATTATGAAAGGATAGAACATGAATATAAATCTAAGTATGACTGAAGGATTTTCATGTGAATCATATTATTGTTAAATCATGCTTAAATGCTTAATGATTTAACAATATTTGATATCTTGTGTAATGAATAAAGAAATATGTTTAACTTAGAATAAATGATCCTCAGCCTGGAATTGCTCCTAAATTCTAAGTATAAACAATATAGCGAATTGCTGCGTAATTGTTATAGTTGACAATAAATCTTGTAAGATTGAAAGGTGTCAAGCATTACACATTGGATATTATGTTTACGGATTTCTAAAAGGCATATTGTGATTTGTATACAATGCTGCTGGTTTAATTGAGATGACACTCAATAACTAGTCATGGAAGGATTTCATCCTTAGCCATGTGAACTAGTTGTGCTCAACTAAGAGCATAGTTGCATTATACATTAGAGAATTAGAATACTTTAAACTTTAAAACGTTTGAAAGTTTGATTGTCATAAATTGATGGTTGAGGATATCACATCATTTATGAAATATTGTGTGACCATATCAAGATAGTTAGATACACACATACAAGAATTTTGCTAATAATTCTTGAAATAAGTATTCTCAAAATTCGGATAGATCAAAGTTAGTTGAATAATGCCTTGTCAACAAGTATGATTGTCATTACTTGAGGCATAATTGTCAACAAGTTATTACTTGAGACAAAATTCATTAACTAGAATTATCATGCATTGATCTATTTAGTATTTGGATAAAGGACATTAAGCAATTATTATTTATAATGAATTAAAGTACTTAGTACGTTTGTTTTCATTAATAATAAATTGTGTCCTATATTTGCATGTTTATATCCATGAATAACTTATGTTATTCTAAATTGTCCATTGTCAATTAATGATATGGGAATATCATTAAACTAAGACAAATCTGAGTATTGGTTAGAATATACTTGAAAGTATATTGATGCGTTGACATACCAATTTCACATGATATTCGATGAATTGAATATAGGACTTATCCCATCTACATGATTTTACTTTATGGATCTTGTCAGTAAGTAAATCATGAATTTGTTATCCTCGGACTTGAGATACCAGATAAGAGTCATGGATGTAGTGCATTTTGTGAAGCAATCTACCGCTCACCGTAACACGGAGTTATAAGGGTTGCTTTCAGAATTGTTACAAAGTCCATGGGTTATTCTTGTAGTCAAGAAAGAATTTATTCCTTCAAATTCGTTTTGAAGCTTAATACTGCTGGGCCCCTCGTAGGGTTGACAAGATGTATGCGTGCGCACGCTCAAAGTCTATCTGGAATACGTTCAGATGTTTTGGTAATCTTGCTCAATCATAAACAATGAGAAACAGAATTGTTAATTAAAGAATGACTAAGATCCATATCTTTATTAACGTGGTATTAGAAACAAAAGGATGATAATAATAATGATGAATCATTATAGGTTTTTCCAAGAAACCTTCCTCGAGTTGATCTAGGGGCATTGGCGTGTTGCTAGACGCTTACCAATGTCATTATGTTATTAATAGATATCCAAGTGGGAGCTGTTGGAGTTTATGGATATATATTAATAAACGTATGTCTAGAATCGAACTCGAGACCTCGGGATTGCACACGTTACGAATGAGTATTAAGAAATAAATAATTCATATATATATATATATATATATATATATATATATATATATATATATATATATATATATATATATATATATATATATATTATTTAATCACAAGAATTGACTAACGGGCAAAGAATAAGGACTAGATTGTAATTGGATGACAAGAAGGTTCTGGAATACCCTCTTGGAGAGGTATGGCTGGCCAACCCAACCCAAGGGGCATCCCTTGCCCTAACTTGTCCACCAAGATTACAATTAGTATATAAACACATTAAGGGTTAAAGGTTTTGGGTATCTCTTGCACACACTAAACCCTAAAGTGTTTTTCTTCTTTTCTTTGCTTCTTAAACATTCGACCAACACCCTTTAGGGTTGTTAGTCGATTTTTGTTAAATCAAAAATCATTCTTGTGTTGTCACTAGCATCACCGTAATACGGTTTAATTCGTGTGTACAAGAACGAGGTAACAACATACTTTTGTTGTTATCAAGGGATCGATTAACAAAACGGTAAGGGGTTAATCATTGATCCATATAAACCCTAATTAGGGTTCTTCATATTGTTAAAAACAATTGCTTTTGATTCTTGTTCGGGCTAGAATCACCACGGTACGTTCCTATTTAATTTATGTTAATCTCTTATGTGTTATAGATGTTCCTACGCTTTCGCATATGTGTTTACCTATTTGTATGATTGTCATGATACTAATATTCTAACAACACCTCCTAGTGAAGTCTAGGAGGGTATAAATAGGCCACCAAACACATGACTTTACATATATGATGGTTTCAGTCCATGTGTTTGTGCCTTACAAGATAACTAGTGTAATCCCGTCAATGTCGTTTCATTTACGTGTTAGGAGCATTCCCAACAATCTTCCCTCAATGGGACGACATAAGGGATTACTTACAACATTTCCTGTAAGTACAAATACAAATAAAGAAAGGTCTTCATAGGCTTCTTCAAGTGCTGAGGATGACGGCAGTTGACGCTCTTTGTCTTGATCTTGTACCTCGACTTGAAAACTTTTCTACACTTGTAGGCAAATGATGTAATTTGCATGAAATGGATTAACTCCCCCTACCCCAATTCATGTTGCATGTCTTTAGCGGCTTCTTCGTACACTTATATTATTGACGAAGTTTCTGAATCAGCTTCCCCCCAAACTGACAACCGGCTTCAGCAGATTCGAAACTTTGATGTAGTTAACATGTCTTCTAACTTTTGAAGTTTTGAGTACGCAGCGGAATTTGTAGATAAAATCGTAAACCACACCAAGCAGATCTGACTAGTCACTTAATCACAGTTGTACTCAACGTGGAAGCTCCGTTCGGGGGTAACATGTAAGAAATCAGCAAGATCTTCTCACTTAAGTAGGCTACTTCACACTTCACACCCCACGAGAGTTGAAATGATTACACCAAAATCACAAAACTGAACCCCTGATCATCTCTGTGGATGTCACACCCCCAAAATCGGGTCCAGCGGAAGCATACATGTAGCTGGGGTGTAACTCAATTGGTATTACAACACAAGTTCAAAACTGGTTTTCACTTCAATCATTTAGAATAAAATCATTTAACCAAAAGTATTGAATTTACATCATTAAAATATAGTGCGGAAGTAGGCCCGTAAAATAGTTTAAAATGGTCCCCAAGTGAATATCAGAGTCTTCTATGACCATGCCATGCCCTGCCAAAACCTCCAGTAGCGTGCCATTGCTTAAAACCTGAAAATACATGCTAAAGAGTGTCAACACGAGGTTGGTGAGTTCATAAGTTTGTATTAAAACAATAGTGTTGTGAGTACAATAGAAAGTTTTGTGACCATTGTGTAACTCACAATGTCATAAAAATAAAGTTTACCTTACAGTAAAATCAGGATTGTGGACCATGAGTAGAGTGTGTGATCATTACAACAAATATAATATCACATAGAAAAATAGTCTATTACGCTAGCGCTAAGTTCATGCAACCGAAGCTATAACAGTGTGCATGCTCTAGAAGCATGTTAAACATAAAGGCCCGGCAAGTGTTTATCCCGTTACACTTGTAATTCGACATGTTATACGCTCGCGTTTGCCTATCCGGTCAAACCGAACGGGGGAGTCACCACCAATAGATCTATTTATAACATTCACGCTTCCCAGCAGGAATTGACGGTTCATGAGTTTGGGCATAGTGGGATTCAAGGGCTTAGGCTAATCCGCGTAATAGTTTAGATAAAACATAAGTTTCAGTATGGTCCATAAAAGTGTTTGCATTAAAGCAAGAATTCATAAAGTGTGTTGCATAAAAGCAAGAGTTCATAAAGTGTGTTGCATAAAAGCAAGAGTTCATAAAGTGTGTTGCATAAAAGCAAAAGTTCATAAAGTGTGTTGCATAAAAGCAAAAGTTCATAAGGTGTGTTGCATGTTTATAAAGCATTTGTGTATGTGCGAAAATAATCAAGCATGCAACCAATATACACATAGGTGCATTTGAATAATCAATCAAGCCTTCAAAGAAACAGTAGTGTTTAAGTAAACAATTGCGCATTCAATCCTTGAGTTTAGTCAAAAACGAGCATGTATTCTCCCCCAAAACAGTTATAAAAACAGGTAAAAGTAGGGGGTATGAACTCACCTGGTGCGATAGCTACGATGACAAAAGTGGATACACTGAAATGAGGCACGATCTCTAATCGCAACCTAATGAATGATAGTTTCTAATGTAAGAAACGAAATGATGCTACACATGCAAGTACGTATGTTATCGATACCACTCGTTAGTTTTGAAAATAGTGTTTATCGTCAAAAATACATTTTTGACGCCTCGTTAAGTTTATAACCACTTTTCGTTTAAATATGTTGAAACGGTACTCCACGATCCTCGTTTGGTGTTTTATCGGTAAATATAAGGTTTTCGCCGCAAAAATAACATTTTCATTACTTGAAAATATGACCAAAATGGCCTCGCAAAACTAGTCGCGAAATATTGTACGTTAAGTGTTAATGGTCAAGCTCGGCGTTTTTGAAAACCTTGTAACAATATCAAGAAGTCGCGTCATTTAACTTTTGGCGATACAAGTTTCGATCGATGAGAAAATCGACTCTCATTGTTGTTACTTGAAAGTATTATGTTCGACACTTAGAAAATTTCATTATAGCAAAAGCTGTCAAAATATATATAGTTTATCGGGTATATAGATGAGGTCGTAGTTTATTCGTTACGAGTCCAATGATCAAACGGCCAATTGATTTGAAAAGCTAGCTGAGAGATCTTGATTTCATAAAACTACGGCTCGGACTCAAACTGATCCGATCATAAAGAAAAACAGCCGTGAAAGTGGTGTCTCGTAAAGACAGTTTACGTCAAAACTCTATTAGTGTAAAAAGCTGATGGAAATATATATATATCGTCGGATTTCAAATACTCGTATCTTTTTCGTTATAAGCCCGTTTTCTATGTTCTTTATATCCCCGCGAAGGTAATCAAGTATACCTTAGGTTTTTCAAGGTCTCGGCTAGTCTAGATATCATTTAATCTCAGTTTTCCTAGCTTGAAAAATCGGGACAGAATCATAATTTCAGAAAATATAGTTTTAGTCGTTAATCTTGAAAATAGCATATCTTTTTCGTCGTAACTCGGATTTTATCCCCGTTTTCGGCCAGAGTTTCGTCTCGGAATGCATTTTCTAAATCTTTGGTCCAAAGTTACACCCTAGACCCTGAGTTTCCCATGTTTTACAGAAATGGACAGCAGCTTTGAAAGTTTGTCAAAATCAACTTTTCTAGTTCAAAGGTTGTTCAAAGCTTAACCAAACTATCTCAAATCAACTCCACAAGTACCCAATCCTACCATACACCTTCTTAGGGTGTCATGGGTTCCTAGTCTTCACCAAAAATGGTGGATCTCATGAGATTGTTAATAAAACTTATAGATCTATGTTTATAAAAACAAAATGAGTAATAAGTGGTATGGATCTTACATACTTGCATGTTTTACCAATATTTCTTGAAAATACATAAAAATATAAAGTAATGAAAGTATGAAAAGATCAAAAGTGTTTTTGAAGCTTACTTGAATATTTGAGGTGATTTGATGAGAAATTGATTAATAATCTTGGGTTTTTACCACAAAACCCCAACTAGATCTTGATTAGAACTTGATTAAACCCTTGATCTTCAAAAATTTATGGATTCTTCTTTGTTTCTTGATCTTGGCCGAAATTTTAGAGAGGAGAGAAAAGATGAGAGAAATTTTTGGCTAGGTGCTGATGTATTAGAGTGAAAATGGTGTAAATGGTGGAGTATGATGATATATATATGAACTAGGTCTAAGTCTTGGTCAAAAAGTGGTCCAAGGGGGGGGACATAGGGGCGGCAAAAGGAGGGAAAAAGGGTGGCTTGTTGGTGGCTTCATTAATAAGCTTGTCTCCCCTTTGTATGTATAAGTTAGATATTTTGTATTTTAGGTGTTATCGAGTACCGAGTTATCTTGAAATAAATGTCACCGAGGTGAAATAGAATACGACGAAGTTGTAAAACTTGTAAAATATTATTCCTTGCAAGAATCGGGTGTTAAAATAATTATTGAATTGAAATAGCGCAAACCGACGGAGTTATAAGCTCCGACCGTAAAGTATAGCCATTGATTTTAAAACACCAGGTAAATGAATAATATAATTTTTATATTATTATTATGAGTATGTAAATATGTTAGGATCATAGTCGGGAGTATTGGGTATACGTTAGTAGTAAAACTGAGTGGTATCGTTAATTACCAATTAAGCATACGTAAATGGAAATAATGCATATCCGTGTAGGTTCTCAAGTGATGATGATGTGTAGACTATTCCAGTCTATATCAAGTGTCATTAATGAATGATGCATGAATTCGCAGCTAAACCTAACTGGTTACGCGAATTTGAAGACTCGTAAACTCAGTTTACGAAATGACGAACGACAATCGTGAATAGTGATTTCCTTCCGGGAATGAATAGTGTCACATGAATAGTAAAATTTCTGAACGCTTCTCGGAATCACAAACTGACTCCGAAAATGATGAATAGTAAAATGATGAATAGTGACTGGTGAATAGTAAATGATGAATAGTAACTGATGAATAGTGAATAGGAGAAATGTCCCGAAAATGCGGGTTGTTACAGTCTCACCCCCTTAAAAGGAACTTCGTCCCGAAGTTCAGTTTGTGTTGGTCTCTGAAGTTGTATTGGTGAAAAGGTGATGATTCTTATCGTGTAAGCTATTGAGCTCTAACAAGGTACAAGTCTGACGGCCACTAGGCCTACTCTGTCAGAAATGTTGAATGATCCAGTGAATGCTTACTGGACTAGTGAGTTGGGCTTTTCCAAATTTCGATCTGTCAATGGATGTTGGCACTTCGACCATAAAGTGCCTCAAATGATGTAGTCCCTAAGCTCTTGTGGTAACTGTGGTTATAAGGAATCTGATTTATGGAAAATGGTTAATCCAACCATTTCTAGAGTCAATCACTCATGCTATGAGCATATCTTTCTATCTATGTTTGAATCGATCTCAAATTCTGACCATTGGTCTGCAGATGATAGGTGGTGTAGTTCCAAAAGAATCTTAATGAAATCGCTAGGAGTTTGAGGTGAATCAAATTCCTCTATTAGGGATAATTGAAATGGGTATCATGAATCTTGTTTTGAAAGACTTACAAGGTTAAGTCCGTCAAAGGGTGTTATTAAAAATAATAGATTAGGATAAGGTTGTGATCCTCCGCAGGATGTCATGAATTGAGTTTTTCTCCACCTACGATGCTTAGTCTCCATTACTAAGATTTTCCCAAGTTATAAATCACAAACCCCTAAAGGTATAAGAGATGTAATATAGTGATTGATTTTCAAAGTTTGTTTTGGAGATTGGGTGTTTTGTTCATAAACCTTCCCTGAGTAAATAAATTTACAACTTCAAGCAACCGGCTTTCCAAGTAACATTTTTCTCGATGTTTCAAAATTTAGTAGTTATGCAAGATAGGACTATTTTCAATATAAAGTGGATAGTATGGTTTACCAAAGATTGATGTTTAATATTTCCTAACATTCAATAGTTTTGTGAAAGGTTAACCAAAAGGAATTTGCTTGTCAAAATAAGTGCCTCAGAAAAGTATTTCTTACAAGATATATGTTTTGTATAATGGTAGTTTGGAGAAAAATCCATTTAGAAGTAAAAGTATTAAGAGGATAAAATAGTCGGGTAGGTATGTCTGCACAATGCATGGATGTCTAACATGTTTGAATAATGTCTATTGGTGAGGACATGTTCAATTGAACGTTCTACAGTCTTGGTTAAGAGGTTGGATGTATCTCCATAGTGTTGCTTAGTGAGCATTTGCATCGAAACTAATCTTGTAATTCAGTCAAGCCAATACTTTCCAAATGGTGGAATTGTGGCAATCAGGCCAGTGATAGTGGTTCGAATGGTTTTGTGGTATCCTGAGATTTTTGTTGAGTTTTGAATGATTTCAATGTACCGAGGGATCCTCCTTTAGATGGTATGGAAAGTCTTTCCTAGGGAGGTCATTGATAATATCCACTTATCAATATAGGGAGTAGTGAGGGATGAGTGACATCGGAGTCTATAGAGTGTTAGCTAATTCCTTATATATATATATATATGGGGATGGGGAAGGGAAATGATAGTGATGGTGAGAAGGGAAAAGATTGTGACAACTGCGACAAAATGAGATTGTGATAAAAGGAAATACTGTGATATAAGTGTATCGTGCATAGACATAAATGTCCATGAGATGAAATGACCAGTTGGCGTGCTTCCAATCGGTGGTTAACGAAATGATGAAAAGTATGGATGTTCCATCAACGAGGGTATACACATACCTGAATGAAACAATTGGAAATTGAGTAGAGAATTCAATCCAGACAGAATTTTATTATAACCATCCTCAGTATTGCAAAATTCATTTCTGAGTCAGACATAGGTGGTCAGTCTATATCTCACTATCCCGGGTTGAATATAGATGACCAGTCTATATTCCACCGAGGTTCCATGAATTTTGAAATACTCAGCTCAGTTATACTAAGACTATGTCCTTCCCAAATACCAAGACGTTCTGAAAGACAAAAGCAAGTGACCAAACTCGAGGTCAAATTATGAAGCTATGCAAGGAAAAGCATAACGTGGTGACATATACGATACATGAGCATGCTTATATGAAAGACAATTATAGTAATCAACTATAATAAATGAATATAATATATCAGATAATGAGACACAAATCTCATCACCTAAGTCAGCAACTAACCACAAACGAGGCTTCAGTTTGGCAGGCAGGCACGTGACGGTCATAGGATTAAGTTTTCATAAAAGTAGCTAGAGTCTAGGTTTTAAAAACACTTAGTTCGCTATAGCCAAAGCTCTGATACCAATCTGTCACACCCCCAAAATCGGGTCCAGCGGAAGCATACATGTAGCTGGGGTGTAACTCAATTGGTATTACAACACAAGTTCAAAACTGGTTTTCACTTCAATCATTTAGAATAAAATCATTTAACCAAAAGTATTGAATTTACATCGTTAAAATATAGTGCGGAAGTAGGCCCGTAAAATAGTTTAAAATGGTCCCCAAGTGAATATCAGAGTCTTCTATGACCATGCCATGCCCTGCCAAAACCTCCAGTAGCGTGCCATTGCTTAAAACCTGAAAATACATGCTAAAGAGTGTCAACACGAGGTTGGTGAGTTCATAAGTTTGTATTAAAACAATAGTGTTGTGAGTACAATAGAGAGTTTTGTGACCATTGTGTAACTCACAATGTCATAAAAATAAAGTTTACCTTACAGTAAAATCAGGATTGTGGACCATGAGTAGAGTGTGTGATCATTACAACAAATATAATATCACATAGAAAAATAGTCTATTACGCTAGCGCTAAGTTCATGCAACCGAAGCTATAACAGTGTGCATGCTCTAGAAGCATGTTAAACATAAAGGCCCGGCAAGTGTTTATCCCGTTACACTTGTAATTCGACATGTTATACGCTCGCGTTTGCCTATCCGGTCAAACCGAACGGGGGAGTCACCACCAATAGATCTATTTATAACATTCGCGCTTCCCAGCAGGAATTGACGGTTCATGAGTTTGGGCATAGTGGGATTCAAGGGCTTAGGCTAATCCGCGTAATAGTTTAGATAAAACATAAGTTTCAGTATGGTCCATAAAAGTGTTTGCATTAAAGCAAGAATTCATAAAGTGTGTTGCATAAAAGCAAGAGTTCATAAAGTGTGTTGCATAAAAGCAAGAGTTCATAAAGTGTGTTGCATAAAAGCAAAAGTTCATAAAGTGTGTTGCATAAAAGCAAAAGTTCATAAGGTGTGTTGCATGTTTATAAAGCATTTGTGTATGTGCGAAAATAATCAAGCATGCAACCAATATACACATAGGTGCATTTGAATAATCAATCAAGCCTTCAAAGAAACAGTAGTGTTTAAGTAAACAATTGCGCATTCAATCCTTGAGTTTAGTCAAAAACGAGCATGTATTCTCCCCCAAAACAGTTATAAAAACAGGTAAAAGTAGGGGGTATGAACTCACCTGGTGCGATAGCTACGATGACAAAAGTGGATACACTGAAATGAGGCACGATCTCTAATCGCAACCTAATGAATGATAGTTTCTAATGTAAGAAACGAAATGATGCTACACATGCAAGTACGTATGTTATCGATACCACTCGTTAGTTTTGAAAATAGTGTTTATCGTCAAAAATACATTTTTGACGCCTCGTTAAGTTTATAACCACTTTTCGTTTAAATATGTTGAAACGGTACTCCACGATCCTCGTTTGGTGTTTTATCGGTAAATATAAGGTTTTCGCCGCAAAAATAACATTTTCATTACTTGAAAATATGACCAAAATAGCCTCGCAAAACTAGTCGTGAAATATTGTACGTTAAGTGTTAATGGTCAAGTTCGGCGTTTTTGAAAACCTTGTAACAATATCAAGAAGTCGCGTCATTTAACTTTTGGCGATACAAGTCTCGATCGATGAGAAAATCGACTCTCATTGTTGTTACTTGAAAGTATTATGTTCGACACTTAGAAAATTTCATTATAGCAAAAGCTGTCAAAATATATATAGTTTATCGGGTATATAGATGAGGTCGTAGTTTATTCGTTACGAGTCCAATGATCAAACGGCCAATTGATTTGAAAAGCTAGCTGAGAGATCTTGATTTCATAAAACTATGGCTCGGACTCAAACTGATCCGATCATAAAGAAAAACAGCCGTGAAAGTGGTGTCTCGTAAAGACAGTTTACGTCAAAACTCTATTAGTGTAAAAAGCTGATGGAAATATATATATATATCGTCGGATTTCAAATACTCGTATCTTTTTCGTTATAAGCCCGTTTTCTATGTTCTTTATATCCCCGCGAAGGTAATCAAGTATACCTTAGGTTTTTCAAGGTCTCGGCTAGTCTAGATATCATTTAATCTCAGTTTTCCTAGCTTGAAAAATCGGGACAGAATCATAATTTCAGAAAATATAGTTTTAGTCGTTAATCTTGAAAATAGCATATCTTTTTCGTCGTAACTCGGATTTTATCCCCGTTTTCGGCCATAGTTTCGTCTCGGAATGCATTTTCTAAATCTTTGGTCCAAAGTTACACCCTAGACCCTGAGTTTCCCATGTTTTACAGAAATGGACAGCAGCTTTGAAAGTTTGTCAAAATCAACTTTTCTAGTTCAAAGGTTGTTCAAAGCTTAACCAAACTATCTCAAATCAACTCCACAAGTACCCAATCCTACCATACACCTTCTTAGGGTGTCATGGGTTCCTAGTCTTCACCAAGAATGGTGGATCTCATGAGATTGTTAATAAAACTTATAGATCTATGTTTATAAAAACAAAATGAGTAATAAGTGGTATGGATCTTACATACTTGCATGTTTTACCAATATTTCTTGAAAATACATAAAAATATAAAGTAATGAAAGTATGAAAAGATCAAAAGTGTTTTTGAAGCTTACTTGAATATTTGAGGTGATTTGATGAGAAATTGATTAATAATCTTGGGTTTTTACCACAAAACCCCAACTAGATCTTGATTAGAACTTGATTAAACCCTTGATCTTCAAAAATTTATGGATTCTTCTTTGTTTCTTGATCTTGGCCAAAATTTTAGAGAGGAGAGAAAAGATGAGAGAAATTTTTGGCTAGGTGCTGATGTATTAGAGTGAAAATGGTGTAAATGGTGGAGTATGATGATATATATATGAACTAGGTCTAAGTCTTGGTCAAAAAGTGGTCCAAGGGGGGGACATAGGGGCGGCAAAAGGAGGGAAAAAGGGTGGCTTGTTGGTGGCTTCATTAATAAGCTTGTCTCCCCTTTGTATGTATAAGTTAGATATTTTGTATTTTAGGTGTTATCGGGTACCGAGTTATCTTGAAATAAATGTCACCGAGGTGAAATAGAATACGACGAAGTTGTAAAAGTTGTAAAATATTATTCCTTGCAAGAATCGGGTGTTAAAATAATTATTGAATTGAAATAGCGCAAACCGACGGAGTTATAAGCTCCGACCGTAAAGTATAGCCATTGATTTTAAAACACCAGGTAAATTAATAATATAATTTTTATATTATTATTATGAGTATGTAAATATGTTAGGATCATAGTCGGGAGTATTGGGTATACGTTAGTAGTAAAACTGAGTGGTATCGTTAATTACCAATTAAGCATACGTAAATGGAAATAATGCATATCCGTGTAGGTTCTCAAGTGATGATGATGTGTAGACTATTCCAGTCTATATCAAGTGTCATTAATGAATGATGCATGAATTCGCAGCTAAACCTAACTGGTTACGCGAATTTGAAGACTCGTAAACTCAGTTTACGAAATGACGAACGACAATCGTGAATAGTGATTTCCTTCCGGGAATGAATAGTGTCACATGAATAGTAAAATTTCTGAACGCTTCTCGGAATCACAAACTGACTCCGAAAATGATGAATAGTAAAATGATGAATAGTGACTGGTGAATAGTAAATGATGAATAGTAACTGATGAATAGTGAATAGGAGAAATGTCCCGAAAATGCGGGTTGTTACAGTGGATGTCTCTCCGGTAGTCATAAAATTGTAAGCTCGATCATGTGAGTCTATTATGCGTTCCCGATGTGCACATTTCTTCTCCCTGATAGCAGAACCTCGTGGAAAAATGAGTGTTTTCGCAAAGAAGTCAAGAAAAGTCATAGAAAGCAAAGAACACCTACTTTATCTTCCCCCACGATGTCTTCGCGGAATTGGAAGCATACACACTATGTTTACGATGGAAAACGGATGCAGCGTAATCCTGTATGTCCAATTAGTCGAATATGTGTGAAGTACCGTAAATAGCCCGTGAGAATCAACTGCTGATAACATCTCTACTCTTTAATACTCCTCTCAGCTAACTCTTTACCGACCCCATTATCATTCTGACGGCTTTTTGTAGTGACTACTGATGGAGAAAACTCAATATGGGGAACTTGAGACTGAAGTAAAATAACCCAAACTTGTGACTTAAACTTGCACTAATGTATGAAAAAGATCGAGCGGTGTAGAGAGTTTGCACCCCATCGAATCTCTAAGTACTCTATACTCATCAACCAACCAACCATCAAGTATAAGACGTACATCACCTCTTGACTATCCACAACTTCGTGTAACACTGAGCACTACAACGTAACTCCTTAAAGTGATAGTTATTTTGTGGTAATAGAAAGAAAGAATCACAAAAATAACTAGATATCCAAGTCTTCGTCGTTTTAAAGGTTAAAAGCTCGAACAAGGATCTCGAAGAATCATCATCCAACCAACCCCGATATCTTCAGATACTAAGTACACGTGCCCGTGAAATCCCACTTCAACCTTAAATAAGTAATAATGAATTAACCCCGTAGTCATATCTTGCGGTTAAATTCTCACATCTAGCCTTTTGACGATTTAAGTGAACTTGATAATTGTTTCCCGATCTTGTCAAAAAATGTATCCCCGTGAAACTTTGTATTAACCGAAATACCACTCTTCTTGCCAAGCATTATACCAAAAAATTAACACTTCGTATTAAAAATACATTGGAATAGTTAAAGTTCAGCCAAATTACTGATATAAGCTTTGGATCCAATCATTATAGTCTAATCCATAAGATTTTATCTTGTAGCCCAAAATCAAATGAAATTAAGAACCGGTCCAGTTCATGACCTGATCCAAACCACACATATCCTAATCGGTAGGATATAAAACCACTATTAACCCTATTTGCATTCATTTGCACAACCTTAAACTCATAACATCCGCCCCCTTTTGACAGTCACCAAATTCTCTTCACCAAATAAGATAACATCCATCATCTCCTTAATCCCATCTCATATCCACACAACAGATCTAATATCAAACCCATCAATACCATTCACAACCGGTTCAAATCTCCAAAAAAATAAACTCATCTCATCTGAAAAACATAAACTCAAACAACAAACAAGATTCGTTCTTTCAATCATAAGAATCTCAAACCATTTTTCATTAATTGTTATAACGTTTCTACCCAAAGTGACCTAACACCATAAGTATTAATCTTCAAGATCTCTACAGGGGTCTCAGGTAGGTTTGAATTTGTTTATTATTTTGTTTTTATTTTCAAACCGAATGAAAGAGGTGGATATAACAAAGTTGTTATAGGCCATTTTTTTATTTTTTTTTTCGGAAATAAATAAGAAGTATAAGCTTCATAGATGGATCGATGATGGATGTTATATCGTGTTTTTGACATTTTGATGTCACCGAATCTATTGTAACATGATAAGCAAATCTGAGATCTAATTTGTTGTTTAACGTGGATTGATGATAGATTATAGGATTGTAGACGTTGGCAGTGGTTGACAGTGATGGGTTATAGGTTAGGTGTTAAGTTGTAGCATATGTTGTCGAAGGGTTAAAGGATTAGTTGGATTTGGAGTTGGCTGTTAAGATATTGATAAGTGGTGACCAATGAATATATCGGATCTAAGGTCAAATAATCTGTTAGTATTTGGTTCAGGTCAATATGTTTACTTTTCATCTCCATTCTTGTAAAATTTTCGATAATTATTGACAAGGTCACTTATCGAGAATTCTTAGCTTTCTAAAATTTTCGAAAATATTAAACTTATCAAAAAAGTGACTTATCGAGAATGTGAAAAGCTTTTCAAAAAATTAAAGATTTTTGAAAAGTTTAAAATTCTCGATAACAAGTACATATCGAGAATTTCTTATACAAGAAATTCTGACTTTTCCGGCGATTTTCCGACTTCCGACCAGTTTAGCATAACCCAGAAATAACCCACTTTTTCTTCATGTTTTCATCCTTTTTGACAACAAATCATATGTCACGGGTTGGTACAAATAGTCACAAAGACATGAGTGACATAAAGCTAAAATCTTGGTACTATAAAAGACACAAGAAACAGATATGAAACTGCTATTGAAAGGTTTGGACTTTTTTAACTATTTGAACCATAAAAAACTGTGTAGAAACTGTTATGACCAAAAAAAATATGTAAACATTGAAAAACCCACACGAATAACAGTTAACAACTTTAAAGATGACATTTTTTGACAAGATTTGACCACAAAATCAACAAATATGCAACCTTGGCTCTGATGCCACTTAATGGATCATAGTTTTATGTTGATATTGTGATTCGGGAGGTCGGGGATGGTGGAAGAATCCACCTTCCATGGTTAGAGAGAGAAAGGTAAACTTGTATGTGTTTTATTGAAAGAGAAAGATGTAAATGACACAAATGCAAGTAACACCTCCTAGTGGAGTCTAGGAGGGTATAAATAGGCCACCAAACACATGACTTTACATAAATGACGGTTTCAGTCCATGTGTTTGTGCCTTACAAGATAACTAGTGTAATCCTGTCAATGGCGTTCCGTTTACGTGTTAGGAGCATTCCCAACAATCAGTGTTCATTTCACTAAAAAGGGCAATCGCCAGTGTTTGTTAGGCTTTAGAGGGGACGATGTCCTTATTAGTGAAACCACTAAAATCAAAGCTTGGAATCGCATCACGAAGATAATCCAGAGCAGAAACATAATCAACATCCATAACACATATGCCACTGTCACGTAAGATGTGGTCTTGTAGCATCCAAGATTGGGCCCTCGATGCCACAAAAGCATAAGAGGAAACCACTTTTGCGGAGTACAAACCCAAACCACCCAATCGAATGGGCAAATAAGAAAGTCGCCACTGTAAGTTTCGAAAGAAAGGTCCTCCACAAACCACTATGTTCTCGATTGACTCACGCAATCCTTTGTCAAAGAACAAAGCTGCATCCTCCATGTGTACAGGTTGACAAGTCCTCAAACCAAAAAAGAGTTTAGCAATACCCATACATGATCGAAGCAAAAGGAGCACACTCTGCGGGTCATGTAACTATGGAAGAAGACTCATCAAATCAACAGCATTCGCGGCTCTCCTCATAGCCAATCCACTGATAAAATTAGCGTCTCGATTAACAGCTCCCCTAAGAAGCTTTACACCTAATGATGGCCTCCGAGTATCGACAGGAAATAAATTCTCACGAAGCTTTACACCATTACACGAGAGCCAAAATATCTTTGTTTTCTTGATATTAAGTTCAAGACCCAAACCTGGACCACTTACTCTTATAATGTCTAACGCCCTGGCCACCTCTTCTGAGTCTCCAATAACGGTCCCATCATCAAGATACCAAGCATGAAGGAGAAGCTTGCAACTGTCTCTGATCTTATGTACTACTCAGTGTAATACAAGAGCAAAAAGAGGAGGTCCCAATGGGTCGCCTTGCTGCACTCCAGTGGCAGACCATATATGTGTGTCTCCTATATACAATCTCGCTGCCTGCTCATATAAGAAATCAACCCACAAAGATATGGAGGGATACCTCACCCTAACCTCACGAAGTAATGCAGACCTATCCACAAGGTTAAAAGCATTCGAGAAGTCCATAGTAAGCATTGCAAAAGACTCATCATTGTGATATTCACTCAACACCCTATTGACGCTATGTTAAACATCCTTAGCGCCACCCGACACTCCGACTCCAAACTGAAAATCACTAAGATACTTTGACATTTCTTTACCTACAACTTTCATAGCAACCTTGGAAACTAAACGTCTCCATATAGTACCTACTGCAATAGGCAAATCCCGTTATCTGGTTTAAGGAGGGGCGTGAGAAGCGCAGAGGCAACAAACTCGGCCAAAATAGTCGGACACTGATGATATCAAATAAGTACATTATATTGTCGTCATTTGTCTTATTTAATTGACTTGTTTTATTATATTATGTATGAGTATTGGTACTTAATCGTTTACTCTAGTAATTCTCAGGTAAAAACAAGCAATTGGTGAAACTTGGCGATTTTGGACAAAATATGGAGATTAATGATCAAGATTGGAAAAGTCTACTAAATAGAAGAGATTAAAGACCATTGCCTGACTTTGAAGCATGCACCGCATATGATATTATCATGCGCCGCATATGAAACTTTGGTCAACGAAGAAGAACCTGCTTGTTCTACTCCAGATACGCCGCATCTCATTATCAACATGCGCCGTATCACTATCAAGACTTCACCAAATACAATCCAAGATGCTGAAGGACATGCGCCGCATAAGATTCAAGATACGCCGCATCTAAAGGCGGTGTGTGAATATTACAGAATATATTAATCTTGGACCCCACGCGAAGTTAAGTAGATGCGCCGCATCTACCCGCTGGCGCATCTACTTAGTTAATGCGCCGCATCTACCCGCTGACAGAAACTATAAATACCCCAAGACCTAGACGAATTTTGTGTGCAGCCAAACCCTAAGGAGACGAATTCAGACGACAAGACAACACAAGACACACCTCCAACGAAGATCTTAGAGAAGTAAGAAGGCTTGCATGTATTTAATTCATTAAGTAATTTTGTTTTATTGTATTAGTAAACTATAATCCATTAGGATTGATGGGCTTGTGGCCGCCATACTGCTCCGCTTAAAATTGCTTTCCCATCGATTATCAGTTTATATGATGTTTTTTTTGGTGACTTGTATATGTGCTTTTATAACCTCTGTGTCTAGCTGTGTTTTGCTTGGGCTGTCATACCCCCTCCACGCTTACTTATCTAGCGTCTAGAAAGTAAGATAGGTGATACGATCGTTGTAGGGCCCACCAAAAATTATTTGTAAAGATGAAGGAAAGATACGGATACGAACCTAAATACCTAAGTATCGCGGTAAGTATTGATCTCCCGAACGTCGTTCTAAAGGAATGATGGATTTGAGACGCGCGTTTTAGTTTTTCGTTTGATGCTTAGATATCGCAATTTTTGGGTTTTACAATGATTATAGACTAAGTAAAAATTAAAGAGAATCCTAAGACGAATAATAACTAAGGAAAAGTAACAACTAAAAGGAAAACTAAAGAGAACTAAGGCAAAATAAAACTAAGGAAAGCTAAGGATAAACAACGAAATAAGCTAAAATGATAACGGAAATTAAAAATGAAAGCGAATATACATGTTTGGATATGGTTGATTTTTAGTGGTAACTAAGTTGTGATTTGGATAGGATAATTAATAATTTGAGATAGAAATTTGACCCTTGGATTAAATTACATGCTAGACCAAGTTTATTGGTCATCGGTTCCGTTTACCCAATAAACTCGATAAAAAATGTAAAATGATCCAAAAAACGATAATCCATGACATACTTCTTAAAAGTTGATTTTTATAAAATTCGTTTAAGTTATTTAATTACTTAAAAGCTTTTGACATTAAAAGGTAATCAATTTCTAAAATCTTACATGGTTCTATTTTTCAGTTAGTTAAAACAAATTTTATAACTTTTTAAAACAATATTATTGGATTATCGTTTAAATCAAAATTCTCAACTCAAATTATAATCATCATTTCCAAATCACTCCATAACTACCACATCAAATCAACCAAGCACCAAACAAGCATATAAGAAAATCTACACTAACATCCTAATTAATGCTAAAGACATGGCATAATTAATTAAGCTAAACATGACAAATAACTAAGATAAACATGAAAAATAATGAAAATAAAGAGAATAATGAAAAGGGATAAGAAAGCACCAGGATTGGATTAAGCATAATAACGACGATAAACTCTCGAACATAAACCCTATCCAAAGCTATTTAACTATACCCAAATATTCCTAAATCTCCTTAATTACTCTTTAATCTTCGATTAATCTTCATGAATTTGAGGTGAATGAAGAAATAAAGTTTACAACTTTATTTAATTAAAAGCTAAAATTTTAGTTTTAAAAACTAAACTAACATTAAATTTATGTTAAAAACAAGAAAAAAAAAAAGTTTGAAACTTTATAAATAAAAATGATTTAAAAGGATGATTAGTAACTAAATAAGAGAGGTTAAGCTCTCACAAGTAAAGCTAAAAGATTGTTTTCAAGTAACCATATTGAGATTTTCGGATTACGTAAATACAAGAAACAAAGAAAGAAATTTCATTAAAGTGTACATTAAGAGATGAAGAAATTAATGTTGGAACCTCGCACAAATGAAAAGTTGTAGTAAAAGAAAATTAAATGCTAATGATTGTCTTGATTACAATATGAAAAGTTGCAAAGAAATTAAATAAAAATGATTATAGTCACACTTGCACTTAAATGTGGGGAGATGATTTGTGCACAATTTTTTTTGCTATACACTACTAAATCATACCAGTAATGCACACAGCACAACATCACTGTGCATAATTTAGTAGTGGATGAAAAATAAAAATGGTGTACAAATCACCTCCCTTAAATGTGATACAAAAAGATAATTGTAGACTACATTTATTGAAAGTTATTAAAACTGAAAATTGAAAATGAGAATTATTAAAATAAAGTCGCTGTCGTTTCGCAACATTCCATCTTTAATTTATAACCTCCAACATTTAGTTACCGTTGCATTAATGACCGTTGGAGCTGGTGAATATGGAAGCCACGCGCAGTAGATTGGACTATTGGATAAAGCATTTTACCATTCTCTTCAAAGTGTAAAACGTTGGAGATATCAAAATAATTTCAAGTGGGTCTCACTGAAGATTCCATGTGAATTACTAATTTGTAGACCATATGAACAAATTGGTGTGTGAACATGACTTTGGCATTTGAGCTTCGTAAATCTTGGGCTCACAATTTTTATTAACTTGGGCTTTACGCATTGTTAAATGTCGTGCTTCATCTCTAATGATATATGGGCTCACGATTTTCTCATTATCTTCTAAACTTCACTTTAGTCTTTCACAATTCTTCAAATTCATCACTTTTGCTTCTCATTTGCTCCGATATTTCTCGAACGTACCTTAAAAACAAAATAACGAGTAGACGTAATATTTGCAATAAAATCGCAATATTGTTAAATATATTAGCATAAATAGGAGCATTTTTGGCAATAAAACATGTATAATCGTGATTTCATCAACAGGCATAAGTGATCATTAAGAGTTTACTCGCCTATATTTAGGATCCAACGAAAGAGAAGAGTTTATGATACCCATCATATAAAGCTAGCAATAAAACAAGTGACAAGCTACTTAACAAAAGGACAAGACTTCTATCTGTATCTATTATCTATCTGTGTACGTGTTGGTCTTTCGCTGTTTCGTTCTCATTAGTTTAATTAAATAACCAAATCTGTGTTAGTCTCTGTGTTAGTCTCTCAGGCTAAAAACCCCCCTTTGCATTAGATTAGATTGTAAAACTAACTTACTATATTTAAAATATTGATTAAATTAACTAGATATTACGTTCCACTCTTAGTGATCGACATTCTGCTTACCACTATATATATATATTGATCGGGTACACTGCTCATTAGTGTGTATTTTATAGGATAAGTCGGCTAAATATAAATGTAAAACTTGAATAGGAAAAATCACTCTATACTACACGTGACACAACACGCATCAGACACCTTTCCGCTAACCAAAAATTAACGACTTAGGTGATGGCCTTTAAAAGATTTGCGGCAGTAGCAGACCTCTCTCCACATAAAGCAACTAAAATATGTTGTGCCCTTAAACCATCTCTCCCACATGAAGTACCTTTAGTAAACGATTTAATGCAACCAAAGATACTATTAATCTCTATTACAAAGGGAGACTCAAAAAATGTGTTACTCGATGTGGATGGGGGTGGCTTGTAAGAATGCTTAGCCTCGAAGGCTTTAATGGTATCATCACAGTATGGAGCTAGACCGGAGGAGGATAACACTTTCACTGCTGCCGTAAAGTGCCCATCCGCAACCTTGCGAAGATACTGCTTGATGTTGGTGTTACGGGTTGTTCTCTTCTCCAGAAAATCACCCCCACCTTGGCCAAAGGACTCCAGACCAGAACCATCTAGCATACTATTAATCTACATTGTAATACCATCATCTTTCCCCCATGTAGCCAGATACTTTAGGATAGAACTTTGTTGCATTGATTTTCTATTCCCGGACCTACGTTCTTGTCTATTCTTAGGCCTACACACTTGAAGCGTGCATCATGGAAAAAGTAACAATATGACCCATGCATCAACAGAGTCAGGCTGGGCAATCATCTTGTAAAGAACTATTATCAAAGCCTGAGAAAAAGCTAGCCGACAACTATGAGGGATAGATTTGACAGTAGTGATAGGCACTTTGAAAACACGATCAAGAAGCTCAACATCCAAAACCAACCCCTCAATTACTTTTGTCTCAGACTCCTTATTAGACGGATTAGAAATGCCAACAATATATCCACTCATGTCGTCAGAACCTTCAGCAAAACAAACAAGACCATCCGGGTGATGACAAGCACGACCTACAACATGTAAAGTCATATACTTCCCATACAACCATTGATCAAATACCTTCAAAGTTTCCTCGACTGCCATATATAAACCATGGTTCGTAGAAATAGCCTCACGTAAGACACATTTACGTTCATCGGTCGAAAGGTGAAGCCTCTTGAGATGAGATACCAAACGAGCAATCCCTTTATTGCCCACTTCACCATCCGGGCAATAGTGAAATCTCCGGAATGGACATGGCCAAATCCTGTCCGAAGAGGTAGAGGAGGTAGTCATGGAAAAAGAATGATAAAAATACATGAAATGAGTGTGTGAAAAAAATGGTGTGTTTTATGTATGTTTTTTTTGGTTGAGACATTTTTACAAACACGTGATGGGTAGTAAAATATTTAATGGGATTTTTTTATGTGTGTGAATTTGGAGGTTGCAATATGTATTTGCATTTTTTTGTTGTTGTGAAATGGAGGAAAGCAAGAAAACAACATGGTAACGATTTAATTTGACGTGGTGAATGTTGGGATTAGTGTAGGCTGTTGGGAAAAAATGTTGGGAGAAAACAAATAATTAAATTGTTACGCTTTATCCGATTGAGATAAACTTGTCTTAACCCATATGGAATTAGAAGTAACACTTGTTGGTTTGCCAAAATGTCACTAAAAATGATGTATAAAACGATTATTATTACTATGTCATCCTAAATCAAATGTTCACATTTCTATACTGAAATTGTTCCAACATGTTCAGCCAAGTTTCCCAGTCTAATTGTAGTTACATAACTAAACAAACACTAAATAATATCCAGAGTTAATTGCATTTTTGGTCCCTGTGGTATAGCCAAATTGCAGATTTGGTCCCTAAAACTTTGAAATTGCACCAGACGTCCTCATTTTCAAGTTTCTGTTGCATTTTTGGTCCCTGGGCCACTTTGGGCCAATGTTAAATGACCTAACTACCCCCTCTTTCCACAGGGACCAAAAATGCAATTAATACTTTACATTTTCTTTTCAGTTTTTACAAGATACGTCCTTGTGATTTGCACAAAAATTCGCATTCGGTTCTTTTTCAAATTTCTCTCACGAATCATCCCAATTGTTGTTAAATTTTTCCGTTTTCGTCCTTGTTGCCAACGATCGTTAGTATTTATCATTTTCGTCAGTTTTTATACGTTTTCGTCCGTTTTATACGTTTTATACGTTTTCTATGTTTTCATCAGTTTTTTTACGTTTTCGTCCGATTTTATATGTTTTCGCCTGTTTTTATACGTTTTCGTCTGTTTTTCTTATGTTTTCGTCCGTTTTATACATTTTTGTCCATTATAAAAATGGACAAAAACGTAAGAAAATTGGACAAAAATGTAGAAAAACTAACGAAAACGTAAAAAAAAGTAGACAACATACATATAAAATGGGCGAAATCGTATTAAAATGGACGAAAACGTATAAAAACAGACAAAACAGATGAAAACGTAAGAAAAACAGACGAAAGCGTACAAAAACGGGCGAAAACGTATAAAAACGGACGAAAATAGACGAAAACATAGAAAAATGGACGAAAACGTAGAAAAACGGATGAAAACGTATAAAAGCGGACGAAAACGTATAAAACTGATGAAAACGATAAATACTAACGATCGTTAGCAACAAGGACGAAAACGGCAAAATTTGACAACAGTTGATTCGTGAGAGAAATTTTTAAAAAATGACCGAATGTGAATTTGTGTGCAAATCACAAGGACGTATCTTGTAAAAATTGAAAAGAAAATCTAAAGAGTTAATTGCATTTTTGGTCCCTGTGGAAAGAGGGGGGTAGTTAGGTCATTTAACATTGGCTCAAGGTAGCCCAGGGACCAAAAATGCAATAAAAACTTGAAAATGGAGACGTCTGGTGCAATTTTAAAGTTTTAGGGACCAAATCTGCAATTTGGCCATACCACATGGACCAAAAATGCAATTAACTCTAATATCCACATTCATTCATATAATATTTAGACTAATTTTTTACTGGACGACTCATAATTTTTTTTTAGTATCAATCAAATTATTTTTCTGCCATGAAAAAGTAACCAATATTTTATTTATTTATTAATTTATTTTCTGTCTGTTTGAAATTTTCTGTTAAGTTTTACATTTTATTTTCATTACCATCAATTAACGTCACCACCACCAAACCCACCCACCACCTTCGCAACCACCTAATCATCGCTGATACCACCCACCCACCATCAACCGCCGCTGCCACCACCATCACCACCCATCATGGTGGTGAGTGGTGGCAGAGGTGGTTGGTGGTGGCACTAGTGATTGGTGGGGTTGGAGGTGATGACGGTGGTGGTGGGTGGGGTTGGTAGCGGCGATGATTGGTGGTGGTGGTGGCGGCAGCGGCGGCGGCGGACATGGAATGTAAAACTTAACGAATAATTGTTAAATATTTAACGTAAAATGGCAAAAATAAAAAATAAAATTGGCGAATTTTTAATCAATATCTTAGACCAGAAATTATCTCTAACTATGGCACTTTTTGTGTTATTTGCCTGATAAAGTATGAGCAATGATACATCTACAAAAACAATTTCACAAAACCATCTACAAAAAAAGTTGTCACTTCCTAGCTTAATGTGAGAGAAGAGAAAGAAACTATATAAAAATACATCAATCAATGAGTAACACCTTCTTTTATGGATGATTTTGTGAATTTGTTTTTGTTGATGTATCATTTCTCATAAAGTATTGCTTGTATGTAATCCCATAAGGGTTTCGATTGATGAGCTGAAATACATGCATATACTTGGAGGTTAAAGACCCCTTCCTTTTTATAGGCATTTATACGAAAAGCTATCTAATAATAACACCAACTCAAAAGTCCATATTTTCTTTCGTATATACAGTATTGCAGATTTAAACATGGTTGGCGTTGTTCGTTTCAAAATGCTAGGCTGACATAGAAGAATCCGAAAGGAGGTGCATTGAAGAAATGTGAGGGCTCTTCCGCTAACTGAAATACATGCATATACTTGGAGGTTAAAGACTCCTTCCTTTTTTATAGGCAGTTATACGAAAAGCAATCTAATAATAACACTAGCTCAAAAGTCCATATTTTCTTTCGTATATGTAGTATTGCAGATTAAAATATTACTTAAACAATAGTGATGATTTTCTTTTTTACAAACTTAGTTGTGCATAAGTAAAAGGGTATTGGGGTGAAGGAGGAGAAACATTGTTGTTAAAGGTTAAAAGAAGGGGTTAATGTTATAAAATAACAACATATGAATGTGATTGTCCATTTTAGTAATTAGACTTTATTTTCTTCTTCTTCTTCTTTTTGGTTATTGTACGTTAACGTGCAAGTTATAATGGTTATTATTTTGTCGATTTTTCAACAAATAATCGGCATAACCGGTCAAAATTCTAACATAACATATGTTATACTTAAATGCTCACCAAATTTCGGTGACATGTTAGGAGAACTAGAAAAATCTTCGATTATCATAATTTCGTATTTTACCCATGTGTTCTTAACACCAGGATAAAAGATCAAAACTTTTCAATATTTGAGTCTAACATATAACATCTTAGACATTTTGAAAGGTTATCACGACTACTAGTTAAAAATTTTCAAAAATAATAACCATAATGATTACTCGTGAAAGTATAATTACCAATGTGGAGTTATAAAATAAAGGTTTCACAATAATGACCCACTTTCTATTTTACTTTCAATCCTGAACCCGACAGATCTTTTCTTTTTCAGGTATACGAAATAGGGGACTTCGCTAAGTTGATTCTTAGAAAATCTCTAATCAAACCATTTGTCCTTATTTCAACAAAGGAAGCACAGGCCTTTTCGATCTTTTTGTCTTGGTCCGAGTTCAGCACTAAACAAGTCCGAACTAATTGAATATTTGTGTCCCAAATTTCAAGAAGACTTAACATGGTCATCATGGTCAAAATGAACATGAGGGGATCCTTATCCCTCGGTGACCTGCCACCTTCAAATGCCGAATGACCAACCCCCTATGTACAGAGACTCTCATGTGACCAAGGCCTCTCACACATGAGGACAATCGCGGCCTTCTGGCCTATAATTTGGGAGATTTAGAAGATGCTTAATTCTGCAAGGTAATGACTAGAGTTCCAAAATATGAGAACCAAGTTATAAACGCTAAGATACCCACTAAGATTCATCAAGGTAGATATCTAATCCAACAAAGAACACTCCCTCATGGACACGGATACCACAAACAACCATTTGCCTGTAAGATCTGAGACCATATTGTTTGTCATGACCAACTCCTAAGGAAGCTTTTTAGCATCTCAGAAACAACCGTAATCAAAATATACATAGAAAACCATACACTTCATTTTACATACTTGAATACATACGCTATCTCATAAACAGATGTTATGCCTGTGCTTACTCCTACCCCAGAGATACACGTAGAGGTTTATTTGGACTTAGCTTCAAGCTATGTGATCAAACATGATCACATATCGTGCCTGTTTTGTCCCATGTGGATGATTATGGGGACATTTAGTTTATATTTACAATGGCAGAATTTCACACTTTCACTCAGAATACTATGTGCCACTCACAGTAAAGTAAAGCCCACTTCAAGATTCAAGCTAGTAATTCCATCAAAAAGAAGATGGAAATAATCACTGAAATTGAGCAAACCTACCTTAATCTACGCATTTACAAGATATATGTAGCTGACTGAAACACAATTGCGTCATAGACCACACGACTTCTATCGTTCCATGTGTGTAGCTGGATTAAGAAGCTCTTCATACTCCAGCTGCAAAATGAGGAGAGCTATAATTAATATAATCCCTGGCCAAAAAATGAATGCAAAAATCGTTGGGTTTAGCAAAGTCAACGCTAAAGTTTTCTGTATTTGTCAAAATGCCTAACTCTTTGTGCAGAATATTTCTCTAATTTGACACCATAAAAGGATATATTAAATATTATGATATTAGCTATTTTCATTGAATCAGAGTGGTCGACTTTCTAACAATCAAACTTTGCTTTCTTATACAAAAACAAAAATACTGCACTTTGCATAAATGAGCAGTTTTCGCAACCATGATACATGTATTTCTGTTGCGAACAAACTGTTAAATGTGAAAGAACATCACACTTGGAAACAATGAGCAATTTTGAACAAAGTGTTAAGTAGGATGGATTCTTTTCTTTTTGCAAATCATATTTACGCAATTTTTCAAAATCATTCATTCTTGTAAACTGTAATTTTTTGCATAACAGTGTGCAAATGGTTAAATTATAACGACTAAACTATGACATATTACAGTTGGAGGTGGCGATTTGGACTCATTCCCTTGAGAATATTAATTTAGGTTATGTTATATCTCTAATGGCTAAAAAGATAAAATATAAAAATATAGCACAAGACTCTTAAATCATGGTATTCAATTTTTTATATCATTGTTGATATATATACGATCATATTTGACAAACTAATTATTTACTATACGAAAATTTCGAATTAATGTCAACCCAAAACCCAACCCATACCAAAATTACTGGTTTTGACCCATTTCCCTCTAAAAAAATTGACTAACGAAATATAAATGCCAAGAATGATGTAAATCTGTAATATATGGACACCCTTTTCTTGTATATAGTTGTGCATGTTTTTTTCCCCCTCAGTATCCGCAAGGCTTCTGATTGTTTGGTATAAGAATTCAATAACACAAGTTTATCAAGTTAATCACACTGAAAACACATGATCAGTAAACCTTGCAGTTTATTTGGGTGAGGAAATACTGGGCTCACATTGGTTGAAGTATAGAGTAATGATACATACCGATGATTGGTTATGTTCTAGCTTCATCTTCCTATATTCTTCTTGAGCTCTTTTTGATCGAAACATGGCTTGGACCCGAACAACTGATCTCTCGACACGCTCCTCAGCTTGCTTTCTACTGGCTTGGAAGAAGCTCTCTTCAGCAATGTTTTCCTTTTTTTCATCTTCCTCGTCATCATTACTTGATGCAACTTGAAGACCTCTAAAGCCTTTCCGTCTAAGACGCCAACGAATGATTGCTTTCTCCAACACTCCTACTGACCATACAATTTTCTTATATTGCTTCCGAACTTGGAAACCACGGAAAAAGGCCTGCATTAAAAGAAAATAAGATTGGTTTCTAACCAATATGCTAAATAGATTAGATTTTAGCTTAAAGAAAAAGGACGAGTCACTTGTGTACTGTGGGATGTAAATAACATCACCAAACTAATATGCTCTATGAAATGGCAAATGAACGGGTCAAGCAGGTTGATGACAAGTAAAAAATACTAAATAATAGTGAAGGTTGCGTTAACACATAACACTTTCTTTCCACCTTTTTAAAAATCTGTGTAACTAACTATTGTGCTATATATGAATAAAAAACTATAAAACATATTTTATTTCTTAATGAAATGATTCAGTTGAATGATTGACCTGTTTGATGTGTTCCCTTTTTTGCTAACTTTATTTATTTTATCCAATCGACCAGTAGAGATAAAACATAACCCAAATTGGCCAACTTGTAAGAAATTTTCCAAAATCACCACTTCTATCGATAGGGTTACAAATGACTCAATTGTCTGGTAGATTTAAAAAATGAAAGAAAAATGGATAAACCGAATTTAGATTCTTACTTGAATTTTGATGGCCTGACGGCGCTTATTCAGAAAATCTTTTCTTATTTTCCAAGTACGAAACCTGTGCTGTATGTGGACAGCAGCAGCCATTTGTTTCTTAGTTTCGTGCTTACGGAAAGCATGCTGAATCCTCATAGCCGCTATTATACAGCGTGCTTCATCTTCTGTATTAGCAAACTCAACTGCTTTTGACTTCAATTTAAATGATTGCTCCCTAAATGCAGCCTGTATGCGTGCTGCAGCATCAGCAGTCCTCCTATAAGCAGCCAGTGTATCCTTCAGATATTGTTCCTCTTCAGTGATGTTGGTCTCCGGTCCATTAATTACAGAATCATCATCAGCAGGAATCGTACTCTGCAGTGACCCACTAACATTCCCAGCTAATGTCATTGCTTTGAAATGTGCTAATAATGCTTTTTCTGCCAGGAACGCAGCCAACCCCTCATGTCCACTTTTTGATGCCAGATCAGCAGGAGTGCATCCGCCAGGGTTTTCTGAAGTGGGGTCTGTCACCAAATTTGGATTCGCCCCAGCAGATAGCAAAGATGCCACGGACTTTTGCCTGCAAGTGGGGATTTAATCAATTCAAATGGGTATCAAGAACATAATATGGGGGGGGGGGGGGGGGGGGGGGGGTCTTTGGGTTAGCTTATTTGAAAGTGCTTATGCATCTTAGCTTATAAGCTCACCCCCCTATATAATCTTTCAGAAAAAAGTCCATCTCTAAAAGAACTTATATGGCTCACAAAAATTACTAAGCTAACCAATTTTTGGCAAAAAGAGTGGCTTATTGTATCTTGATAATAAGGACGCTATTAAGCTGAGCCAAACACCCCCAGAATCAAAACACTTGCTAAAACAAAGTTAAAAGGAGATGTATAGATGTGTGTTTTTAAACTATATATGTACAAATTATTCAGAATCAACAAACAGGCTTCAACTAGTAATTTTAAATGTGTATGCTTGAAGTTGTAATAATCGCACATATATGTACAAATTATTTAACTGTAATAATCAACAAACAGGCTTCAACTAGTAATTTTAGATGTGTGTTTTTAAACTATATATGTACAAATTATTTAACTGTTTCACAAATGCTATCTATTTAAATAGCTAAATGCTATATGACAAAGGACGTGACCAGATAATTGTACCTCCCATAATGAGCAGCCCAATGAAGAGCTGTCCATCCAGATTTATCCCGAAAATCAATCGATAATCCCGACCATGAATACGGGAATATAGCCCAAGTATAATCCAATATTGCACACAAATGAATTACTCCTTGACCTTCATCATCACGGTCAGGGATCTTATGTCCCTCTAATATTCTTTCCAAAAGCCATTCAAACAGTCTGTTCTGTAGTGTTAGCTCCAATAACTTATTTTTGGCTTGTTGGAAAGATATCTTTTTTCCAGTAATTGAACTTATCAAAATATCCCAACTCTCAACAATGGATCGGGTTTTGTTGGCAAAGATTTTGGCTTCTTTCAGCGCCTTTGGTGGTACTTTAGCAGAAAAGATATTCAGGCTCCTGGATGTAGAAAATAGCAAATGAGCCAATCTCATTATAACTTGGAAATCATTCCAGTCAGACTTTTCTTCTGAAGAAACTATTAAGTTTTGGACAGGAGGGGCCCGGTATTCAAATGCAATAAGTTGACTTATGGGTTTGTGACCATCAAAACTGATAAAAAGGTTGACTATTCCTGGGCTGTGAGAAGAGACGTAACAACGGAATACACCAGGTTGTATAACTTCAACAGGAACAGACACATCTCCACAGACACAAAACAGATTAGAGTTTGCTAAGTGTAGATACTCTTGATGGAAAACGCCAACGACTAAAATCTGCAGAGAAGAAATAAATGGTCAATATGTCACAACAATGCCATATGTGATTGTTAACTAGCGATGGATTTTATGGATAAAGTCTTCACTCCTGCTACTAGATGTGGGATAGTTGCGGGGTTGGGCCTGGTTCGGGTCCAAACTGGTCATTTTCTGAATAGGTAGAAACAGGTGGGTTCAATCGAAATAATTTTTTTCTACCTTTTGTTATACATTAAAAATACAGTTTCGAAAGCATTCAAACTGCAAGAACTTGACCACCAAAAATAATAATAATTAGACAAAGTAATTCAGGTAAAAATTTGACGCATTTCCTTTTAAACTAACATTTTGATTTTAAAGACCATTTGTAAATGTGTTGAAAATATCACCTCTACCTGCTACATTTGTAGGATTTAAGGTATCACAAAAGCTTAAATGAACAGATTTCAAGTTGGAAAAAATTACCCTTAGAGAAAATATCAAATTTGGACCCAAAGGCCTTTGGTCTAGTGGTATGTGACTTGCCCACCAACCTAGAGGTTGTGGGTTCAAGCCTCGCTGGAGGCATTTGTGAGATAGGTGGTATAGGTGTGAAAAAAGTTGCCGTTCTAAACTAAATAAATAAATAAATAATATCAAATTTGGACTATTAGAATGCTCTTATGCTCATATAAAGGCAAGTCTCATTACCAAAAAAACTTGAGACTAGAATCACGTTCATACTTCATTATAAAGAATTGGTGAAAACTGAGCAGCACTAACCTTTGTATCCTCGGTAGATGACGCCCATGAAGGTGAGACTTCATTTATAGAGAAAATTTGCTGCAAGGAATGCGACTGATGATTATAACCACTCGGAGTCCTTACATTTTCTCGACCTGCCGAAACCAAGGGTTCAGATATTAAATTTGGATCAACTATCTCAGGAGAGTCAGTCATGGTGAAGTTCATCCATCTTCCAAAACTATCTTGATTTTTAATTCCATGATTTCCCATAGTCTCTAATATACCAGTGCTCGTATTTACATGTTTAGGCTCCATCTGTACATTCGTATATTGAACATGTGTTAGTAACTTGTGCACAAAGGTGGAGTTAATCTGTAAACTTCCACCATTGCCCTGTAGCTTCTGCGATAATGATATGAATGGCAAGAATACCACAACATCATGAAGTTATTTCTATTTCCAAAAAAATGGACAGTGGTCCCTACTTACAGTATCTACTAATCCATTTAGTCCATATTGGTCATCTTGATCAAAGTATGATATATTTCCTGCAATGAAAAAGTGGTCATTTGAAAATTATGGAGTTTTATATAGAGTTCAACTGTTGAATAGATTATATTGTAACTAAATAGAATAAGCTACCTCCTTGAGGTGTGATTGAACTGTTAGCCTCAACAGGGACCACAAGCTCCTCCCATTCAAGGGTGTTGATTTCATGAAGTCTCTTCTCATGGTTTATTATAGTCTCATTAGGCTCTGTAGGATCACAAATAAGAGATTCGTTTTATGAAATGTTACATATAAAAGAGACGAAAATATTCTTCTCATGACTAGGACAGCTGATAATTTATTAAAGCATAGCTATAAACTTCTACGTCATACTGCAGATGTGGTAAGATGGGTAGCTTGTTAGTTGTTAGGAAAAAAAAAAATGTCATTTCTTAGTATGGGTCCAACCATGGAGTGTAGCGTTGACATGAATTATTTGTACATCTATATCTATACTACTATATAATGCATCTAATTCCAAACCTAACTTCTAAACAAAAATTAAGATAAGGAGCTCCAATCATGAGATGACATGTGTCACTTCCCAACTTAAAATTCACCTTTATTTTCAAATTGAAATATCTTTTTATCTATTTATTTTTTTTATGATCTAATTTCACCATATTTTTTAAAATTTTGAGCTTTTTAATTCAACATCCATTTTGATATATTTTTATGAGTTTTTAGTTTTTACATTTTTAGTGGGTTTATTTTTACCACTTTAACCTTTATTTCAAGGGTTAATGGCATATAATAGCAACGTACTTTTCCATTTGTGTCATTATCAGATATGAACTAAAAATATTACCACAATACCCATCAAACTTTGCCATTTTTGTGCCGATATCAGCAACTTCGCCATTTTTACTTTCAAAATTCACGTCATGTGACACATGTACATGTCATGCCCCTTTTTTTGTACCGTTAGGTTCAGCCCCTTATACACACCGTTAGGTTGTCTTCCCCAATCAAAACACATATAACCCTAACACTAACATATACAACCTAACAGTGTGTATTAAGGGCTGACATGGAACCTAACGGTACAAAAAAAGGGGCATGACATGTACATGTGTCACATGACGTGAATTTTGAAAGTAAAAATGGCGAAGTTGCTGATATCGGCACAAAAATGCCAAAGTTCGATGGGTATTGTGGTAATATTTTTAGTTCATATCTGATAATGACACAAATGGAAAAGTACGTTGCTATTATATGCCATTAACCCTTATTTCAATCAATACAATCTTGATTCAACAAAATCATATACTTTTGGGAGGAGTGTTTGACGGGTAAGAGATTGCGAGGGTCTTTCTATATGCGGGAATAATAATGTCACGGGAAAGCAACGGGAAACCCAAGCAAATAAATACAACTAACATTTACGTTCGGAGTGTTGTGAAACGAATTCATTAAGCGGGTAAGGAATTGCGGGAAAAGTTGGGCTATCAATTCGTTTACTATATTATAATATAACTATATTTATCGCCGCCGCTGTGCGCGGGTATCCAACTAGTATTTTTAATATATTTTGAACTAGAAGGTTGTATCCCTTCAAAATACACTTTGGTCTACTTTCAACCTGTTTGGCCCATTTGAATTGTTCCTTATTAGCTAGACTTTTTTATTTCACAAATTTTGAATAAATTATAAGAGTGCCAAATTGACCCATTCATAAGTAATTGGGTCGATTGTTAACCAGTTTCTAGACCCTAAGCATATTTGAGAAGGATTTCATATTTAGTGTTTTTGTCTCATAACAAACTACTATTCACATCAATGGATATGATTTCTACAAATTGTTAATGAAGTTCAAAATATAAGTCAATAAGATTACGCACCAACATAATAAAGCTGCTCAACTCCATCATTTCCTTCTGACAGATTCCATGAAGTTGGTGGGTCCGAACTAGAATGTGATTCATTATTAGGGGAACCCTTCAACTGCATAATGTGTATAAGTAGAAAGTGGCACTTGTTAATCAGAATATCCGAAGTTAAGAAATTCCATATTAGCTAACATTAGTGCAGTCCGTTGCATGTCAAGTAGAGGTGCCCACTGGGAGGGTAACGGGTTGTTTTTTAACATAGGAAGTACAGACTGGGTTGCGTCGGGTGGGTTGGGCCAAAAATAGTTTTCCACTTTTTAAACTTCATTTAAACAGCTATTGCATCATTTATGATTACATAAACACCAATAGCAAATCGAGACTTTGGGCAACTTTCAATCTGTTTAAAGTGTTCAACCCAATTGACCCGTATCCCTTTTAGTTAAAAGTAATTTGTTTAACCCAGTTTACAAGAAAGCACAACCACCCGACTCATATGTTGATAGGAGGAAATTTGCATGTTTAATGCCGAGTGGTGGGTATAAGACTGATTGTTGTCAATATGTCGATATTTATTTAAAACCACATCTCTGAAATTAACTGTGTGTCAACAAGGAACTAAAACTAGATTCTTACATAGCTACATGCCAGATATAAACCTACTCGGATTGAAAGTTCTTATAATGGACTAACCTCCTCAGTGTCACGATAATGAACAAGAACAATATGTTCCAGTTTCCTGTAACATAAGCAAAGCAAATGATGTTCAACGTAAGATGAAATGAGATATCATAATGGTGGTATAATTCATTAAATGAAAAAGAAGGGTTTATAACCCATGTGATCTTCAATTACTGCGTACTTATCAAGAAGCCAGTAACATCTTCGAACAAAGGTTGGCTGATCTTCACCATGTGCATAATACACATGAATCCTTTCGTCACTACCAACCTATATTTAAAAAGTAGACATATCATAAAAAAAAATTACTAATATTTGCATACAAAACTAGACAACTCTAGGAGAGAGTCAACATTGTTAACTCGGGTAGCCTTATACCATAACAGAATCCATTAACATTTGCATAATTCGCTATGACCGTCATCAGTCATCCAAAGTGTTTGCCAAAGCCTCTAACCAAGTGTCGACAATTTTTTTGGTCTAATCAGTCAAACACACTATGCTTAAAGCATCTACCTTAGTGTATTCGGTACATTACTTTGAAACCAAAAAATTTGTAGGGTTTGCTAACATAGTGTCTTATGCAGCTCAAGATTGATGCTGATCTTCCACATGGCTAATTTTTTTTATTTGGTAATTTCTTATATGATATTAGCATCTTCTACCACTTGAACAAAAGAAAGTAAATAAACAAATTGTTTGAAAAGACCGCATTCTACATCTAACATTCTCTTCATGCTTCAACATGCAGTCTATAGTATAAGATAATAAGTGACCACTTAAAGCACAGCATGCAGATATGTAAATGAAGCAGTAAAAGTAAAACTTACTTTCAAGTGTTCATGAGCTTCTTTAACAGTTTTTCCATCTTTCTTCTTTTTCCAATTGCGACCATCCTTCCGGAAATTTCTGAGCATCTTCCGGTCAAATAGGACAACGGTGCCACCTATTTGATCACATAAACATAACAGATCAAGGAATAAACTTTTCAATTTCCAAAAAATTACGGAGTATGTCATTATGGGCTTCAAACATTTCTAGAAGAACTTTATTTTTTTCAGAATTATGAGTGGAGAAGCTACGGGGTGCGTGGATGAGATTAAATTTACTTTTTGGCATATTCACGGGCTTCACATGAATGGTGAAATACTTGTGGTTACAAAGAATTGCATGGATCTCATTTGGCCGGAGCCATCTTGTCTTAGCTTCCTCAAACATGGTGGGTACATCTAAATCTGTTCATGGAGAAACAAACAGTCTTAGAAGGAAAGATAGAAATAAAGATACCATATCACAGCAAGAAATACACAAAAAGATATCTGTAAGTACTTCACTAACTAACAGTGGATATGACTAAAATTTAAATAGGTTGAACCAGTAAGAATACCTAGCTAACAACTTCATCACTAAGCTACCTTAATCAACACGTAAAATCAATTAACAATAATAACTGTGTATAACGGGTCAATCGCAGATGATAGTTCAATACAGAGCTCTTAGTATTAGTGCATACATGACTGTCAGAGCTCAAGATTCAAAGACTCAAGTATTAGGGTTGTTCTTTATCCTCGCTTATAATGAAGTTATATGCTATCTATACATTTAAATCTACCACAATCACATGGGATAACGATAGCTACATTCTTAATCAGCAGTTCGGAAAAAAAAATGCGAATCCAAAGTTATAGTATTTATTGAATGAATCATGCTCTGACAAAGGCAAGATATTGCTGATTGCAAATAGCACACTTAGCTGATCCATTAACTCAACTCTCAAGGTCTCTACTGCGTTATCAATTTAGCTGATCTATTAACTCAACTCTCAAGGTATTTATTGAATGAATATGTTCTTTTCTCTTCAGGAGCTATAACATACATTTAGAACATAGACGATTACCCGTGCATAGCAACGGGATTTTATAGCAGCATATAGTTATAGCGGCATTTGTTTTTGCTTGAAATCTCGTCTAGTAAAGTCAAAAGTCATTAGCAAAGTAAAATATTAGTGTGTTTTAAAAACTCTTCTCGTGTGTTAACTGGCCACCTTGTTTTAGAATTAAAAAGCCACCGTGTTAAGTCAAAGATATGCTTGATATTCTTGTTTTGTGTATGTAAAGTCAAACCTTGTTTTTAAATTGCTTTAAAACCGTGTAAAGTCAAACCTTGGTTTCATTTATACAAAGGGTAAGGGTAGAATAGGTATAAAACATTACTCAATTATAAGTAGTTAAGATAAATTAGTTTTAAGCTATTTTCCAGATTCCAGTCAGCTAGAGGAGAAGGGGGAAACAGAAAAATTAAATCTCGTCCCAGAGTAAGAATTGAAAATGCCCACATACGATAATGAAAGCCGATTCTGTAAACAGTGTCTCTTTAAGGTTGTTAGCTTATAACAGTCGTTAATTTCCGCATGAAATGCTGTTTTATATTAATTTCATGGCTTCTTAAAACAGAAAAACAATAAGAATCATTTTCTATATACTAGTTTTTGGTCAAAGATATCACAAACTATTACCCCCTCCCCTAAATAAGGAGCTACTCTGACTTTTCATTTTCAAACACTTCCGAAACTGATTAGTTCTAAACTTCAATATCAGTACGAAAATTAAAATATTCCAGAAAAGAATGAGAACTTTACAAACCATATAGAAAAATACTAAATCCAAACACTTTGGCATCTACTTTACTTTTTACCAAAAAGCATATCAATCATGCTTTTAAAATAGTTCCACCCTCGCTTTTAAAATAGTTCCACCATAACATTTAAAATAGACCATTATCGTTGAAAAAATTAATACATGTGAGCCCCTATAGACATAACTCAATGATAACCAACAAGCAACACTTATACAAAAATAGGAATACACTTTTAATTCATATCTAACTTCATCATTACAACCATACAACTCTGAATATAAAAAACCATTCAACTTTCAAAACCATTCCAAAAATTATTCAGTTATGCCAGCGTGTTACTGCTTATCTTACTAAAAAATTCCCCGAAATAATCAATTATGATCAAAGATGGCTTTTTGTTACTAAAATCATTCCAACTTCCAGAAACCATCATAAAAAAGCATCCCAGACTTACTGAAAAACCACTTAACATGTTACAAATTATGTTTAATAACAATATCCAAAATAACAAGTTTTTCAAAAAGTACAATATTTTCTAAGTCCAGGTATCAATTTATATATTTAAAAAAAAAGATATTAATATTCAATCCAAATTTCTATAAATAGTAAGAACATTCATTACACTTTACTTTTGGTACAAAGATACTCAAACAGGTTACAAATTATTAACAAAATTACCCAAAATAATCAATTTTTCAAAAGCACAATATTTTAAGTCCAGGTTACAAGTTATAATAAATAGTAAAACAAGATAAAATAAGTTCAATTCATTTCAAATTTCCATAAATAGTAAGAACATACATACTGTAACACTTTATCAAAATTAAGGTGTCTTTGGGATTGCTTATGTTTTATGCTTATGCTTGAAAATAAGTACTAAAAATGCTGTTTGGATTTTCCTTTTCTTGTAAAAATACGCGAGAATACTCGAAAAACAATTCCTTGCTCATAAATTTCAATCAAATTCATCTATAAATTTACTTAAAAAAAAAAAAATGAAATAAGTAGCGACTTGACTAGTTCCTTATCCAGCAGAAGAAGCAGTTTGGATAACAGAAAACTGATTATCTGCTTTATAATAAGCAGGAAAAATAATACTGTAAATAATCCTAAACACCCCCTTGATTATGATACAAAGACTCCCTCAGCTCCAAAACAAAATATAAAATTATGTCTGATGGCTGCATAAAGATTGATATAAATAAATATAGAACTCACTATATATAGTAAGAAATATAATTACCTTGCATGGTTTTGAAGCCATGAATCTCTGAACCAACAAGCTGTGATTGTACAGCAGCTTCCATTTTTAGAAATAGTTCTTGATCACTGCAATCTTTTTATCAACATATATTTGCTAGTAATTTAGTTAAGAATTAATTTGAGAAAGGAAATAAAGAGACGAGGAGTGGTATGAACCAATAATAGATGTTGAAAAAGTGTGGGCCCAGTCGAGGTGTCAATTCTGTCTGTTCTTTCCTACGAAACATGGTGTGAAATCAATTTCTTTCTTTTTCAAACTCATATGTTTACATTACTGGTATATGGGTAATTACTTTGCTGGCCGACCACTTGTCAACTTTAGAAAAGTAATAAGACCCGATGGTTCGGTCGGTCTATACGAGCCAAACGCGTCCCTCTTAGACCAAAATGCTGTTAGTTTGACGGATGATAAATTAATATATCATGACCGGACTCGAACTCGAGACTTCGGGATTGCACACTTTACGTATGAGTTTCAATTAATTAATAATTATTGTTTTAGTGACGAATAATTATTAAATTCACGAAATGAGCATTTAACGGTACCTAACGACCGTTGGACGAAACATGAAGGACTTGATTTGAAAAAAGTGAAAGTACGGTTCGGGTTGGGCTTTGTGACCCATGGCCGGCCACCCTCTCCTTAGGGTTAGGGGTTGGCTTTTGCTCCAAGTTTCTTGAATGCTATATAATGAGACCTCCTCTCATTCATTCATTTATCCTTTGGTTCACTTGCAAACCAAATCTCATTCTCTTTCTCCTCTTGAGTTAGAAATCGAACTACACCCTTATAGGGTTCCTACTAGATTTCTAAGCTCAAAACCATTCTTGTTTAGTTGATCAACTACACCCTTCTAGGGTTCCTACGCGATCTTCTAAACATTGTGTTTGGATTGCTTGTGAATTAAGAACCTAGCTTTTCTTATTGAAACGCTACTAATATGTGTGTTCAAGAACGAAGTGTTGGCATACTTTTGCTAACAAGGTGATTTGCCCTATTCGACTAACCCTAGTCGATCCACCATTAAACCCAATTAGGGTTTATAGTTCTTGTTCCATTGGTTTTTTGTTCTTGCTAGAAATCACAAAGAGGTACGCATCCATTTATATTCGGTTAATTTATTATTTGTATTTGATCTATTCCGCTGCGTACTCTTTGATGTTTATATGTTTATAGTTTATTATTATTCATATATTCCAACAGTGGCATCAAGAGCTGTTAATACATTATAATGAATTACCGAAACACATAAAAATTGAATCGTTTGATTAATCACATGTTTGGTGTTCTTATGTTTTTATATTTTTCATAAACCCTAGATTTTTTTTTTATTTTTTTTTTATAAATGTCGATTTTTTTTTTTTTAAAAAGGAAATTAGGGTTTGATGAATTATGTGATAAAAACTTGTAGAAACCCTAAGTTGCATGTAATTTATGTGTATATAAATGGATATTTGTGATATGCCGTTTGGTTGCGTTCCTTGATTGACATGATTATTTGTTATAATATGTGCAATATGGGCATCCATGACAAACCATGCATGTGTTGTCTTGGATTATGATGATTTGGTTTTAAGATTTCATGCTTATTATGCGATTCTTTTATAATTGATAAATTGTTTAGTAAATATTATGAATAAAGATTACTAAAATTTGATTAATTATAAGATTAGGGAAGACCCTATTAATCGTGTATTAAATCAATAGTGTGTTTTAATATTGATTTTATTTAGCATGACCATTATTGTTGTTGTTTGTTTATTTTATTTTATTACTTTTGTTTTATATGTTTTTAACATGATAGTAACAAAGGGTAATTTCTATAAATAAAATATTAAACGGACTTAATAATGGTGAAATCTTGTTTTGAGCTTACTTAATAAATCTTGGACTTTTGGTTGATTGATCGCGACTGTATTAAGTGGTTAAAAGGTGGAACTAATTATGACAAACTATTAAAGTGGGTATAAGGATGGCTACGCATTAAATTGCGGCCTTAGTGAGCCTCCATTCTGGCTTACCGCTCGCATGTGAGTCATATTTTAGTCTTTACCTAACATCCATGATAACTACGAAGCACTTAAGGCAAAGTTGTAAGTTTCTCAACGCCTCAATCAAAAGTTTGGAGATTTAAGCTCGTAAAGAAACTAATGAGTAAAAGTTTTTTTACATGAAACATATGCTACAAGATGAATGCATGACATCTTTGTACATATATTTTGATTACACACATCAAAAATACTACCCTTAAATTTAAGTTATATAAACACCTGAAATTGGATCTACGCCAGGGCGTAACCTGACTAGATTGCAATGGAATGGCAAATTACATGATTTCATCACTAGCAGATCAACTGGTGTGGTGTCATTATGTAAGTTTGTTGTTTCTTAAATTGGTTAACTTAATTGAGTTGATAGTGGGAACTGATCACTCAAGGCATAAGAAGATGGGGATAAAACATGCTTACATTGCAACTGCGGTTGGCAATTAATGTAAATCCCATCGATTCTAGGAATTGCAATTGAATATTGGCAATTGGGACACGTCTCGTACCTTATTGAATAACGTCATCACTAGCAGATCAACTGATGTGATGAACTTATGTCAATTTGGATCCTAGTTTTTCAGTGAAAATTAAATGGTTATTTGATTATGAACCATGGGTATTTAATTTTCTTGAAAATTTAATTATCGAAAATACTAAAATTGAATTTTGTAATTCTTTTTAACGTATTAATGCAACATTAAAGCCGTAAACGTGGTTTGGTCTTAAATTGGTAAATTGATATAATTCTGCTTTCAAACATAATGTTTGATTGAGAAAAATTTACCGAAATGAAAGAAAGTCTATTTTCCATGAGAGAAGAATAAGACTCAATCCTATTCCTTTTCATGATTGAGAAAGGCTTGATAGGAACATAAGAATAAGACTCAATCCTAAGTCTATTTTCCATGAGAAAAGAATAAGACTCAATCCTATTCCTTTTCATGATTGAGAAAGGTATAATAGGAACATTAGAATTGTCTACATTCTAATATATAACTCATAGCTATCTTTAATATTTAAGGATATAGCACATCTTATTTTCCATAGAAATTTCATTACTCTTATTTGGTGAATGAATTCTTCTATAACAAACAAGGCATTTGGTTAAATGGAAAATATGAGTTATTTACTGCAAAATTGGTAAAAGGCAAAGCTAGTATTTTATCTAGTTGTTGTGCTTTAAAGGTGCTACATACCATTATGGGGATGGTAGGCCTATTAAGGAAGAAGCTGCATGCTCAAATTCTTCAAGTTAATATCATTGATGGATAATCCATCATAAACATAGTAGAATACACATTTTAGAACCTGAGTAATTATTACGTATGGGTTTTTCTAAATGTGTAGGAAAGTAAAAACAAGCAAATTGTTTTCACTGGTTATGAAACACGTACAATGTTGTCAAATCCAGTGGGAGCTTTGTGTTGTTTACTGAATATAGAGTTATTGTTATGTTCTCTAATTCAGTGGGAGCTACAAGACTTAATTTCTGTGTAGTAGCCCAAAATTATCTTCAAGATAATTACTTTCAAATTGTAGACACTCATGTTCTCAGGATAGCCATATGCGTTTCCTGATAAGACAAAGTAGTCCTACATCTACTTATGACACAAATCATATTGAATCACATAAACAAACTTATGTTATGTTGTTTATATACTACATGATATTGTTCAATGCACAAGTGGGAGAATTGTCTATTGTGTGCAAAGGAACAATACATAGAGAAATATGATGATAGGATTCTCTTAATTGCAAGGTAAGAGATCAATGTTCTAATAAGACTTATACATTTAATGTGTAAGATTATCTTATGTAGAACATGTGTCATGATTATAAGACTACTTTTATGTCTTATGATATTCAAATTAAAAGAAACACTTGAATTTACAAATTACGTCAGGGTGTAACCAGCCTAGATTGCAATAGAAAGGTAAACTACATGATTTCATTACTAGCAGATCAACTGATGTAATGGAATTATGTGAGTTTGCAGTTTCTTAAATTGGATAATTCATAAAATGACATAAGCAAATGAAGTAGTAAATTAACTTGAAATTACTATTGAAACCAAGTGGAGGTGTTCACAAATACTTTAGTTATTTATGTTTATATCTTCTTATAAACATGAAGTCTTTTAACTATTACAAGACTTATAATAAAATAAGACGTTAAACTTGTTATGTTTCAAACAAGAAATCATTGAGTTGATCAATGATGTACAACGTAAAGTGGGAATATAACAGTTCATGTCTTCTTAAGACATGAACATGAAGTAACATGTTCAAAAGGTACTTATGTTATATAGCATGCAATTGGCTTGGAAATTCTATTGTACCATTAAGTTGACTTAGTTGGTAAATAGGTAAGCCAAAGGGAATAAGTTTATCTTACATATTGTTAGTTTGTCTCACAATATTAATTCTAATGAAACATCACAAGTTGGTGGTGTGTTCAGTTAGGAAAAATCAAACTCTTGTTATATTGTTTGATTAAAAGATAAATATGACTTTTTTTCTTCCAAAAGTTGTCAAGGTTAGAAAATTGAGTATGGATTGAATATACTCAATAAGACTCCAACCTAGAAGATTAAATAAGACATTATGGAATGTGATGAATCACATTAAAGTCTTAAAATGAAGTTCTGATTTTGTTAATAAGTAGTTTTAACAAACAAGAGTCAGGAACTGTAAAATATTTTTGTAATATCCCAAATGAGAACAATTTAGTGTTGCTCATCTTGCTAAAGTATTTATAAAATACAAAAGGAAAGTGGGAGTTTTGTTTAGATCTTGAAAGATCAAAATTACAAATATATAATCTTCTAAAACCACACTAGTGAAAATCATGATGAGGTTTGAAATGTAAAGGTTAAATCTCAACATGATGAAACTCTCATTCATAGATCCGTAGGGATGTCTCAGATATTTAATTAATATGCTGAGAATTATGAATTACATGATCAAAGTAAGCCTGTTAATCATAATGACGCATTTACTAATTATGGTAAATTGCTCATACTATGAATGTTAAGATGCTGTCCATAAAGATAAGTCAACTTTGAAAATTTAGTTTATCTTAATGAAAATGAGTTTCTGCAAGAGAAGAAAACCCCTAGAGGTTTAAATCTTTGCATAAAGAAACATATGGACAAATTTGTATACATATTTTAATGTATGTCTTATGACAAGATTATTAATCATACTTATGTAATTAACTATGATTGAATACTTTTTCCTAAGCACATTAAAATTACAAAGATGGTAATTGTCATACTCATTTTTATGAATATGAAATTTGACAATGGATTATAAAATCTCTTTCTTATATAATTACTTAAGCGAGGACGATGAGTAATTAAGAGTTTTATGAATTCATTTAATCTTTGAAAGTATACAAAATGCAAGAATCCAAGTATGGATAGATGCATGCATCAAGGAGATAAATCTTATGTTTAAATATTAAATCTATGTTTTGATTTATAATTTAAAATAAGATAACTCCTAAGTAATTCTGATAGCTAGTGGGAGTATTATGTTTACTTATTTAAATCATATATGTTGTATAACATATAGGAAGTAACATTCTATATAAGTTAAATGGTAAGTCATAACTTGGAATGAAACTTTACTTGAAAGATTTAATAAGTAAAACATACAACCTTGAATATATGTTTATTAATGTAAACATGTGCGGTAAATGGATCTAATAGAACATGATTTATCATTTAGAAAGTTTAAATGGATATGTAGTACATGAGTGAAATTTAAGTTGGACACAAGAATTTTCCATGTACATCATGTTGTTGTTATGTCATGCTTTGATAAAAGATGATTTGACAACATTGATATCTAATGAAAAATATTAGATAAGTTGTGTAATGAATATTCTAAAGGAATATATTTGGATATAGAATCACATCCTCAGCCTGGAACAATTTCTAGATTCTATAAATGAACAATTTGTAAAATTGTCATAGCCAACAAACTTGAAAGTTTGGAAGGAATAAAACATTACACATTGAAGTTTACGAAAAAAAAAAGCATATTGTTGTTTGCATACAATGATGCTAATATAAATTGAGATGACACTCAATACTAGTCATGGAAGGATTTCATCCTTGTTAATAGCCATGTGTACTATTTATGCTTAATGGAAAGCATAGTTGCATTATACGTTAAAGAATAAGAATACTTTAAACTTTAAAGGTTTGGAAGTTTAATTATCATAAATTGTATGTTGAGGATGTCATACACATTTTATGATGTATTATGTGGTTATATCAAATTATTTGAATGCACATATACAAGAATTTCATTATTGAAATAAGTATTTTCAAAATTCCGATAGATCAAAGTTAGTTGAATAATGCCTTGTCAACAAGTATGATTACTTGGGCATAATTGTCAACAAGTATGATTGTTATTACTTGAGACAAAATTCATTAACAAGAATTTTTCATGCATTGATCTATTTAGTATTTGGATAAAGGATTGTAAACAATAATTATTCGAATGAAATGAAGTATTGTGTTATGTTTATTTCTATTCATAAATATTGTATCCTATATTTGCATGTTTAATCCATGAATAACTTAAGTTATTCTAAATTGTCCGTTGTCAATTAATGATATGGGAGTATCATTGAACTAAGACAAATGTGAGATTTGGTATAATATATATAAATTATATTGGTGCGTAGACAAGCCAAATTCACATGATATTCAATACTGGATAAATTGGATATAGGACAAAATCCCAATTACATGATTGTACTTATGGATGTTGTCATTAGAGTAAATCATGAATCTTTATCCTCAGACTTGAGATACCAGGTAACTACTGTGGATGTAGCTCATTTTCTGTGAGATAATCTAACGCTATCCGTAACTGGTAGTTATAAGGATTATTTCCAGAGGTGATGCGAAGTTCATAGGTTATGCTTGTAGTCAATACAGGATTTGGTTCCTTCAAATTTGTTTTGAAGTTTAATACTGTTTGGCCGCTCGTAGGATTAACAAGATGTTTGCATGGCCATGCCCAAGGTCTATCTGGAATGCGTTCAGATGAATTGGTAATCTTGCTTGATCATAAATAACGAGAAACACAAGTTAATTATGGAATGACTTCGATCCATATCCATATTAACATAGTATTAGAATCAAAAGGATAAGTATGATGATGAATCATCAAAGGTGGTTTTTTCCAGGAAACCATACTCGAGATCGTTCTGGGGACATTGGCGTGTTATGCTAGACTAACCATTGTCATTGTTACATTAATCTATATCCGAGTGGGAGCTGTTAGTTTAACGGATGATAAATTAATATATCATGACCGGACTCGAACTCGAGACTTCGGGATTGCACACTTTACGTATGAGTTTCAATTAATTAATAATTATTGTTTTAGTGACGAATAATTATTAAATTCACGAAATGAGCATTTAACGGTACCTAACGACCGTTGGACGAAACATGAAGGACTTGATTTGAAAAGAGTGAAAGTTCGGTTCGGGTTGGGCTTTGTGACCCATGGCCGGCCACCCTCTCCTTAGGGTTAGGGGTTGGCTTTTGCTCCAAGTTTCTTGAATGCTATATAATGAGACCTCCTCTCATTCATTCATTCATCCTTTGGTTCACTTGCAAACCAAATCTCCTTCTCTTTCTCCTCTTGAGTTAGAAATCGAACTACACCCTTATAGGGTTCCTACTAGATTTCTAAGCTCAAAACCATTCTTGTTTAGTTGATCAACTACACCCTTCTAGGGTTCCTACGCGATCTTCTAAACATTGTGTTTGGATTGCTTGTGAATTAAGAACCTAGCTTTTCTTATTGAAACGCTACTAATACGTGTGTTCAAGAACGAAGTGTTGGCATACTTTTGCTAACAAGGTGATTTGCCCTATTCGACTAACCTTAGTCGATCCACCATTAAACCCAATTAGGGTTTATAGCTCTTGTTCCATTGGTTTCTTGTTCTTGCTAGAAATCACAAAGAGGTACGCATCCATTTATATTCGGTTAATTTATTATTTGTATTTGATCTATTCCGCTGCGTACTCTTTGATGTTTATATGTTTATAGTTTATTATTATTCATATATTCCAACAAATGCAACGTTCTTAAAATAAAATGAATTGGTTTGGTTTGCAAATGGACCAAATAAATTGTCTGGTTTGTGTGTATTTTTTTTCGAGTCTTTTTGTATGACTACTTCATACATTCCCAATAAGCTTATCAAGTGATAGAGTCGATAAATCATTTGATTCTTCGATGGCTGTTACTTTTGATCTCCATTTTGAAGGAAGTGCTTTAAGAAATTTCCTGATATGATTTTTCCTAGAAAAAGATTCATCAAGTGCTTTTAATTAAGTATTACTCCGTAATAGTATTAAATCTAGAAAATGCACAATGAATAGTTTCATCATCGAAAATAAAATATTGTTCATATTGATAAACAAGTAGATTTATTTTATCGTCTTTGACTTAACTATTACCTTTATGAGTGATTATTAAGGAATTCCAAATTTCTTTAGCCATTCTATGCATGAAAACTCTTTCGTACTCCTTTTTTGGAAAAACATTATATAAAACCATTTTAGATGCATTATTTTTCGAAAGCATTTTCTTTTGTTCCTCATATAAATGTTCATAAGGAATAACTTCGTTATTTTCAATAGGTCTATAATCACCATCAATGATAATATGCCAAAGATCAATATCTTTTGATTTCACATATGAGAACAATGGAGTCAGTGATATAAAATTGGCCTTTCCGGTCATCGAGATAGGTAATGGGTTTCAAAAGCACACTTGGTACATCAAACTCAGGTCTTTTAGCAAACGTCAACCAATCCCCACCGGGATATACATTGAAGAAAGCCCTAAACGTACAAATCAACTGTTGGCTCCCCATTGTAAGCTTTACACATTACAGCGAAAGTGGTAAGCTTGGCTATACCATAAGGGTTTAGCCTCGACAAATGAATTCGAAAATAGTTAAGGTCTTCAGTCTTCACAAATAAATTTCGGGAGGGGGATGCTTAGGTTGGCTACTCTAAAGAAATCCTCGTATAAGGCTACAAAACCATTAGGTGATCAATCAAACACGGTTTGGTGTTGTTCAGGAAGAAGGACTTTCAAGTTAGATGGCACAATATATTTAGTTAACAACGATGACAAGTCATCAGGGGTCATAGTACAAGTTTGGGTGCGAATGATGAATTTGGCACTCATGATTAAACGAGGGAAGGGTTGGAATATTACCTTTTGCAGAAGCCTGTGGGAAGACGAGAGCAATGTGACTAAGAAGATGAGGTAAAAATTCTAGGGTTAAAAGGGAGATGGGTATTTATAATCAGCGATGTATGATCTGGGACGTCCATGTATGTGGTAAAAAAACACAACCGGATCTCAAATATATGTTTTTTTTTTTTTTTTTTTTTTTTTTTTTTTTAGTTTTTTTTTTTGATTAGACACTCACGAAGACCATGGCACGACTCTTGGGTGATAAACATTAAAGGACGAACTAATTCCCGTACAAATAGGATTAGGCATTTAATGCGGCTACTTAATAGAAAAATGAATAGGCTTCCGATGTTATGATTCTGGGATAATTTTTGTAGTCGAAAGCAATACATTCATAGATTTATATATCACTTTCGACTGGGGGGCTTGATGACGTACCCTCCGAATTGGCTCGGAGGCTACCCCTCCGAATTCTCTGGGATCTTGATGTGTTTCGAAAGCTTTAAATTTATAATACTAGTTCTACCGATTCCTTATTACATAAAACACACGGGTAAAGTATAACCCCGTTTAAAGTAAAGGTTTAGGTAAGACCAGGTCGTTCCAAGGGAGGAAAGTGTTTCTCATACCAGTGTTGGTTAGCAATATTAGATTCCAATGATTGTCACTTATCACTGAAACGATTGTTGTTGGATTTAAGTTTTTTGAAAGTTTTACCAAGTTAATTAAAGATATGTTTGTCCAAGGCTAAGTAACATGAGATAAATAAGAGAATGTAATGTAATGAGTACATAGATAAAGCATAAGAGTAATACATGACGGGTAATCATGAGAACTATTATATCTACTTGACATAAGAAGGAATCCTTTCGGCCTTTAATCCTTAATACGTAAAGTGTATAAATTATGGTTTGTGTATGAAGTGTAAATAATTTATTTCCTCTAATCAAGTCGTTAGACATGAGATTAGTCCTTAAACATGTCATCATCCGGGCTGTCAAATGTTCTACTATCCAATTCTCACAAGTATAGCAATGACTCGTTATAGACAGATGATTCATAATTTAATCAACACAATTGCATCTTTCGACCTTTGACAATTGCAATGACCAATCCAAATAGGAGATAGTAAACTGAATAAGGACACATCAAATACATAATTTATAGATTCAAGAACATAAATTACAAACTCAGGTTCATATCATATGGCTATAATGCCTCAAACAAACATAACTCGACTACTCCATATTCAAAGTAAAGTAACAATTATCACATGAATAAATGATTATCAAACTTATAGTGAAATAAAGATTATACCGAGATTACAATTGTTGAACCATGTTTGCAACTTCTACTCCTAAGTACTGCTGCTTCCAGGCTCTTTAGCAAGTGGTCCTGGTGTAAACCACTCCTAAAACTCTTATGATTGGTATATGATTATTGATAAATGAGATGCCCCTTTTACTCCAAATTAGGCTGCTATTTATAGGTGTAGGAGCAGCCCTAGGACATGCCTTGTAACACCCCCAATTCATGGATACAGCGAAATTCAAACTGGGTGTTACTCGACGGCACAATAGTCACAATAATAGAAAACGAACTCTAATTGAGTCGTTTTAAAAGATTTATCATTCAAATTATATAAATATCAGAGATTACAAAATGAGGTCCCAGATGGTTCCATGTTTACAATTTACATTAAATGAGTTTTTGAATGATAATAAAATTTATAGCCCTCTTGAATATCCGTGCTCCTCCGTGCCAGCTTCGTTCATTATGGACATGAAATACATGCTTAAAACAGTCAACACAAAGGTTGAGTGGAATTCATAGAGTTTGTAGTTAAATCGTTGAACACAATAATAGTAATGTGAGGTAATTAATCACACATTCATAGTTAGAAAACAAAAGTCATTATTATTTCACTAAGCTCGTGCAACCAAAGCATTAACATCGAACCAAAAATTGGCATTGTAGAAGCCCTACCAAGGTAATATTGCCATTATACCTCAAACTATCAAATATAGTGCATTTGTTTGAACTCGTAGTTGTTCAACACATATGGGATTCGTCAATCCCAATAGATCTATTCACAATATTCGCGCTCACTATAGCTAGTGACTAATGGTTCATGATATAGGGACTTCGAACATGGCAATCGTTACTTAGTGACAATAAAACAAAGTCGGGTAGCATACAGTAGAAAGCATTGTGTTCGAGTAGAAAAATAATAGCATGTATCCCCCCATGGGTTTGTAAAATAGTTAAACAATAGAAAGTGGGGCTACGAACTCACCTTAAGTTATGTAGTAAGTAGTGAATGTGATGGTCGAATCGCGAAGGTTTCTACGAGCAACCTATAATAGAATGTTGCGACTTAGGATTGGAGTAAAGAATATGAAGAATTGCCTATATATATGTCTTGCATTTAGTCCATGATGTGGTACGATGTATAGTGTAAGTCTTTGAAAAGAAATGATTCATGAAACATGTATAGTTTATACATCGTTTACTACCGTTCGGGCCGACATAATTCAGAAGTCATGTAGTAAACGTTCGAGGAGCCAGGACACTTTAATTCGTAAATCCACAACTTATCTCGACGGCTTACATAATGAACTCCTCACATGAGGCTCCCTACTATTGTAGTAGTTGATAATATATATATATATATATATATATATATATATATATATATATATATATATATATATATATATATATATATATATATATATATATATATATATATATATATATATATAAGTTTTGATCCGAAAAGTTACATGTCCAATATTTGAATAAACTTAGGAAAGTTTATCTTTACATGAAGATTGTTATTAGGGTAAGTTTCTTAAGTCTTGTATGACAAATACTTGTAATATCTCATGGTTCTTTTAGATGAAGTAGATCCAAATTGTATGTTTAAGTTATCGCCAACTCTTTGGTTCATGTTTTCGCCTAAGTAAGTTTATATGGTCATTTAGTCATGGCCTTGCCATGACCTTTGGTCATTGTTCCAAGGTCTTGAGACTTAACCTTGGCTCTAGCCATGGTTGTGGTCTTGATTCTAGGTCATAAAACATCTTTGGTCTTTTTAAACCATAACCATTATATAGTGACTTATATATGTAAAATAGTTGTTAATAAACTGAGAAAAATCTCATTCGTTATTGGTTTTCTGGAGACGTGCTCCTGAGTTTTTGAAGAAAACGTGATTCCGGACAACTTTCGTGATTTAACTTTTTCATGAGTCAGACCAGAAAGGCCTCTTTTTGCGTGTTTTATGTTCTGTCACAGAAACTATTTTGGCAGTTTTGCCGCAAAGTTTTGGTAACTTCAAATGGTCATAACTTTTGACACGTGTACTCGTTTTAGGTGGTTCAAATTGCTATGGTTTCCTTGTTAGGTCCTCTACTACAATATGTAATGATCCAATATCATAATTTTACCATTTTGATCAGATTTCACCAAGAAAGTCACTAGTTTACTTGTTTAAATAACTTAACTTAACAATCATTTACAATAACTTGTTTTACTCATTTTTATACATCATGGACATGATCACAAGACATAATATAGCATGAGTGATATGTAAATAACATGATTATGATATTTAACAAGAAGTATGTTAGGGTTTTGCTTACAACTTTTGGCTTTCAACAAAGAAAGGAAGTTAACATGTAAGGTAAGGACTTTGATAGACTTTAGCTTCACCCTACTTCACTTCATGCAATCTTTCTACTCTTGTATTCTTGAAAGAGAGATTATGAAAGTTGAGGTAACTTGAGTGGATTCAAACTCAAGAGAAATCACCAAAGTTTATAAGGTTTGGAAGTAGTTTGATGAATCAAAACCAAACTAGAGTTTCTATGTTGTTGAAGCACTTGATTCTTGCATAAAATTGGAAGAGAATTAGCTAAGTGTGAGGTGATGGTGTGTGTGATGGTGGCGTACAAGAAGAGGAGGAGGGGGCTTTTATAGGGTCTTGAGGAGGTTACAAACCTTGACTTGTCAACACTTGGTGAGCAAGTTGGACACTTGTAATCATCCAAGAGTTCTATGCATGAGATCAAGCCACAAGGGTGGTGAATCCCCCCCCCTAAGTCGGTTTGAATGAGGATAGGAAGGATGAGTTGGTCTTGTTGATATTATCCTACTTATGGAGCTAGTTTTGACTCCGTAAAATGCTAACCGTAAACGATTAAGCCATAATACGTAAAATTGGGTATCGTAAAAATACGAAACTTGGAATAATGATTAAACTTGTCCAAATACTCCATAATAAAATATAAAATGAGTGGTAGGTTCCATTGGGGTGCTAAAACCCTGCTAAAACTGGAAACACGGGTCTAAAACGCGTAATACGTAAAACGTACGAATATTGTGTAAAATTGAGAAAAGTAAAATGTTACTTTTCTAATAGGATAAAAATGATTTAAAATGACTTATAATGTCTAGACTGGGCTCAGTCTAGTGTCGGTTGGTATTAAATGTCTTTTAGACATAAAACCGTAAGCCTAAAAATCAAGGAATGACTTATAAAATCAAGGAATGATTTTTGGTCAAAGGAGGAGGGAAAAATATGTTGACTTTTTCCAAAAATGTGAAAACTCAAATCGTCTTAGAAATGCGGTGCAGGTATAGGCTAAGGTTACGGCAGAGTAAAAACACTTAAAAATGAAAATTCCAGTTTTTCACGGCCGAGGTTTATTTGGTCATGTTTTTCTCAGTCATGATTTATTCTCAAATAAATCATGAGTGTATCAAACATTTTTCTGATACGGGGAAAATTAACGCGGTCGAGTTTCGTTGTGCGTAGAATTTTTGAATGACGTTTTACCCTAAAATGTGTAATTCCTTAACAACTTTCGCGAAAATGATCTGATGAGTGTCAAACTTTTAATTTGCTATGGAAATGATTTATCACTCAAGGCCATGAAACAAAAATCAAATTTCGGGAAAATTTCAGAAAAAATGAATAGTAAAAGTGAATAGTGAAATTTTCCGGGAATAGTAATTAACCTGAAATTGCGAATTGTTACAGTCTCTACCCCTTACGGGGAACTTCGTCCCGAAGTTCTATGTGTGTTATACGTTGAAGTGGTGTCGATGAAGAGGTGTGGTTACTTATGAGGACTAGAGTGATGTAGTTTGATTTGTCGTTTCAGTGTATGGCGTAGGATGAGGTTACTTATGAGAAGTTTGTTTCTAAGAAAACATACAGGTGACTGCTCCCAGCATAACATGATCCCTCCATAATTAGACATAGGTAGCTAGGCTATGTATAATTAAGGACCGATAATGTGATGTTCGGTTTAGTCACACAGTATTGTGTTTCTTAGAAGTTTTTAGATAGTATTCAATCTTGTAAAGCTGATGAGGATGCTTGTGGTGTAACTAAGGATGATTTGAACTTTAAAAGTGCATCAAGATCTGTTAATGAGCTTGTGGTTGCAACGGTTGTGAAGATAATTATGGTGAAAAGATGAACGAGGCTTGTGTTCTTCATTTTGGTTTGATGAGTTTTAGTGGTTTGAGATGAAGCTGGGTAAAGAAGACATAGGAGATAAGATAAGAGGGTTTTTGATAATGGTGTTGTGTTTTCTTCGTTGGCGCCATGATTCTATTATATAAAAGATACGTCGTGAGTAGAGAGTTGTGAAATAAGCATGATTTTTGATGGGAAATGATAGAATAATTACGTTGGAGGTTTGAATCATAACATATGATAACATAAAGCAAGAGTTTTTTTCATAAAACGTTGATTGATTACAAGATTGAAACTTATTACAAGTTTCTTCAAAATCTACTAACTGATACTTTCAGTTTAGTAATTACAACGTTTTACAACTTCTGCTAGCTATTATATGGATTCTACAGAGTTTACTAACTGAGTCTATTCAGTTTAGTAGTACAAAGGATAACTAGTATCATCGCACTAGTCTATTGCGGGTTAGAAGGTCCGAGCAGCTCTGATTGATCGGCAACTTCTTGATTTAGTGTGTCATAGAGGTACGAGTCGATGAAGTTTGAGGGGCTGTAGTTTCCATGCTGACTTTCTTGTTGGATCAATGGTGGTCGTGATACGATCCATAATGAGTGATCCAACTCATCACATGTAGGGATATAAAAGGGAAGTGATAGTGGTGGTGATAATGGTGCTAGTACATATTCGTATTCATCATCCTCCTCGGAGTTTGCCTCAACCAAATTTTGTTCAAAATAATTAGAAGTATTCGACGCAAAATTAGTTGGCATTCGTTCCTCCTCTTCTTCGTCGGTTGAATCTTCGAAAGGTTCTTCTTCGTCATCAGAAGCGAAGGCATTTACGAAGTCAAATCCGAACTCGGGTGAGGGTGGTAAGACTTGGAAGTTATTAGGTAGAGTGGGCACAAAATCGGGAGAAGTGGGTACACACATGATTTCTATGAGAAGAATTACTATGTTAAAACAATTCAATGTTTATGGGAAGTGCTCAAAATATGACAAGTATGTATAAATCAATATACTAATATGTTCATGTAGTATAAAATACTTACGGGGAAATGCTCAATTAGGCTAATGGTACATATATCCATATGCTAACATGTTTGTGTAGTATAAAATGCTTACTAAGTCCATAATCGTCTGGAGGATGGAAGGCACGAAGAGCGGAAGGCTATAAAAATGTTTTTGCTTGTAATTGTAGTTATAGTTTAGGTCTCAATTAGACCCGTTTCTTTATAACCATGGCTCTGGTACCAATCTGTAACACCCCCAATTCATGGATGTAGCGGAATTCAAACTGGGTGTTACTCGACGGCACAATAGTCACAATAATAGAAAACGAACTCTAATTGAGTCATTTTAAAAGATTTATCATTCAAATTATATAAATATCAGAGATTACAAAATGAGGTCCCAGATGGTTCCATGTTTACAATTTACATTGAATGAGCTTTTGAATGATAATAAAATTTATAGCCCTCTTGAATATCCGTGCTCCTCCGTGCCAGCCTCGTTCATTATGGACCTGAAATACATGCTTAAAACAGTCAACACAAAGGTTGAATGGAATTCGTAGAGTTTGTAGTTAAATCGTTGAACACAATAATAGTAATGTGAGGTAATTAGTCACACATTCATAGTTAGAAAACAAAAGTCGTTATTATTTCACTAAGCTCATGCAACCAAAGCATTAACATCGAACCAAAAATTGGCATTGTAGAAGCCCTACCAAGGTAATATTGCCATTATACCTCAAACTATCAAATATAGTGCATTTGTTTGAACTCGTAGTTGTTCAACACAAATGGGATTCGTCAATCCCAATAGATCTATTCACAATATTCTCGCTCACTATAGCTAGTGACTAATGGTTCATGATATAGGGACTTCGAACCTGGCAATCGTTACTTAGTGACAATAAAACATAGTCGAGTAACATACAGTAGAAAGCATTGTGTTCGAGTAGAAAAATAATAGCATGTATCCCCCCCATGGGTTTGTAAAATAGTTAAACAATAGAAAGTGGGGCTACGAACTCACCTTAAGTTATGTAGTAAGTAGTGAATGTGATGGTCGAATCGCAAAGGTTTCTACGAGCAACCTATAATAGAATGTTGCGACTTAGGATTGGAGTAAAGAATATGAAGAATTGCCTATATATATGTCTTGCATTTAGTCCATGATGTGGTACGATGTATAGTGTAAGTCTTTGAAAAGAAATGATTCATGAAACATGTATAGTTTATATATCGTTTACTACCGTTCGGGCCGACATAATTCAGAAGTCATGTAGTAAACGTTCGAGGAGCCAGGACACTTTAATTCGTAAATCCACAACTTATCTCGACGGCTTACATAATGAACTCCTCACATGAGGCTCCCTACTATTGTAGTAGTTGATAAAATATATATATGTAAGTTTTGATCCGAAAAGTTACATGTCCAATATTTGAATAAACTTAGGAAAATTTATCTTTACATGAAGATTGTTATTAGGGTAAGTTTCTTAAGTCTTGTATGACAAATACTTGTAATATCTCATGGTTCTTTTAGATGAAGTAGATCCAAATTGTATGTTTAAGTTATCGCCAACTCTTTGGTTCATGTTTTTGCCTAAGTAAGTTTATATGGTCATTTAGTCATGGCCTTGCCATGACCTTTGGTCATTGTTCCAAGGTCTTGAGACCCAACCTTGGCTCGAGCCATGGTTGTGGTCTTGATTCTAGGTCATAAGACCTCTTTGGTCTTTTTAAACCATAACCATTATATAGTGACTTATATATGTAAAATAGCTGTTAATAAACTGAGAAAAATCTCATTCGTTATTGGTTTTCTGGAGACGTGCTCCTGAGTTTTTGAAGAAAACGTGATTCTGGACAGCTTTCGTGCTTTAACTTTTTCATGAATCAGACCAGAAAGGCCTCTTTTTGCGTGTTTTATGTTCTGTCACAGAAACTATTTTGGCAGTTTTGCCGCAAAGTTTTGGTAACTTCAAATGGTCATAACTTTTGACTCGTGTACTCGTTTTAGGTGGTTCATATTGCTATGGTTTCCTTGTTAGGTCCTCTACTACAATATGTAATGATCCAATATCATAATTTTACCATTTTGATCAGATTTCACCAAGAAAGTCACTAGTTTACTTGTTTAAATAACTTAACTTAACAATCATTTACTATAACTTGTTTTACTCATTTTTATACATCATGGACATGATCACAAGACATAATATAGCATGAGTGATATGTAAATAACATGATTATGATATTTAACAAGAAGTATGTTAGGGTTTTGCTTACAAGTTTTGGCTTTCAACAAAGAAAGGAAGTTAACATGTAAGGTAAGGACTTTGATAGACTTTAGCTTCACCCTACTTCACTTCATGCAATCTTTCTACTTTTGTATTCTTGAAATAGAGATGATGAAAGTTGAGGTGACTTGAGTGGATTCAAACTCAAGAGAAATCACCAAAGTTTATAAGGTTTGGAAGTAGTTTGATGAATCAAAACCAAACTAGAGTTTCTATGTTGTTGAAGCACTTGATTCTTGCATAAAAATGGAAGAGAATTAGCTAAGTGTGAGGTGATGGTGTGTGTGATGGTGGCGTACAAGAAGAGGAGGAGGGGGCTTTTATAGGGTCTTGAGGAGGTTACAAACCTTGACTTGTCAACACTTGGTGAGCAAGTTGGACACTTGTAATCATCCAAGAGTTCTATGCATGAGATCAAGCCACAAGGGTAGTGAATCCCCCCCCCCCTTAAGTTGGTTGGAATGAGGATAGGAAGGATGAGTTGGTCTTGTTGATATTATCCTACTTATGGAGCTAGTTTTGACTCCGTAAAATGCTAACCGTAAACGATTAAGCCATAATACGTAAAACCGGGTATCGTAAAAATACGAAACTTGGAAGAATGATTAAACTTGTCCAAATACTTCATAATAAAATATAAAATGAGTGGTAGGTTCCATTGGGGTGCTAAAACCCTGCTAAAACTGGAAACACGGGTCTAAAACGCGTAATACGTAAAACGTACGAATATTGTGTAAAATTGAGAAAAGTAAAATGTTACTTTTCTAATAGGATAAAAATGATTTAAAATAACTGATAATGTCTAGACTGGGCTCAGTCTAGTGTCGGTTGGTATTAAATGTCTTTTAGACATAAAACCGTAAGTCTAAAAATCAAGAAATGATTTTTGGTCAAAGGAGGAGGGAAAAATATGTTGACTTTTTCCAAAAATGTGAAAACTCAAATCGTCTTAGAAATGCGGTGCAGGTATAGGCTAAGGTTACGGCTGAGTAAAAACGCTTAAAAATGAAAATTCCAGTTTTTCACGGCCGAGGTTTATTTGGTCATGTTTTTCTCAGTCATGATTTATTCTCAAATAAATCATGAGTGTATCAAACATTTTTCTGATACGGGGAAAATTAACGCGGTCGAGTTTGGTTGTGCGTAGAATTTTTGAATGACGTTTTACCCTAAAACGTGTAATTCCTTAATAACTTTCGCGAAAATGATATGATGAGTATCAAACTTTTAATTTGCTATGGAAATGATTTATCACTCGAGGCCATGAAACAAAAATCAAATTTCGGGAAAAATGAATAGTAAAAGTGAATAGTGAAATTTTTCGGGAATAGTAATTAACCTGAAATTGCGAATTGTTACATGCCTGGTGAGTAATGATAGGCAAGTGATCGGCCATATCATTGATGTATCTCATTAATGAAGAAGTATAACTGACAAGGGAAGTACGCCGCACATTAGCACAAAACAGGTGGGCTTCTCTTCATGTATCCGACGCTTTTTAAGTATAAAACCGGCGTACTTCAGTGTTGACTCGTAAGTACATAGTTGACCAATGGTGCCCGTAAGTGGCGCTCTTTCTCCATAAGGTTGGTGTACTTTTGCTAAACCATGTGTTATTTCTCTTAAGTTTTTTGAGTCATTAGTTTCTCGTCTTTATCATGTATTTCCATAGATCATTAGCCCTGCATGTTTATTCATATGTTAAATAGCAAAAGTTCTATAAATAAGAGTAATTAGCTATATAATTTACATAATATCGAGGGTAACTAGACTTTACAATTCATGTTTAACATAAATATCGCCTAAAAACGTTATTGATATTTTACGATCTTTTTCTAAGTTTTGTTAACGACAAAGTGTAAACTTTAGTTTATAGTAAAACATGATCTTAGTGTTAGTCTTGTATAACTAGACTTTACATTTCATGTTTAACATAACATTGTTATATTTCTTATTATATAAAGTGTAACATGACATCATGGCATGCATCATGAACATTTATGGAAAGGTTGAGTGTTTGACATTCCACAAGACATCTTACACACTTTGGAAGGATTCTCACTTCATCTATTGTGTGTTTGACTAGAAGTAACTTGATGTGACATTGCTAGATATTGAAAGATTTCTTGAAGGCTTTGACTGTCAGACACTGGCGGAACCCTGGGGTTACAAGGATGGACCCTTGTTTGGTTATGCCGGATCCGTCAGTGGTCTGGTTTGTTTGGCTATTGCAAGAAATCTCTCATCACTTTAAGCTATAGAATAGATACATACTCTCATTTATCTTATCTAACTCAGTAGCGACTCACTTGTGTGATTCTCTTATGTAGAAAGGAAGTTCACAAGTTCATCCGAGAAGTTACAAGTATTCAACACGAAGTTGCAAGACTTGTTAGCTTTGCATTGTGTAAACTCTTATTGTTTATACTTCATTTGTATCTTGTATTGAAGTGATCGGTTTGTATTTTAGGCCTCAAAATAAATAGTGTGACAGGAGTGGTTGTACCCTTATAAAAGAACTCGACATCGACTTAGTGTCGGAAATAGTGGATAGGCGACGTTAGGTTGGTTCTACCTTGAACTAGGACCCGGTATTTAGCTTTGTACCAGATAAAGTGTAAGCGACGATTTTAGAGGTTTCTCCACCCGTGAAAGGAGCTTGTTGACTAGTGCTTGAAACTCTCGAGTTGGAAACTCGAGGCGTGGAGTAGGGCAAGGAAAAAGAGTCCTTGTAGCCGAACCACGATAAACAATCGTGTTGTGGTTTGATCGTTTCTTTCTTTATACTTGCATATTATATATTGTCTTGTTGTTTAGATCTTTGATTAAACGTAAAGTTTCAAAAGGTAATTAACTAAAAAGCGGTAAACCATTCAACCCCCCTTCTAATTTTCCACAATTGGCATCAAGAGCCACGTTACTCAAGATCTTTAAAATATATTGTATTTTAAAAATTGAATCGATCTATGGAGTTTGAAAATCTCAAAGAAGGGAAATCTATTCAAAAGCCACCGCTATTTGAAAAAGAAAATTTCCTTGAATGGAAAAGTAAATTTGAAAACTATGTGAAATCAATTGATCAAGAGCTTTGGCATATTATTTCCATTGGTGATTTTAAACCAACAAAAACAAGTTTTGAAAATCAAGATGAATATCCTAAAGTTGATAAAAACACTAAAGCTAAGATAATGATTTATAAAGCTTTACCAAGGATTGAATATGAAAGAGTGTATTTTTGCCAAACGGCTAATGACATTTGAAAAAATATATTAAATCTTCATCAAGAAATATGTCAAGTCAAAGATGATCAATTTGATCTTACATATGAATACGTAGTCTTAGAAAAACTAATAGATAGACATTTAGTTGAAATAAATACATGTGCTACGAGTTTAAATGTTTTAAATAAAGGTATAAGCGAAGATGAAAACTTGTGTCAATCTAAAGAGGACTTTTTTGTGAATCATGGAGTGACACGGATGAAAAAGTAGACGATCATCCGGCTTGTAGTCATGAAGTTGATAAAACCACAAACAAGGTAGAACTTGAAACCAAACACTTTTGCTTTGACACTTTAATCTTAGAATTCTCTAAACTAGAAAATGAGTCTAAACATTTATGTAGCATGAACATAAAAACAATCTTTAACAATAAACCTTCAAAATCTCTCAAGAGCATTTTTGAAATGGAAATCATGTTGGAAGATAAAATGTCTAGGCTTAAGAGTAATGTTGAAATTGATTTAGAATGTAAAACATATCAAGAGTACAAACATGAAATTAAAAGACAAAATGAAAAAGGAAAAATGTTAGTTAAATTTGAAAAAAGTTCAAAATCTCTTGAAAGATTGTTGAAAAGTCAAAAGTCATTTAGAGATAAACTAGATTAGGATTTAACTTGAATGCATCATCAACAAGTAAAACAAAGGAAGTGAAGTTTGTTAATCCTAGAAGAAAAGTTTAGAAGTTGCTAAATCTCAAATAGAAGCTTATGTTAAAAAGGACAAAGGCCATTTTGTTATATGCTTCTATATGTTTGACTAACCACCTCGGATTCGTGAGTACTTGAGTTTCCAAGCTTTCCTACAATTTAAGATGTAACGCATTATGTTTATCCTTCTTGGTAGCATCTCTTTGGAGCTAAAAAGGTACACTTTTCTTCAAACTTACATAGTATGGTCTCATGCTTGTTGCTTAGGATTTATCGTGTGTAGTATAAGTAGGTCATACCTTAAGTTGTTCTTTCTTTAGTAAGTTCTAGAGAGGATTGGATCCTCTGTGGTCAAAGGATTTCCACAAAACTATAAACGGGAGACATAAGGTGATGCGTCTTACTTAACCCTCAGACATAGAAAGCTGGAACTCTTGAGTGAGTCTCACTTAATGCTTGTTTATAAGTGAGGTAACTAAGAATCACTTAAGTGATAAGATGACCAACACTTTTATGATTCTTGCAAATTCAATAAGTAAAATGCTCCAAAATTGTCTATGAGATAATATCATCTAAACTCAAAGACTTGAATTTTCAATTATGTCCTAAACTCTCGTGTAATAAATCTTCACATGAAGCATACAAAAAGAAATAGAGTACATCAAAACATTTTAATATGTTTGAAGAAAACATTGTATTCTAAAACACCAAGGTTTTGCACATAAAGATTCAATCATAAGTTTTATGGAGACATAACTCTTGGATGGTTTTATAAAAACAAAGGTTATATTATTTTAAATAAAGGAACTTAATGATTCGAAAAATCGTTAAACTTAACAGGCAACTAATGACCATCTTTCTTCAAAAACACCACCTTCGGTAGATGATTACTTAGTGAAAAATCGAATAATGGTAAGATAAGAGAACTTAGGAAATGATAAGGAAGATGAACTATTAAATAGAGAATTTGCTAAAAGATTTAAGAGTCATTTAGTAAATGAATGTCATTAGGAGCATTAATAAAAAGAATCTTAAAGACATAAGCTGAAACTTAAATTAACATATGTTTTCTCATGTCAAACATTGGTTTAGAACAAGCATCTTGGGTATACATAAGCATATTCAATTAAAATGAAGTTTTGACCTTAACGTCTAAATTGAAGAATTAAAATCATAATTGGATCTTAAGAAATAAGTTAAGATGTTGGAAAGAAAATAAACAAAGTCAAACATACCCTGAAAGACTTTTCGCAAGCTCTAAAAAGTAGATAATGAATTACGTGTCCTATGTCTCACCAAGGATGAGAAAATTGAATCCGTAGATAACACTAAATAAAGTGGTATGATTGTAAGCCCACTTTACCTCACGGCTTGTAGACCCAAAGGTATGTTTAGTATTTGTCTATGTGATCATTTTCGAGAAGATCCTAATCCACCTTGAAGTCGTTAAACGAACTTTTAGATTACTGCACATTTAGAGTTATGGTATCCCAAAGGAACGGGAGTAGACACCATAGTGCATGCCTACTTGGATTATGTTGGTGACTATGTTAATAAGAAAAAGCACAAATGGTATTTGTACTTTATTTTGACATTGTATCACCTCATAGTTCTCTAAGTAACAAACCACACATGATACCTCAACATACTAAAGCCACGACGGGCTGAAAAGCATGTCAATAAGTTCCTTAAGATCAGGAAGACTCTCGTCAACATCATATTATTACTTGATGACATCTTCGTCATTTAAGCGACAACAAAGGAAGCATCGACCTCAGTGATAATCCAATCTAATATGCTCTCACGAAACATATTGGAACTCATCATCATCGCCTTGGTAAAAATGTTCATTGAGGGACATCTCAACCAAGAAAGTTTCATACGAAAACCACATCTTCAACACTTTCACAAAACATCCTAAACAAGAACCATTAAACCTTCTTAGGCTTGGCTTAGGACTTATGGAACCTACATTATAGTTTGGAACATTAGAATAAAAACAAATCAAAACATCTTTTACCTCTGTTAGTGTGGCGGAACCCTCTTTTTGGTTCCGTCGGGTTCGCCAACTCTGCAGATAAACTTATTCTTAGGATTAAACCAAACACTCTCTAACCCACAACTATAACTCACAAACTGCCACTATTCATCATCACACATGAAAATTAGGGCTCTCTCTCAAGTATCCCTCTTTCAATCATCATTGTAAGTGTTCTTTATCTTAAGTACATGTCTAATTCAAGCCTAGGATTTCCATTCATTTACAAAAACTAAAATCTTAGGGTTTATGCATAAACTTTTTGATTCATGAAAAACCTTGGTGGGGAACTAATCATTCTTTTCATTAGTTAGGAATTGCATCATTCTATTGTTATCATGATTTACCAAACACACCAAGTACATTCTCTTTTATTACTTCCAACAATTAGAACATAACCTTTCACCACATTGTTAAAACAAATGAAAACCATTATGAAAACATCATGTGCATAACATCTCTTGAATGCTAAAGAGGACACATAACCAATATGTGTTTTTGGGTACATTCAATTGAAGCTACACTAAATTAGGAGCGTTTGGGTTATCTTTTGTTTTATAACTAAAACTTGCATTATAAAATGTTTTGAGAATTAAAAAGAGTCAAGATAACCACATCTCCATATTGTTAGCATATAGGAACACATTAGAACATCTACATTGTAAAAGTCATTGATCTTAACTAAAATATATAATTTCATGCTTTCTAGGAATCAACATGCCTCCCGCAACATACTCCGATCACAAAGGCACCCTCAAGTATCTACCCAAACACCATATGACCAAAGGTCTTACTCCACACCGAGTAAATGTCTTTAAGGGGTTAGAAAAGCGTTATGTTCACGAGGGAAGAACCATTGATCCATCCTTCCTAGAAGGAAACTCAATTTGCCATGACTTAGCTAGCATCAACTTTGATTGTCTCCTAGATATTGATGAGCCAATTTGTCCTAGGTTCATTCTAGAATTCTATGCTATCGTAGATCTCTCGAGTAATGAAGATGGTGAGATATCCATGGAATTTTTCATCAAAGAACACAAAACGGTTTTGTCTCTAGATAAATTTGCTAAAATCCTTGGTATTCCAAACAACGGCACTTGCCTTTACAGGGACTAATTGCCAATCTCTACTCTAGACACCATTGAACAAAATGCCTTCTATGCCACTCCTCTTGTTAGCAAAGAAGTGCTTCGTGACCATCTCTTCATAAGAACCTCCATCACTAGGAAAAATCGGTCGGGGAGTGAAGTGAACAAAGACCCGTTTGGAATGGAACTCAATGAGCTTAAACCTCTATTTAGGAAATGGGAAGAGGTTCTTAGGGGTAATGTCATAAGTTCCATAGGTAATAGAGATCATGTGAACTTATGTCTAAGTTATATGCTATTTAGCTTCTCCACTAGACAACCTTTCAATTTAGCTTACTACATGGCTAAAAGAATGGCCGATATACCTCTTAATGGAAAAACCGCTCTTCCATATGGAATGCTCCTCACCCGTCTCATTAGAGCCGCATCACCTATTCCACCAAATAGCTGGGGTGTTCGCCTTGATTATCCACTCATTCCTCACACCTTTGTTCCTCTTAGTAATAAGAGAGTCTTTAAGACTCAAGGGAAACGCCTTCGTTCTCCTTCACCTTCTTCTTCATCTTCATCAATGAGTGATGACGATGGTCTTCCTAACTCTAAGCTAGCTCCTCTCGAATACCTTCAAATACTTCCCACCATCAAGAATGAGTCAAAAGAATTCAAACAAACAAAGGGAATATTCAAGTGCTTTGTAAGGTATCTTGGAAAGCTCAAGAAAAAGATTGATCGCGTGTGAGAATCTTGCTTAAGGAGCGTTTGGCATAATGAAGTTGTTAGAATTTTGTAGTCATTAAACTATGTATTTTATGTTGTTTTATGGTTTTATGTACTTCTATGCTCTACTATTATTTTTAGACAATGTATTAGTTTAACTATTTATGAAGGTAGACGACATTTGAAATGTTGTCAAATTTTCTAGTTTATGAAGTTTTTACTAAGTATAGCGAAATTCGCTAGCCCTCGGTCAAAGTCTAATGGTAAGAGTGTTTCTACATTCATCTTTTGCATTTCCTAATCAGTTATTACTTAAATTTCATGTTCCAAGAGTTTTCGGAAAATTTAGATTTCGTCTCGACCCCGAAAAACCAGGTCTGTCCAAATTTACTGGTCTGACGGAACCAAATATTGGGTTCCGCTAGTGTAAATTCTGGGTAAACCCAGTTTGGCCCAACGGATCAGACGAAACCCAAATAAGGGTTCCGCCATTGATGTTGTTGGGTTCCGCCATGCACCTGCAGAAAAATTTTCATTTTCCTAAATTTCACAATTTGTAAAACACCAAATCCTTTTCTTTAGTGAGAAACATCTTCCCTAACTTCCAATAAACACATTAGGACCATCCTTACTCATTAGAACAATTAGGAAGCCATTTCCCGCCAAAATTCAAATTCAAACAATATAAAACCAAGGAACCTTTCTTCATAAAGCAAGAAACCGTCCATAAGGTTCCTTATAATCCATGGAGCTTACTAACAAAACCCCCTTCCATGATCACATAGCATTTAGTACAAAAGCTAGTCTTTCTCTCCACCCAACTCCATTGGATTGACTTCCAATGATTTGACAAGTTCTTAGAACTCTTCCAAATGATTTGAAACCTCCTAATTTGTATGGAACAACATCAAATCCAAACACTCCTTTCCACAACATGTTCTTACTATAAATTGACCAACATTCATACTTCAACTTCACACCATCACCATCAATTCTCTTAATCTTATAATTCTAGCTAACCAAAGTCTTGAAATGACTAAATCAAACACCTCATCCTAATCATCAAGATCTATTAAGAAAACCACTAGGATTAGTGTAAAACCATGTTGCTTCAACAAAACCATTCAACCAAGCTCATCATCATCAAGTGATTCATCACTCGACATTTCCTCACCCATCCAAGATTCAAACTTCCTCAACCTTGCTACTCTAACACCATCTGCAAAACCGTGTAATACTAACGTAATCACTACTCCGCCACCAACTAAAACACCAAATTATCCAACACCACATTCGGCACCAAATCAACAATCAAAACCTTCATCACCTCAATCACCAAAACTAACACCAATGGAACTTTTCCAAACACCACCACATTCATTTTTGGAAACTTTTGATGACCTACCACCTAGATCATCAAAGCCACCACCTTTGTCACTTTTTGACACCATTGCTCAAATGGAGACCCAACAAAAACCAAGAGAGCAGTTAGATCATGAACCTCATCAACCATCATTGGTAGAGCGCTTGGCTTACCGATATGCTAGACCCTCAATTTTTCCACAGGATCAAACTCATACACAACCATAATCATTGTTGTTCCACCCCACTTACAATGACATTCATGATCCTATTTAGGAGAACCAAGCTTCCGCCATTATGCTCAACAACAAAAACCACCACAAGAGCATTCCCAGCAACAATTTGATTCCTTACAATCAACCACATTTGCTCCATTAACCATCCATGATTCACCAACACCAAATGAAATTCCCCTTCCACCTGACTTTGCCCGCCATAATTGCGGGCATTGTGAGAGAACCGCTCATATAAGTGAACGATGTCAAAAGGACATCCGTGAGCTAACATATGAAATGAGATGCATCCTAAACCACATCTTGGAGTGTCTAAATAACATTTCTCATCTACCTCAACACCCTTAGACGATGTTTCTCATTAAGGAATATGATGGGTTCCTTTTATAGAAGTAGGACTTTATGTTCTTTGTTTCTTTTTATCTCTTTTGTTTCATTTTAAAAAGTAGGATGTTATCTTCCTCATTCAGGCTTTATGATTGTACTATAAGATGTGCATTGTTGGTTGACCATTTAGGCTTTATGATTGTACTATACCTTGTTATGGTAACATATATTGTAACCCCCGGTACTTTTTCTAAAACCTATTACTAGCCAAATATTTATTTTCGTACCTGAGACACATTAAAACTTTTATTTTGAGATTATTTGGGCTTGAGAAAAGTGAGATATATTGGAAACGAGAACTTTATTCCTTGATTGACTCAGCACAACCTAGAACACTCGAATTGTATTGCATTTGCCAAATTATTTGAATTATTTTGAGTTTGGGAAACTCTGAAGTTTATGCTTGATTTTATTGGAAAAATTATTTTGTGAACAATGGCGCAAGTTTCGTAAATTTTTGAGTCCGTTTGCTAAGTCGTTTGGACCCCGGAGCGTATATCGTTAGAAGTTTATTATGTTGGCAACTATAGTCCCTCAACTACCCATTACATTTTAACTTATACTTTCTTTTATTTCAAAACACACCCTATAGTTTTTCACCCATATATATACCCCCATACCCCCACTTTTCTCATTTTATTACTAATAAAAACACACACACACCTTACACACACTCTCTCTCTCTCTTGAAAATCCGGCCACCGTCGCCCCCACTAGAGCAGCAGGAGATTCCGGCCGACCACCGCCGGAAAATTTTCCGGCCACCCACTTTCTTACACCATCTTGTAGATCAGGCTTCCCCCGACACCACCGTACAACCCTCGCTCCCCCAATCATTCCCTACGCGCCTCTACGCGCCACCACCATCACCACAGCCGACTCCCCGCCACCACCGAGAGCTACCACCACCACCTTTGACCATCCTACCGACGGTAACACACCCAACCCGCCCCTTTTCTTTATTTTCTTTTTTATTTTTAAAACCTTAATTTTGATTTGAAATTAAATCCTATTTTTATATAAAAACTTTTATAAAAATGTTTTTAATATTATTTTTGACATGAAAACTTGTGTGGGATTTCTTGGTTTCCGTTTGGCCGCGACTCGGAATGGACTCACCGAGTCAACTCGTGACTCGGTGAGGGTCTTGGTGTTGTTATTGTTGTTGTTTGATAGTTAGTGACGAAGGGAGTATGTATTTTTTTTGGGTTATGTGTAATTTTGAGGGTCCGTTTGGTTTGTTTGTGGCTCGGCAGTCGAGAACCACCACCACCGAGGCATGGGTGGTGGTGGGGGAGGGTTATTATATTTTTATTGTTGTTAGTTTGGGTGTTTGGATTAGTTTAGGTCGTGTTTGGATTGTTTTGGATTGGATTTGGTTAAGCCTAGACGGATATGGCTCATTTTGGTTTTGGTTTAGTTTCGGATTGACTTGGTTTTGGACTTGGGTTGAGTTGAGTTTGTGATTTTGTTGCGTGATTAATCTTGAGTATCGGTTAACTAGTCTCGGGATATTATTACTAGTTTGGAAACGGTAAATAATAAAATGGCTAATAATAATATGAAATCTAAAATGAAATTGTTAATAGTTAAGTGGATTGATATCGGACATATTTCCGTTCTTATTACACTGTGAGCTTGAATTGGACGTATTGGATTTACGGCCTTGGTTATTTGGATATTATGGACTCTTTGGTACACGAGACGGTAGGGTACGTTAGGCTCGTAAAGATCTTAACGTACCTGGAACCCAAACAAATACAAAATGGTCGAGAAAACCTAAACAACTAATGGACTACGCGAATGATATATCCAATCATATATATATATATATATATATATATATATATATATATATATATATATATATATATTAATATTGTTTAAAATAAAAGAGTTGATGACTCGGGAAAACGTATATAAACGGGCAGGTCATGCCAAAATTTATAAAAATTCTTATAAACTTTAAACCATTTTACCAAACGTTATTATTTCAAAACCCTTTTATTTCAACGTTATTTTGGGGAAAACGGGTAAAATCCGAGACTTGTGGTTTACATGTTATTATTTATTTTTATTTGAGTGCGTTTTCCATTTTTATTTCTTTTCTTTCCATTTCTTTTCGATGACTTTCTTCGAGGAGTTCTTTCGTCTTTCTTGCGTATTTGGTCGTTTCGCCGACTTATTTCTTTTCTAACTTTCTTGTCTCCCACACGAGACTTTTTGAAATCTACTTCTTTCAATTGCCATTGTATTTACAAAACTTTTACTCAAGCATTGTTTATTGAGATATTCGAGTCTAGTTCTGAGTTGTGCTATTTATATTGATTAGGTTGTGCTGAGGTTCATTTGCTATGACGCATTATTGATTGGTTACTATATCTCGTTTCCTGTTATTGCTATTGTTAAGGTATGATTCATAGCCCCGCTTTTTATATTTTAATTGTTTATAAACCCATGGCGTGAGATACATGCTTTAAATGTTTTATGAGCACAAGTATTTTTGGTATGTGACGATGTGCTAAGTAGCTTGTCTTGCCGGAAAGATCCTCAGATCATGAGCCATTAGTCACTTACGAGTGAACGCGAACTTAGTTTATAGGCCTATAGGATTGACCATCCCGCCCGGTTGTCAATGGCTTGGCAACGCGGGTGTACTACTTTTGATTTTGCTGGGTATTGGCAAGTACCCGGCCTTGGGGGCACTTTATATTATGAAATTCCGCGGTTATTGTTTATGCCAGTACAGAGTTACTGATGATTGGTTTGGTTAACGTTTTGTGTGTCATGAGCTTAGTACCATCAACCGTATGTATGCACGTGTTGCCTCTACATATTGGGTGTTACCTTGATTTCCCTGGTATTTGCATTTGTTGCTTATATCATATGATTAAAACCTTGTGCTCAACTTTATTATTTTAAACCGATGGATTACACTCAACCTTTGTGTTGACTTTTAAGCATGTGTTTCTCAGGTACTACTACTAATTAGTTTTGGAGCTTTATGACATGGGTGTGGTGGAGTGGCAAGGTCGAAGGAGTCTTTCTGTCAAGGCAGCTTTACTATCTTTACTATCTTTAGTTTCATATCATTCGTAAAACCTTGGTGTGTCTTAAATTTTTTCCGCTGCTAAACTTTGTTAACTTTCCGCTGCAAACTCTATTTTACTTTTTTCGCTGCTACTTTGATTTAAGAGTCCCTATACTATAAACGGTTTATAATTCGAATGATATGTTTGCAACATTTATAAACGTCCCGTGTTGTGGTCGTTAGCTATAAATGTGCTTGGTTTCTATTTGCGTAGTGCCCCCATCATGTCGGCTGCCGTATATCTTGGGTTGGGGGTGCTACAGAATGGTATCAGAGCATCGTTTATAGAGAATGAGCTCGCACTCGACTATAAACTTTTTCCTGGAGTCAAAATGTTTTGAGACAGAAAGCCGACAGCCCTCCGTGCCACTTCGCGCCCTGGTATTCTTTTAAACCTTACGTATATATATGTTTTATATTGAGATTGGTTTAGACTTTTTCCACTATCATGCTTTGGCTTATAAAATGGTTTTCCGCGAAAATTTGGCTAGAATTTTTATGTTTCCCTATACTCTTGTAGAGTATCATGTCTCTCCCAGTTCCCCGTGGTCAAGTTCAAGTCCCACCCGTTGTTGACCCATTGCCTTTAGGAGATGATGTTGAGTTGGATGTTGATGTTGGTTTGGATGATGAGGTAGGTTTAGAGGATGATGTTGATATTGAGGATGATGGAGATGAGGAGATGGATGACGATGATGATGATAAGGAGGATGATGATGAGGAGTTTATGGAGGAGGATCAGGATGTTCCCCCGCCGCCTTCGCCTGTTGTATCGGATGTGACTTATGAGTCGGATACGTCTGAGGCGTTAGGATACACGCTTGAGACTGAGGTTAATTATACGCACAAGATTGGTGAGTCATCGGCAGTAGCCCGTGTTACTCCGTCAGAGCTTAGAGCTGCTATGAGTCGTCTGAGGCAGGATGTAGAGTGGTGTAGGAATAGTCATAAGAGTATCACTAGGCGTATGAGTGATAGGCAGTTTGAGGTTGCAAGATTGAGGAGAGAGGTTCAGGATGATAGGAGAGCCGCAAGAGAGATGTATATGGAGCTTCAGAAGCAGGTTGAGAGGTTAAGTTTGTTGGAGCGGATGAGTGTTGCATTTCAGGAGCGTATGGATTCGCTAGATGGGAAGATGGTTGAGTTGGAGAAGATGGTTGATAAGTTGACCATGAAGGAGGTGTTCTTAGACATAGATAGTCGACACAATCGTACTAGTATCAGTGAGTTATGGAGTGAGTTGCATGAAATGCAGAGACAGGCCTATGCAGAGAGGATGACCCGCCTTAGGTATTATGACAGCATTGATGTGATGGCTATGTATGGAGATCGTTCAGGAGATCAGTGATGGGATCATTTATAGTAGTTAGTATCTTAATGGTAGTTTACCTAGTATATGTTAAATTGAATTCTTTAGTTGGTAGATTTTATTCGAAACTTGTACTTGTTTTGCATATCTTGTAAGACCAATGTCAAGTATGAAATCTATGATGTATTATGGTGATGTACTATTATTGATGTTGACTTATGCTATATTATAATTTTATTCATGTGACGAAGCTTTATCTTGCGCTATGACTCTGACACGTTATCAAATACTTACAAGTGTTGTGCTTTGTATTGATTGATAGAATTATGCCTCCGAGGAAGATGACCCAGCTGCTATTCAGCAGATGATTGATGAGGCTGTTGCAGCAGTGCTTTCTAGGCAAGCAGGTGTTCCTCAGAATGTTGGACCGGCTAGAGCTCAAGCTGTTCCCAACAACCATTTCTGCACTTTTAAGGAATTCATGGATTGTAAGCCCATTACCTTCAAGGGAACTAAAGGAGCTGTTGGATTGACTCAATGGTTTGAGAAAGTAGAATCGGTGTTTCATAGGAGCAATTGTATTGAGAACAATAGGGTGAAGTATGCGACAGGCACATTGTTGGAGCATGCCTTGTCTTGGTGGAATGCTTATGTTCAGGAAAAGGGAATGGAGGATGCTTATAGTACTTCGTGGGAAGATTTCAAGAAAGCTATGGTTAAGAAGTACTGCTCTCGTAGTTATTTGAGGAAATTGGATATTGAGTTCTATTATTTGGCTGTGAAGGGTTCTGATCTTGCTACTTATGTGCGACGTTTCCAAGAACTGAAGGTGTTTTGTGCTCACATGGTGCTCAATAATGAGAAGTTGCTAGAGAAGTTTATTGGTGGATTACCTGCGAGTATTCAAGGAAATGTGACATCGTACAATGCTGAGACTTTGGATGACACTATTAGCATGCTGAACGTCTTATGGATCAGGTGACTAAGCATGGTGCTGTTCAGAAGAGTAATCAATTTTACAACAAGAGAAAATGGGAAGATAATAGAAGAAGCAACAACTATAACAACCCCAACAACCGCTACAACAACAATCAGTATCGTAACAACAATCACCATCACGAACAGAATAGGAGACATGAGACTGTTGAGGCATTTGTGGCTGCACAAGGAGGAGCGAATGTTGGACATCAAACTCTTTGTGGGAAGTGCCACCAACATCATACTGGACCATGTACTGTGAGATGTACAAAGTGTCAGAAGGTTGGTCACATTGCGAGGTTTTGTAAGAATAGGGTTGTGGCGACATGAGCAACTGCCCAGCCTGTGGTTACATGTTTTGGATGTGGAGAGCGTGGACACTACAGGGGACAATGCCCGAAGAATGCTGGACAAGGAAATGGAGGTACTCGAGGTAGAGTGTACATGATGGGAAATGGAGAGCCGCATCAAGATCCGAATGTTGTCACTGGTACGTTTCTTCTCAACAACCTTCGTGTTAAAGTTTTGTTTGATTCGGGTGCCGATATGAGTTTTGTGTCTTCTAAGATTGCGTCGTTACTCCGATTTACCCCTACTCTATTAGATGTTAGCTATAGTATTGAGTTAGCTGATGGTAACCTAGTTGACACCCGCACCGTGATCCGTGGCTGTACCCTTAACCTGTTAGATCACCCGTTTAGTATTGATTTGATGCCAATCGAACTCGGAAGCTTCGACGTGATAGTTGGGATGGATTGGTTATCCAAGAATTGAGCGAGCATTGTTTGTGGAGAATGAGTTGTTCATATCCCTCTCAATGATGAGATTTTGATTGTTCGAGGTGATAGGAGTGGAAATCGCCTGAATATCCTATCATGTATTAAGACCATGAAATACCTTGAGAAAGGATGTCACGCATTCCTAGCACATGTGGCTAAGAAGGAGTCGGGAGAGAAGCGACTCGAGGATGTTCTTGTAGTGCGTGAGTTTCCTGAAGTATTTCCTAAAGATTTGCCGGAACTTCCGCCAGCCCGACAAGTGGATTTTCGTATCGACTTAGTTCCAGGAGCTGCACCTGTTGCGTGTGCACCATATCGTTTAGCGCCATTGGAAATGGAGGAGTTATCAAAGCAATTGCAAGAGCTGTTGGATAAAGGATTTATTTGACCGAGTTCTTCGCCCTGGGGAGCTCAAGTGTTATTTGTGAAGAAGAAGGATGGATCGTTTAGGATGTGTATCGACTACCGAGGATTGAATAAGTTAACCATGAAGAACCGCTACCCGTTACCGAGGATTGATGATTTGTTTGATCAGTTGCAAGGATCGAGTTACTACTCTAAGACTGACTTGAGGTCTGGTTATCACCAACTTAGGGTTCGGGAAGAGGATATTCCCAAGACAGCATTTAGGACCCGTTATGGTCATTATGAGTTTCAAGTGATGCCTTTTGGTTTGACCAATGCGCCTACAGTATTCATGGACCTCATGAACCGAGTATGCAAGCCTTATCTAGATAAGTTTGTGATAGTCTTTATCGACGATATTCTGATCTACTCAAAGAGCGAGGAAGAGCACAAGCGACATTTGGCTACGATTCTTAAGTTGCTCAAGGATGAGCAGTTGTACGCAAAGTTCTCTAAGTGTGAGTTTTGGATTCGTAAGGTTCAATTTTTGGGTCATGTAATTGATAGTGAAGGATTACATGTGGATCCCGCTAAGATTGAGGCGATTGAGAAATAGGCAACGCCGGTTAACGCCACAGAAATTCATCAATTTCTAGGATTGGCTAGGTATTACAGGAGATTCATCGAGGGATTCTCCAAGATATCTAAACCTTTGACTGCATTGACCCACAAGGATAAGAAGTATGAATGGGGAGAAGAAGAAGAGAAGGCATTTCAGACTTTGAAGCAGAAGCTTTGTAGTGCACCGATCTTGGCTTTGCCAAATGGAGTAGAAGATTTTGTGGTTTATTGTGATGCCTCGTATCAAGAGTTAGGAGCAGTTTTGATGCAACGATAGAAGGTTATGACATATGCTTCCCGACAGCTTAAGACTCATGAGGAGAAGTATACCACAAATGGTTTGGAGTTAGGAGCCGTGGTTTTTACCCTTAAGTTATGGAGACATTATCTTTATGGTACTAAGTGTGTCGTCTTTACCGACCACAAGAGTTTACAGTATATATTGGATCAGAAAGAGTTGAACATGCGACAGCGATAATGGTTGGAGACATTGAGCGATTATGATTGCGAGATACGATACAACCATGGAAAAGCTAATGTTGTAGCTGATGCATTGAGCCGCAAGGAACATTTGAAACCGTTACGCGTTCGAGCTTTAGTTTTGACGATTAACTCGAATTTACCCGCCCAGATTCTACAAGCTCAAAAGGAAGTCGTGGAAAGAGGAGAGCTTAAGGAAGAGAAAGTTGATGGGAAGATCAAAAGGAGAAACTTGAGAAACGTTTAGATGGAACTTTGTGTTACAAAGGAAGAAGTTGGGTACCTTTGTTCGGAGGACTAAGAGACTTGATTATGCTCATGTCTCATAAGTCGAAGTATTCTATTCACCCAGGATCCGACAAGATGTATCAAGATGTGAAGAAGTTGTATTGGTGGCCCGATATGAAAGCTGAGATTGCCGATTATGTCCGTAAGTGTCTTACGTGCGCCAAGGTTAAGGCTGAACATCATAAACCATTTGGTTTACTAGAGCAACCTGAGATCCCAGAATGGAAATGGGAAAGAATAACAATGGATTTTGTCACCAAGTTACCGAGGACTTCGACAGGATTTGATGCTATTTGGGTAATAGTCGACCGATTGACTAAATCCGCACACTTTTTGCCAACCAAAGAGAACTACAGTATGGATAAGTTGACCAGGCTCTAGGTGAAAGAGAAGTATCTCTACATGGAGCGCTAGTGTCTATTATCTCATATCGAGACGGCATGTTTACTTCGAACTTTTGGAAGTCACTTCAAGATTCGTTTGGCACGAACCTTGACATGAGTACCGCTTACCATCCACAGACCGATGGTCAAAGCGAGAGAACCATCCAGACTTTGGAGGATATGCTACGTGCATGTGCGATTGGTTTTGAAAATGGATGGGATGTCCATTTGCCCTTGATTGAGTTTTCCTACAACAATAGTTACCATGCGAGTATTAAGGCTGCACCGTTTGAAGCACTCTATGGTCGGAAGTGCCGATCACCTATATGTTGGGATGAAGTGGGAGAAGCACAGCTTATTGGTCCCGATCTAGTTCGTGAGACGACCGAGAAGGTTGCTCAAATTAAAGACCGATTGAACGTTGCTCGTGACCGTCAGAAGAGTTACGCTGACGTGAGGCGTAAACCCCTGGAGTTTCAGGTAGGAGATAGGGTTATGTTGAAAGTATCACCTCTGAAAGGTGTGGTCAGGTTTGGTAAGAAAGGAAAGTTGAATCCTCGTTATATAGGACCATTTAAGATTGTGAAGAGGATTGGTCCTGTGGCATATAAGCTAGAATTATCGCCGGAGCTCAGTAGAGTTCACCCTACTTTCCATGTGTCGAATTTAAAGAAGTGTTTCACTGACGAGACCACTGTAATTCCGCTTGAGGAGATTAAGATTGATGAGCAATTGCATTTTGTTGAAGAGCCTGTTGAAATCATGGATCGGGAGGTTAAGCGATTGAAGAAGAGTCGTATTCCTCTTGTGAAAGTTCGTTGGAATTCCAGGAGAGGACCGGAGTATACTTGGGAATGCGAGGACGAGTTTAAACGCAAGTACCCAAATCTTTTCAAAGCCGGGACTGGCAACTCAAACTAAATCTGGGACGGATTTCTAAATAAGATGTATGTGATGTAACCCCCGGTACTTTTTCTAAAACATATTACTAGCCAAATATTTATTTTCGTACCTGAGACACATTAAAACTTTTATTTTGAGATTATTTGGGCTTGAGAAACGTGAGATATATTGGAAACGAGAACTTTATTCCTTGATTGACTCAGCACAACCTAGAACACTCGAATTGTATTGCATTTGCCAAATTATTTGAATTATTTTGAGTTTGGGAAAAACTCTAAACTTTATGCTTGATTTTATTGGAAAAATTATTTCGTGAACAATGGCGCAAGTTTCGTAAATTTTTGAGTTCGTTTGCTAAGTCGTTTGGACCCCGGAGCGTATATCGTTGGAAGTTTATTACGTTGGCAACTATGGTCCCTCAACTACCCATTACATTTTACCTTATACTTTCTTTTATTTCAAAACACACCCTATAGTTTTTCACCCATATATATACCCCCACACCCCCACTTTTCTCATTTTATTACTAATAAAAACACACACACACCTCACACACACTCTCTCTCTCTCTCTCTCTTGAAAATCCAGCCGCCGCCGCCCCCACCGGAGCAGCAGCAGATTTTGGCCGACCACCGCGGAAAATTTTCCGGCCACCCACTTTCTTACACCATCTTGTAGATCGGGCTTCCCCCGACACCACCGTACCACCCTCGCTCCCCCAATCATTCCCTACGCGCCTTTACGTGCCACCACCATCACCACAGCCGACACCCCGCCACCACCGAGAGCTACCACCACCACCTTTCACCATCCTACCGACGGTAACACACCCACGCCTCCCCTTTTCTTTATTTTCTTTTTTATTTTTAAAACTTTAATTTTGATTTTAAATTAAATCCGATTTTTATATAAAAACTTTTATAAAAATGTTTTTAATATTATTTTTGACATGAAAACTTGTGTTGGATTTCTTGGTTTATGTTTGGCCGTGACTCGGAATGGACTCACCGAGTCAACTTGTAAGTTGGTGAGGGTCTTGGTGTTGTTATTGTTGTTGTTTGATAGTTAGTGACGAAGGGAGTATATATTTTTTTTGGGTTATGTGTAATTTTGAGGGTCTGTTTGGTTTGTTAGTGGCTCGGCAGCCGAGAACCACCACCACCGAGGCATGGATGGTGGTGGGGGAGGGTTATTATATTTTTATTGTTGTTACTTTGGGTGTTTGGATTAGTTTAGGTCGTGTTTGGATTGGTTTTGAATTGGATTTGGTTAAGCCGAGACGGATATGGCTCGTTTTGGTTTTAGTTTAGTTTCGGATTGACTTGGTTTTGGACTTGGGTTGAATTGAGTTTGTGATTTTGTTGCGTGATTATTTTTGAGTATCGGTTAACTAGTCTCGGTATATTATTAATAGTTTGGAAACGGTAAATAATAAAACGGCTAATAATAATATGAAATCTAAAATAAAATTGATAATAGTTAAGTGGATTGATATCGGATATATATCCGTTCTTATTACATTGTGAGCTTGAATTGGACGTATTGTATTTACGGCCTTGGTTATTTGGATATTATGGACCCTTTGGTACACGAGACGGTAGGGTACGTTAGGCCCGTAAAGATCTTAACGTACCTGGAACCCGAACAAATACAAAATGGTCGATAAAACCTGAACAACTAATGGACTACGCGAATGATATATCCAATCATACTTAAATATATATATATATATATATATATATATATATATATATATATATATATATATATATATATATTGTTTAAAATAAAAGAGTCGATGACTCGGGAAAACGTATGTAAACGGGCAGGTCATGCCTAAATTTTATAAAAATTCTTATAAACTTTAAATGATTTTACCAAACGTTATTATTTCAAAACCCTTTTATTTCAACGTTATTTTGGGGAAAACGGGTAAAATCCGAGACTTGTGGTTTACATGTTATTATTTATTTTTATTTGAGTGCGTTTTCCATTTTTATTTCTTTTCTTTCCATTTCTTTTCGACGACTTTCTTTGAGGAGTTCTTTCGTCTTTCTTGCGTATTTGTTCGTTTCGCCGACTTATTTCTCTTCTAAATTTCTTGTCTCCCACACGAGACTTTTCGAAATCTACTTCTTTCAAATGCCATTGTATTTACAAAACTTTTACACAAGCATTGTTTATTGAGATATTCGAGTATAGTTCTGAGTTATGCCATTTATATTGATTAGGTTGTGCTGAGGTTCATTTGATGTGACGCATTATTGATTGGTTACTATATCTCATTTCCTGCTACTGCTATTGTTAAGGTGTGATTCATAGCCCCGCTTTTTATATTTTAATTGTTTATAAACCCATGGGGTGAGACACATGCTTTAAATGTTTTCTGAGCACAAGTATTTTTGGTATGCTTTTCCTGAATGATATATTTCCTGACGATGTGCTAAGTAGCTTGTTTTGCCAAAAAGACCCTCAGATCATGAGCCATTAGTCACTTGCGAGTGAACGCGAACTTAGTTTATAGGCCTATAGGATTGACCATCCCGCTCGGGTGTCAAGGGCTTGGCAACGCGGGTGTACTACTTTTGATTTTGCTGGGTATTGGCAAGTACCCGGCCTTGGGGGCACTTTATATTATGAAATTCCGTGGTTATTGTTTATGCCAGTACAGAGTTACTGATGATTGGTTTGGTTTACGTTTTGTGTCATGAGCTTAGTACCATCAACCGTATGTATGCACGTGTTGCCTCTACATATTGGGTGTTACCTTAATTTCCCTGGTATTTGCATTTGTTGCTTATATCGTATGATTAAAACCTTGTGCTCAACTTTATTATTTTAAACCTATGGATTACACTCAACCTTTGTGTTGACTTTTAAGCATGTGTTTCTCAGGTACTACTACTAATTAGTTTTGGTGCTTTATGACATCGGCGTGGTGGAGTGGCAAGGTCGAAGGAGTCTTTCTGTCAAGGCAACTTTACTATCTTAACTATCTTTATTTTCATATCATTCGTAAAACCTTGGTATGTCTTAATTATTTTCCACTGCTAAACTTTGTTAAATGTTTTCCGCTGCTAAACTTTGTTAAATGTTTTCCGCTGCTAAACTTTGTTAACTTTCCGCTGCAAACTCTATTTTACTTTTTCCGCTGCTACTTTGATTTAAGAGTCCTTGTACTATAAACGGTTTATAATTCGAATGATATGTTTGCAACATTTATAAACGTCCCGTGTTGTGGTCGTTAGCTATAAATGTGCTTGGTTTCTATTTGCGTAGTGCCCCCATCATGTCGGCTGCCGTATATCTTGGGTTGGGGCTGCTACATATATCTTTTGTTGTAGACACTAACTTTCTTTTGTAGGTTCAAAATCCCTGTATCCTTACTTGGCACTCCATTTAGGGGGAGTATTGTCCAAGGGGGAGCACTTGCATTTTTCCGCTTCGCAACTCTTCTTTTTGTTTCGACAAAAAGGGGGAGAATTTATATTAAACTTGTTCTCATCCTTAACTCTTGCATATCATATCACATCATTCATGATATTGAGTAAAACAAGTTTAAAACTAAACTTTTAAAGACTTAAGACTAGAATTAGTGTTTTACTCAAAAATAAAGTTTATGTTTTGTCATCAACAAAAAGGGGGAGATTGTTAATACAAATATCGCCTAAAAACGTTATTTATATTTTACGATCTTTGCTATGTTTTGTTAACGTCAAAGTGTAAACTTTAGTTTATAGTAAAACATGATCTTAGTGTTAGTCTTGTATAACTAGACTTTACATTTCATGTTTAACATAACATTGTTATATTTCTTATTTTAGAAAGTGTAACATGACATCATGGCATGCATCATGAGCATTTATAGAAAGGTTGAGTGTTTGACTTTCCATAAGACATCTTACACACTTTGGAAGGATTCTCACTTCATCTATTGTGTGTTTGACTAGAAGTAACTTTATGTGACATTGCTAGATATGGGAATATTTCTTGAAGGCTTTGACTGTCAGACACTGGCGGAACCCTGGGGTTACAAGGACGGAACCCTTGTTTGGGTTCCGTCGGATCCGCCAGTGGTCTGGTTTGTTTAGCTATAAATACCAAGCCACTTGCAAGAAAGCTCTCATCACTTTAAGCTATAGAATAGATACATACTCTCATTTATCTTATCTAACTCAGTAGCAACTCACTTGTGTGATTCTCTTATGTAGAAAGGAAGTTTACAAGTTCATCCGAGAAGTTACAAGTATTCAATACGAAGTTGCAAGACTTGTTAGCTTTGCATTGTGTAAACACTTATTGTTTATACTTCATTTGTATCATGTATTGAAGTGATCGGTTTATATTTTAGGCCTCAAAATACATAGTGTGACGGGAGTGGTTGTACCGTTGCAAAAGAACTCGACATCTAGCTTAGTGTCAGAAATAGTGGATAGGCGATGTTAGGTTGGTTCTACCTTGAACTAGGACCCCGTATTTAGCTTTGTACTGGATAAAGTGTAAACGACGATTGTAGAGGTTTTTCCACCCGTGAAAGGAGCTTGTTGACTAGTGCTTGAAACTCTCGAGTTGGAAACTCGAGGCGTGGAGTAGGGCAAGGAAAAAAAGTCCTCGTAGCCGAACCACGATAAACAATCGTGTTTTGGTTTGATCGTTTCTTTCTTTATACTTGCATATTATATCTTGTCTTGTGGTTTAGATCTTTGATTAAACGTAAAGTTTCAAAAGGTAATTAACTAAAAAGCGGTAAACTATTCAACCCCCCTTCTAGTTTTCCACAATTGGCATCAAGAGCCACATTACTCAAGATCTTTAAAATATATTGTATTTTAAAACTTGAATCGATTCATGGATTTTCAAAATGTCAAAGAAGGGAAATCCATTCAAAAGCCACTGCTATTTGAAAAAGAAAATTTCCTTGAATGGAAAGTAAATTTGAAAACTATGTGAAATCAATTGATCAAGATCTTTGGCATATTATTTCCATTGGTGATTTTAAACCAACAAAAACAAGTTTTGAAAATCAAGATGAATATCCTAAAGTTGATAAAAACACTAAAGCTAAGATAATGATTTATAAAGCTTCACCAAGGTTTGAATATGAAAGAGTGTATTTTTGCCAAACGGCTAATGACATTGGAAAAATATATTAAATTTTCATCAAGAAATATGTCAAGTCAAAGATGATAAATTTGATCTTACATATGAATTGGTAGTCTTAGAAAAACTAATAGATAGACATTTAGTTGAAATAAATACATGTGCTACGAGTTTAAATGTTTTAAATAAAGGTATAAGCGAAGATGTAAACTTGTGTCAAGCTCAAAGAGGACTTGCTTGTGAATCATGGAGTGAAACGGATGAAGATATAGACGATCATCCGGTTTGTAGTCATGAAGTTGATAAAACCACAAACAAGGTTCAACTTAAAACCAAACACTTTTGCTTTGACATTTTCATCTTAGAATTCTCAAAACTAGAAAATGATTCTAAAAATTTGTGTAGCATGAACCTAAAAACAATCTTTAACAATGAACCTTCAAAATCTCTCAAGAGCATTTTTGAAATGGAAATCATGTTGGAAGATAAAATGTCTAGGCTTAAGAGTAATGTTGAAATTGATTTAGAATGTAAAACATGTCAAGAGTACAAACACGAAATTAAAAGACAAAATGAAAAAGAAAAAATGCTAGTTAAATGATGCGTAGGGATTGCACCAGGCTTTACCTCTCGAGGGATCTCGAGAAGCTTACCCCCAGGCAGTGTACCTGATCGATGTAGTATAGTATAATGACAAGTACCGGGGGTTTGATCGTTCAGCTAGGAATAGTGTCGCTAGGATTAGAAAACCTAAAGACTAGGTCTAGAGATGAGGGATGATTCTTTTTGTATTTTTATATTTTTTTAGAAGCAAGTAAAAATCTTGGGTTTTAAGGAGTTTTGGCGGAATTAGTTGCTAGTCAACTAACCCAATATTAAAGATGCAATCAAAATAAAATACTAGAAATGAAATTAAACTAAATTATACTAATGTTGTGAGCAATATGTGGGAGAATTGTGTTTACTTAGATTTCACTACTCCCTAGATATCTTTTACACGTTAATTACTTGTTATAGTTGCGTGGATGACGGATTGTATTCCTTAATACCATTCATGGGGTGGCGTACTTACTTCCCCAATCCTATGAGCGCCTACTTCACTCCTATGTCGAGCCGGCTAAGAAGCTCCTAACATGGGATCACTAGAATTTGCTCATGCATTAAATACAACCAATAAAACCTAGTACACATCGGTTCATGTTTCCTAAGACATTCAAGCATGTTACACAATGTAGATCTGCCAGTTTTCTTAAGCCTAACACTGGAATCGTTCATCCAATACAACCATAAACAAGTAATCAACACATAATTAACATCTAGGTTTCATTAGATCTAAGAAAACACAAGATAGATCTAGCCTAGCATGTTAAAATGAAGACAAGCACAAGATATAATCAACCAACACATAGACATATTGATTGAATTAAGAGAAGACTTATCTCAATTGAACATGAAAGGAATCAAGGGGTGAAAACCCTTGAAAACACTGTAAAATATGACCTAGGGTTTACAAAGTTCGGCCCTAGTTTTCTCCACACAAGTTCCTCTTTAATGAATGAAAAATAGAAAACTATATATAGATTTTGATAGATGACGGCGTCAAGAACAAATGTCTGACGCTGTCATCTCGCCGCCAAATAGTTTCTCGGACTGCCTAGATCTGGGTCTGACGCCGTCATGTATACCCCTTGTGCAGGCCGTCACCAAAAATACTCTTGACGCCCTTCTTGTGACGCCGTCAGGTTTGCACTGGGTCGTCATGGTTTTAACTCTTGACGCTGTCAGGATCTTCCTCTTGACGCCGTCAGGTACTATTCTCAGCATGAAAAATTAAGACTTTGCCGTTTTCTTCACTTTTATGCTCCAAAAACGTCCGAATTGCTTCCTTTTCCAGAATTCACTCCTAAAGTACCTAAAATCAGAAAAGGAAAGATTTAGGGCAATATTTGATCAAATAAATTCAATTCCGGGCTTAAATGACCCCCTAAAAGTGGTTCATTTTTTGCCTCATCATATACCCTTACACTTGAGATTTGTTTGTCCTCAAGCAAATGCGCTTTTATTCTAGTCAAAATACAAGTTAGGGGTCATTTATCACTAACATAAAAGTAATTACAACAAATAATCATTCCACTAAAGACCAAAGACAAGCACGGAGGTCATACACTAGCACCTCACAAATAGTGTTTAGATACTCACATCTCTCGGGTGTAATAAAGTAATATCACAATATGGAAATGGAAAACATCTCTCACTACCTGTCATAGCAAAATAGATTACCATAGGCTTGGGAAAGGATCAAACTTCCACCACATGGCGTAAGCACCTAGGATAAACTATCAAAGAGGTCTTTTAAAGGGTTGTAACGTTAGGTGTAGGGATATGAAATACACGGTTTTGTTGGATATAGGCAGTCTTTACTGGTGGCGAGTTAACAATCTTGGTTAATTACATGTACAATATGGCGTTGCTAAGCCAAGACTAGACTCGACTTAAGCTAATAAATGAAAAATAACAAAAACATAAAATGAACATAGAATGAAAAGGAATGGTAGTCCGTATTTTTTCTTTTTCTATTTTTTTTTTTTTTTTTTTTTTTTTTTTTTGGCATACACTCTTACCCTACCATCCAAAATAATACATCATAGGGAATGAAAATTCCCCTTACACTTGAATTTTTACATACTTTACAAATAACTAAACTAATGACTCGAATTAAGATAATCAAAACACTTGGAGTACTTTTAAGATTAATGTACATATGGGGGTAATAATATGATGTTCTTCCCCATTACTCCATAAAATAAGTACTTTACCCATGAGTCCCAATCGTCCCAAAACAATATGTACAAGGATATGACTCGACTTAGCAACCATGTAATCAATTAGATAATTAACTTATGGTTTAACATATAACAATAATGCACTAAAGATGAGTACATACACGGAAGGCTAAGGCGATTTGGTTGTACATTTAAGTGGGGTGTACCAAATTCTTCCTTTAAGTAAGATGCTTAAAGTTAGAAACGAAAAGATAGGCTCGGAGGGGTATACTAGGGTTTTGTGTATTAAAATGAGTACAACGCTAATGGTGTGGGAAAAATTAATTGACTTAACTAGCCAAGTAATATGACTTAAGTGGTCAAGTAATTATGATACGGGTTTAACACAAGGGTGGTCCTAATGCCTCTTATCATGTAGTAAATCCTACTACATGAATGTAGTCTCACTAGCGGTCTCGGGATGCATCACTAACACAAGTTCTAGAATCTAAATGCTACCGGTACACTCATAATCACTAATAGTAAATGCTTTTTCTATCAAATCTAAAGGCGAACCTCACATATTTGGGTGGAAAATTTTTCTGAATAGTACGGTTTTGTGCTAGTCATACAATCTCCTATCCATGAGATGTTTGCTATGGCTAAAGTTTCACTCCTAAATGTTGTAAAAAATTTTAAATTTGGCGCTAAAATTGCACTAACAAGTATTTCTCCTAGTTTTATTACACATCTACTATTAAACAAACAAACTCAAGCGAAAGTGTATCTGTAAGGTATCATCATTTTACCCTCCCCTTACACTTAGGATGAACATTGATGCGTAGGGATTGCACCAGGCTTTACCTCTCGAGGGATCTCGAGAAGCTTACAACCCCCACCAGGCAGTGTACCTGATCGATGTAGTATAGTATAATGACAAGTACCGTGGGATTGATCGTTCAGCTAGGAATAGTGTCGCTAGGATTAGAAAACCTAAAGACTAGGTTAGAGATGAGGGATGATTCTTTTTGTATTTTTATATTTTTTTAGAAGCAAGTAAAAATCTCGGGTTTTAAGGAGTTTGGCGGAATTAGTTGCTAGTCAACTAACCCAATACTAAAGATGCAATCAAAATAAAATACTAGAAATGAAATTAAACTAAATTATACTAATGTTGTGAGCAATATGTTGGAGAATTGTGTTTACTTAGATTTCACTACTCCCTAGATATATTTTACACGTTAATTACTTGTTATAGTTGCGTGGATGACGGATTGTATTCCTTAATACCATTCATGGGGTGGCGTACTTACTTCCCCAATCCTATGAGCGCCTACTTCACTCCTATGTCGAGTCGGCTAAGAAGCTCCTAACATGGGATCACTAGAATTTGCTCATGCATTAAATACAACCAATAAAACCTAGTACACATCGGTTCATGTTTCCTAAGACGTTCAAGCATGTTACACAATGGAGATCTGCCAGTTTTCTTAAGCCTAACATTGAAATCATTCATCCAATACAGCCATAAACAAGTAATCAACACATAATTAACATCTAGGTTTCATTAGATCTAAGCAAACACAAGATTGATCTAGCCTAGCATGTTAAAATCAAGACAAGCACAAGATATAATCAACCAATACATAGACATATTGATTGAATTAAGAGAAGACTTATCTCAATTGAACATGAAAGGAATCAAGGGGTGAAAACCCTTGAAAGCACTATAAAATATGACCTAGGGTTTACAAAGTTCGGCCCTAGTTTTCTCCACACAAGTTCCTCTTTAATGAATGAAAAATAGAAAACTATATATAGATTTTGATAGGTGACGGCGTCATCTCGCCGCCAAATAGTTTCTCGGACTGCCTAGATCTGGGTCTGACGCCGTCATGTATACCCCTTGTGAAGGCCGTCACCAAAAATACTCTTGACGCCCTTCTTGTGACGCCGTCAGGTTTGCACTGGGTCATCATGGTTTTAACTCTTGACGCCGTCAGGATCTTCCTCTTGACACCGTCAGGTACTGTTCTCAGCATGGAAAATTAAGACTTTGCCGTTTTCTTCACTTTTATGCTCCAAAAACGTCCGAATTGCTTCCTTTTCTAGAATTCACTCCCAAAGTACCTAAAATCACAAAAGGAACGATTTAGGGCAATATTTGATCAAATAAATTCAATTCCGGGCTTAAATGACCCCCTAAAAGTAGTTCATTTTTCACCTCATCATTAAATTTGAAGAAAGTTCAAAATCTCTTGAAAGATTGTTGAAAAGTCAAAAGTCATTTAAAGATAAAACCGGTTAGGATTTAACTTGAATGCACCATCAACAAGTAAAATAAAGGAAGTGAAGTTTATTAAACCTAGAAGAAAAGTTTAGAAGTTACTAAATCTCAAATAGAAGCTTATGTAAAAAGGACAAAGGTCATTTTGTTATGTGCTTTTATATGTTTGACTAACCACCTCAGATTCGTGAGTGCTTGAGTTTCCAGGCTTTCCTACAAGTTAAGATGTAACGCATTATGTTTATTCTTTTTGGTATCATCTCTTTGGAGCTTAAAAGGTACGCTTTTCTTCAAACTTACCTAGTATTGTCTCGTGTTTGTTGCTTAGGATTTATCGTGTGTAGTATAAGTAGGTCATACGTCAAGTTGTTCAATCATGTCCTAAACTCTCGTGAGATAACTAAGAATCACCTAAGTGATAAGATGACCAACACTTTTATGATGCTTGAAAATTCAATAAGTAAAATGCTCTAAAATAGTTTATGAGATAATATCATCTAAACTCAAAGACTTGAATCTTCAATCATGTCCTAAACTCTCGTTTAATAAATCTTCACATGAGGCATACAAAATGAAATAAAGTACATCGAAACATTTTAATATGTTTGAAGAAAACATTGTATTCTAAAACACCAAGGTTTTGCACATAAAGATTCAATTCTAAGTTTTATGGAGACATAACTCTTGGATGGCTTTATAAAAACAAATGTTATATTATTTTAAATAAAGGAACTTAATGATCCAAGAAATCGTTAAACTTAACGTTCAACTAATGACCATCTTTCTTCAAAACACCACTTTCGGTAGATGATAACTTAGTAAAAAATCGAATAATGGTAAGATAAGAGAACTTAGGAAATGACAAGGAAGATGAACTATTAAATAGAGAATTTGCTAAAAGATTTAAGAGTCATTTAGTAGACTTGTGTCATTAGGAACATTAATAAAAGGAACCATGAAGACATAAGCTGAAACTAAAATTAACATATGTTTTCTCATAACAAACATTGGTTTAAAGAAAGCATCTTGGGTATAAATAAACATATTAGATTAAAATGAAGTTTTGACCTTAGCATCTAAATTGAAAAAGTAAAATCATAATTGAATCTTACGAAATAAATTAAGATGTTGGAAAGAAAATAAACAAAGTCAAACATACCCTGAAAGACTTTTCTCAAGCTCTAAAAGGCAAGGAATAATCACTTAGAAGACATTCCTAGTTCCTCACATGTACACAATGAATTACGTGTCCTATGTCTCACCAGGGATGAGAAAATTGAATCCGTAGATAACACTAAATAAAGTAGTATGATTGAAAGTCTACTTTCCCTCACGGCTAGTAGACCCGAAGGTATGTTTAGTATGTGTCTATGTGATCATTTTCGAGAAGATCCTAATTAACATTGAAGTCGTTAAACGAACTTGTAGATTACTGCACATTTAGAGTTATGGCATCCCAAAGGAACGGGAGTAGACACCATAGTGTATGCCTACTTGGATTATGTCGATGACTATGTTGATAAGAAAAAGCACAAATGGTATTTGTACTTTACTTTGACATTATCTCACCTCATAGTTCTCTAAGTAACAAAAGAATCATGATACCTCAACATACTAAAGCCACGATGGGCTGAAAAGCATGTCAACAAGTTCCTCAAGATCAAGAAGACTCTCGTCAACATCATACTCTTACTTGATGTCATCTTCGTTATTTAAGCGACAAAAAAGGAAGCATCGACCTCAGTGATAATTCAATCTAATATGCTTTCACCAAACATATTGGAATTCATCATCATCGCCTTGGTAAAAATGTTCATTAAGGGACATCTCAACCAAGAAAGTTTCATACGAAAATCACATCGTCAACACTTTCACAAAACATCCTAAACGAGAACCATTCAACCTTCTTAGGCTTAGCTTAGGACTTATGGAACCTACATTATAGTTTGGAACATTAGAATAAAATCACAAAAATCAAAATAAATCAAAACATTTTTTTACCTCTGATGGTGTGGCGGAACCCTGAGACTATACAGGCGGAACCCTCTTTTTGGTTCCGCCGGGTTCGCCAACTCTACAGATCAATTTACTTTTAGGATTAAACCAAACACTCTCTAACCCACAACAGATCAATTTACTCTTAGGATTAAACCAAACACTCTCTAACATACAACTATAACTCACAAACTGCCACTATTCATTGATAAACATCATCACACACGAAAATTAGGGCTCTCTCTCAAGTATCCCTCTTTCAATCATCATTGTAAGTGTTCTTTATCTTAAGTACATATCTAATTCAAGCCTAGGATTTCCATTCATTTACAAAAACTAAAATCTTAGGGTTTATGCATACACTTGTTGATTCATGAAAAACCTTGGTGGTGAACTAATCATTCTTTTCATTAGTTAGGAATTGCATCATTCTATTGGTATCATGATTTAACAAACACACCAAGTACATTCTCTTTTATTACTTCCCACAATTAGAACATAACCTTTCACCACATTGTTAAAACAAATGAAAAACATTATGAAAACATCATGTGCATAACATCTCTTCAATGCTAAAGAGGACACTGATGAGTGTGTAAATACTCATAATTTTTGGTCAAATATGAACTGCAAAACATTTAAAAACACTCAAAAATGCATCAAAATACAGAAAATATCCCAGGATTGTGTTTTATATGTTTTAGATGCAAAATGATTGAAAATAGATGAAAAATGAACAAAGTTTGCATAATTGGCAGTTTCAGTCCCTCAACTTTCAAAACTTGATAAAATCAGTCCCTAAGCATTTGTTTTGAAAAAAAACTCAACCAAAGTCCTTTAAAAGTCAAAAGTTATCAAAAATGGTCTTTGGGTGAAAAGTTTTGAGAATTTACAAGTTTAGCCCCTGAACTTTGGAATTTGGCAATTTTGGTCCTCGGGTACTTAATTTTGGAAATTTAACATCAAAAGTCCTCGGGAAATTAAATATTGGCAGGAATGCCCCTTGGAAGGAGTTTGGAAAGTTGGCAATCCAAATCCCTCAAATTCAGTTTTTACATAAATAGTCCTTATGCTTATTTGCTACTACTAAACTACTAAATGGACCCTTTGTACTACTACTCCTTTTACCCTTGGCCCAATTCTCACCCAAGCCCACCAAACAAACCAAACCCAAAGTCCAACTCAGGTCCTCCCAAAACTAATTAACCCTACACCTCGTTTTTTCCTTTAATCCCCAATAGTCAAACAATCCAGTCAAACACATCTCTTCTTCTCCCCTGCAATATTTTACCCTCCAAACATTCCCCCTCCTCACCTTTTCCTGGAACACTCAACCCACCCCCTCAAAAGGTTCCCCTCCCTTCACATGATTCCACCTCTAAGCTTTTAAGCCTTATAAACCATCCTACGGTCAAGATTTGAAGAAGTGGAGACCAAGCAAATCCAAAGGCTCACATTAAGCTGAGAAAGCACAATTTGGACTACCTCATTGACTCACTCACAGAACTAACACGCCACAAGAAGACAAAGAAAAGAAAAAGGGAACCTCCTACCTCAGGTGTATAAAGAGAAAGCTTGTAGCCATTTTTATTGGCAGTAGGTAGTTAGTAGGAATAGTATATAATTAATTAGTATATGTTTTAGTTCATTTAGTTTTAAGTCTTTCAATTCAGTATTGTAACTCACATTTCCAGTTAATCAAAAATTCCATGTTTTAAAATACAATTGTCTTTCCAAATTTCTTTTTTAGCTTATTTATTTGCCTATGTAAACTGCTTATTCTTTGCTGTTGCTACTGTTTATTTGAACTCTCATGCCAATTCTGTCTACTTGAGTGAGATTTATGCTTATTTGTTGAATTCTAGTTGGTAGATCCCTTAGTTGCCTACTTTTGCATTTTAGCTTAAATTTTAGCATAGCTAGATATAGCCTATGGTAGTGCTTATTTTAGAATCCTTTCAGCTTAGTTATACTTCAGATAAGTTAGATATTGATTTTGCATCAGTGGTATAGTTTAATTTGGTTATAAGCACTTAAATTAAAAATCAGTTAGTATGATAAAGGGTGTTTGGAATAAGGTTTGTTTTGGCGTTTGGGACAGCTCTGACCTATGATCCAACTTGTATCGGCTTTGATTTGTTACTATATGTAGTTTAGAGGCTCAAATTTTCATTTTCAGGAAGGTTAAAAGAGTTTTGATCAATTACCCGAAGATCTTGTTTTGAAACTATTGAACTAGTAATCTAGGACAGACTCTTGATTTGGTTTTTTTTTGTTGATGTATTTTGTCTAAAGTAGGTTAAAACAAGTTAGTCCATCTGTTTCAACCCATTCCCTGGCCTTTTCAAAGTCAAAGCAACCCAATTTAACCCATTCTTCACCTACTGTTACTGTACAGTTAACATAAACCCCATTATCTTTGTCTTGTTGTGTTCACTAGTAGCTAAACTCACTCCATTTACAGCTTTTGCTGACTAGTTTAATCAATTTAGTGCTTTAAGTTTTGCTCAAATCTCACCATTTGACACACTTTGTGCCCTGCTGCATCAGCTTGAAGCAGGTCCACTCATCCCTATTCATTCTAGATTATAGGATAGTTAAAGTAGGAGTTAGACTATAATTTATGTCTTGCTGGTAGGCTGTAGTATAGAGTTTATGTTTTTGAGCTTAATTGATAGTTTGTAGCTTATTAGGTTAAGTTTTTGAGCCCTGCAGTTGACCCCCCTACACTAGGCCTGCACTATAGCTTGTTTCAACTGCCCTTAATGAGGGATTTTTTAACTTGTTCATTTCTTGGTCTATTCCCCTGAAAATTAATTTGTAGCTTATCTTCTAGCTTATCTAAATGCTAGTATTTTCATTTCATTTTTATGATTTTTCTGTACAGCTTATTCAAGATGCCAAAGTGAGTCCCCCAGGCCTGCACATTCCATACATACCCTATCAGGTCCCATATAAGCTTTGATCAGCCCATAATTAGCTCATAACTTGCATACATGTTCTATAGTGGCTTGTATTTATGTGTATTAGCTTTGGCTGCATTTGCTTATTGGATACTTGCTCAATTTTAACCCCAAAGTTACCCTCTTGGACTGTTTGTGTCTCAGTTTTAGCTTATCGCTTAAGGTTGTTTATTCAGCTTATCTTATGTTTCTTTTGTTGCTTATTTAGTTCAAACATTTTAGTCTAGGTTAGTGTTTAGTAGTTATAGTTTGTTTAGGTTGGTTTGTGAGCTTAATTAAGCTTAACTGTCACAACAGTTAAGCAACTTTGTTGTTTACAAGTTTTTTCTTACTGTTTTCTATTCCAGCTTATTTCTCCACTTATTTTTTAGCTTCAAAACTTTTTCCTTTTTAAAAGTTGTTTAATTTTACTTATTTTCAAATTTGCAAAAAGAAAAATAAAAAAAATAAATGTTATGCAAAAAGGTGGGGTTGTGAGATTCGAACCCCTGACCTCATGATAACACAGACACAAGCAAATATCACAAACCATGCGCCCTAGGGTCTTTTATTAGTATGCCTTTCCAAAATTTAAAGTATAACCCTTGTTGTTTGTTTTAGCCTTTTATACTTATCAGCTTATTTAGCTTATTTCTGGCTTATTATTGTACTATACCCCTCCTTTTTATATTTTTCTTAGATTAATATTCACTTGTAAAATTTATTAAAAAAGTTTCAGATTTTTCAGAATAGTTTTAGTATTTTTTTAAAATTTAATTAGAGTTAATTAGTAATTAAATTATAATAAATCGAATTTTTATTGAAATTTTAATTTTCTTTTTTCTAAAATTTTCTTTTGTCATCTAGCTCGTAAAAAAATTATTTGGAAACACGTAGGACTAGCGTAGCATAAATTTCACTTTTTATTTTGCGCACTCGCGTTATTTTTAACGTAAGTGCGCGTTTTTAATTTTAAATATGTTCTAGGGAATTGTAGCTTTACGTTCTTTTTAATTTAGTTTGTTTAACTTGTTTTCAATTGTATTTCTTTAGCGTAATCATCTCAAACCTTTTCCTGTTGAAAACCACCCGATCACAATACGTCTAAAATACTATGGTTGACTTTAGTTGACTGCTTTAGCCTGAATCAAATGGCGCCGCTGCTGGGGAGGTTGTGCGCGTATTCTAAACGTATTTGCAGATTGGTGATCTTTGGATATTCACTCTTTGTATATTATCCATCATTGTTCATATTTTTTCATAAAAACCCAAAAATATTCTTCTTTACCCTCCATCCGTTTGATTCTACCTTCTTATACCTCTCTCATGTATAATTCTTATGGCGTCTCTCGGCTACACATGTTTTCATTGTAAAAGCCCGATTGAGAACGGCTATCGTTGTTTCCGGTGTATTTGTGAGAAGTGTAGAAATAATTGTAGTAACAGATTTTGTACTGTGTGCAATTTGTTCTTAAATCAAAAGTCTCTCAATGATTCACCAAATTCTTCCAACTACCCTTCACAGCCCGAGATACGTGCTATTAATGACAAACTATCAAGAATTGATCCTAACCTTTCACGATTTACGGTTAAAAGTTTGTCAAGCAAACGTACAGAGCTTAGAGCAGTGACTAAAAAGAACGACTTGCCTAATCTTCACGTTTATCAAGAACAAAAACAGAGACCATAACAAAAGGGGTGGAAATTCCTAGCTCTCATAGCACACCACTTCTCCCACCTCCGGATTTTATTCCTTGTGTCGGTTGTGGTGAGCCGCTTTTCGGTTTGCCATGTCGTTGGTGTACATGTAACAATGTGGTAATGATATTCGAGACGGAAGTTGTTTGTTTTGTAGTTCGAGGAATTCATTTGCTTATGATCCTAATCAGAACTCATTCAACGACTTTTCAAATTTTTCCAACTACCCATCACATTCATACGAGCAAGAATCATATTATCCAAATCTCAATGATGCTTCGTATCAAAATACACCAAACTTTTCTTGTGAGTATTGTGGAGGCCCACACTTCAGTTCCGCTTGTCAAACAAGGAATCCAATTCCTTGTAACAATAATGACTGTTCGTGTCAAGACCAACCTCCACAATACCAAATGTTTCAAGCAACTCCTCAACAAACTGAACAAGATTTTTTTCTAAAGACTTTAGAGTCATTAAAAGAAATGAATGAGGAGTTAGCTAATATACCATTTCATAATGCACCAAGTTCTTCTTGTGCATATTATGGGGGTCCTCATGATGATTTTCAAGGTCAACCTTTCGATTTTGACACATCCACACCCCCACAATTTCCACTCATTCCAAATTCTCGTGGGAAAACTATGGCAGAATTACTTGCTGAAGAACGAGATTCTGGAAAAAGCATGGAAGAATTACTGGCTGAGCAACGAGCAGCTAATATACGTTCCAATCTTCGCAATGCTGCTCTATTTGATGACGATGCTGACAGTGATGATGATGAAGATAACGTTGTTATTCAAAAAGATTCTTCGAGTACATCAGTTGAAATCCCACCAATCCAAAAATCGCAGGGAGAAAAGAATACTAAGGAATTACTAGCAGAAGAACAAATGGAACTTGTACAATCCATGAATGCTAGTCCTTCTCAACTCCCTCAGTCTGTTGTTATCACACTCGAAGTTCCCACTCACTCTCTGATCATGGGGGACGAGCATCTTACCCCTGTTCCTGAAAAGGAGTCGTACGAATTAATAAAGTCTAGTGCTGAGAACCTTGTCCCAATCCCAGGAGAGTCACAGGGAATTCTTGAGCATATGTGTGATCTTACTTCCCCTCTTGAGTGTCTAAAAGATAAATTTGAGACTCTCCAATTTTAGCAACGATTGTGCATCTTATGGAGACATTGAGTATGTTGAGGCATCACTCCCACAGTCTGATGTTGATCCTTTTGTTGAGGAGTTCGCCGATGAACTCACTCACATCAATCCACTTCCATCAGGAAGTGATGATGATCTCCTTGATTTTGAAGCTGATCTGGGAGAAATTGAAAGTCTCTTATATCATGATCCATCACTCAGTTCTGATCCCAACAGTCCAATAGAGAATGTTAATCATCTTGTTCCCGAAGCATTCAAAACTACTCTCACTAATCCTCTGTTTGAATTCAAATCTGAATTCACTTTGATTTCTGATAATCCAATCTTTGATGAGGAGGGTGATGAGTCCATAATGGAACATGAGTTCACAGATTTACATCATGTGAATGATTCTCTTCATGAGGAGTTCTCCGGTGAACTTACTCATATCATATCTCTACCGGAGTATGATAACTTCTACTTTGATCTAGACACACCCGGGATATGTCTTGATCAAGCGAGCTTAAACGATGAGATTCATAATATAGAAATTATGGATTCTCCAGTGGGTGATGATGAGCTAGTCATGATTTTCATCATGATTTTCTTCCTTTTCTTCACCTATCCCGTGACGTCCTCTCTTCTTCACTCCTTCGGGAATGAAGACACTATCTTTGACCCCGGCATTTTCATTTACCATTATCTTGAGCCAGGGTCTATATATCTCATCGGTGTGGAACTTTCACGTGCTTCAAATGTTTGTCCAAACATCTTGAATGAAAGTCCGATGGAGATTGTCTCTTCCACATGTTGCTTCCCCAAGAACAAATGAATTCAGGGTCGAGTCAAGCTAGCGACTCAGTAAAAAAAACAGTAGCATGCATATGGGGTTTTCACCCTAAGTGTGGGGGAGTTACCCATGCTGTTGTTACCATGTATATAAGTTTCGAAAAAAAATGTGTGTATGTATATATATAAATAAAGTGAAAAATGGTGTTTCCACATTTAGCTAGTAATGTTGCCTTTTCACGTTCAAAGAATTGGCATAATAGCCGGGGCTTTGAATATTGAGGAAAATATTCAATTCTAAGTGTGGGGGGGGGGGGGGGGGGGGAATTCTAGCGAATTTGATCACATTTTACCTTCTAGTACCCCCGTTTTTGGCCTAATGTTTTTTAGTGGAAGTGCTTTGCACTAACACAACAAATGGTTATCAGTCCACCATGTCTAACCAACATAAGGACTAGCTAATCCAGGAGCAAACGGCTCTTGGTAAAGATATCTCAAATCTGTTTATGGCTGAAAATTTTTCGAAAATTGTATGGTATTCAACTCACCATATCTTTGATAGTGAAGAGTTGGCTGGCCCACAAATTTATGGCTTGTGGTAAAGGCAGTGACAAACTATAATTGGTAATCAACTCACCAAGATGATAACTGTATTCTATCAAAGAGTTGGCTAGTCCAAAAGCAAACTGCTTTTGGTAAAGACAAATCAAATCCGTTGACAGCTTATGGTTTGCTTAAAATCATATGGTTATCAGTGTACCATAGTTCTTAGTTGAACTGAAACATTTAGCTACTCCAGAAGTAATGGATTTTGGTAAAGAGACTTCAAATCCATAAAATTTTCATAAAAGATTGCTAGGCACTAGCAATAGTTTAGTGTGGGGGATTGATGAGTGTGTAAATACTCATCATTTTTGGTCAAATATGAACTGCAAAACATTTAAAAACACTCAGAAATGCATCAAAATACATAAAATATCCCAGGATTGTGTTTTATATGTTTCAGATGCAAAATGATTGAAAACAGATGAAAAATAAACAAAGTTTGCATAATTGGTAGTTTCAGTCTCTCAACTTTCAAAACTTGATAAAATTAGTCCCTAAGTATTTGTTTTGAAAGAAAACTCAACCCAAGTCCTTTAAAAGTCAAAAGTTATCAAAAATGGTCTTTAGGTGAAAAGTTTTGAGAATTTAAAAGTTTAGCCCCTGAACTTTGGAATTTGGCAATTTTGGTCCTCGGGTACTTAATTTTGGAAATTTAACATCAAAAGTCATTGGGTAATTAAATATTGGCAGGAATGCCCCTTCGAAGGAGTTTGGAAAGTTGGCAATACACATCCCTCAAATTCAGTTTTTACATAAATAGTCCTTGTGCTTATTTGCTACTACTAAACTACCAAATGGACCCTTTGTACTACTACTCCTTTTACCCTTGGCCCAATTCTCACCCAAGCCCACCAAACAAACCAAACCCAAAGTCCAACCCAGGTCCTCCCAAAACTAATAAACCCTACACCCCGTTTTTACCTTTGATCCCCAATAGTCAAACAATCCAGTCAAACACATCTCTTTCTTCTCCCCTGCAATCTTTTACCCTCCAAACATCCCCCATCCTCACCTTTTCTTGCAACACTCAACCCATCCCCCTCAAAAGGTTCCCCTCCCTTCACATGATTCCACCTCCAAGCTGGCAATCCAAGTGAGCTTTTAAGCCTTATAAACCATCCTACGGTCAAGATTTGAAGAAGTGGAGACCAAGCAAATCCTAAGGCTCACATTAAGATGAGAAAGCACAATTTGGACTTCCTCATTGACTCACTCACAGAACTAACACGCCACAAGACGACAAAGAAAAGAAAAAGGGAACCTCCTACCTCAGTTGTATAAAGAGAAAGCTTGTAGCCATTTTTATTGGTAGTAGGTAGTTAGTAGGAATAGTATAGAATTAATTAGTTTATGTTTTAGTTAATTTAGTTTTAAGTCTTTCAATTCAGTATTGTAACTTACATTTCCAGTTAATCAAAAATTCCCTATTTTAAAATACAATTGTCTTTCCAAATTTCTTTTTTAGCTTATTTATTTGCCAATGTAAACTGCTTATTCTTTGCTGTTGCTGCTGTTTATTTGAACTCTCATGCCAATTCTGTCTACTTGAGTGGGATTTATGCTTATTTGTTGAATTCTAATTGGTAGATCCCTTAGTTGCCTACTTTTGCATTTTATCTTAAATTTTAGCATAACTAGATATAGCATATGGTAGTGCTTATTTTAGAATCCTTTTAGCTTAGTTATACTTCAAATAAGTTAGATATTGATTTTGCATCAGTGGTATAGTTTAATTATGATAAAGGGTGTTTGGAATAAGGTTTGTTTTGGCGTTTGGGACAGCTCTGACCTATGACCCAACTTGTATCGGTTTTGATTTGTTACTAGATTTAGTTTAGAGGCTCAAATTTTCATTTTCAGGAAGGTTAAAAGAGTTTTGATCAATTACCCGAAGATCTTGTTTTGAAACTATTGAACTAGTAATCTAGGACAGACTCTTGATTTGGTTTTGTTTGTCGATGTATTTTGTCTAAAGTGGGTTAAAACAAGTTAGTCCATCTGTTTCAACCCATTCATTCCCTGGCCTTTTCAAAGTCAAAGCAACCCAATTTAACCCATTCTTCACCTACTGTTACTATACAGTTAACATAAACCCCATTATCTTTGTCTTGTTGTGTTCACTAGTAGCTAAACTCACTCAATTTACAGCTTTTGCTAACTAGTTTAATCAATTTAGTGCTTTAATTTTTGCTCAAATCTCACCATTTGACCCACTTTGTGTCCTGCTGCATCAGCTTGAAGCAGGTCCACTCATCCCTATTCATTCTAGATTATAGGATAGTTAATGTAGGAGTTAGACTATAATTTATGTTTTGCTAGTAGGCTGTAGTATAGAGTTTATGTTTTGAGCTTAATTGATAGTTTGTAGCTTATTAGGTAAAGTTTTTGAGCCCTGCAGTTGACTGCCCTACGCTAGTCCTGCACTATAGCTTGTTTCAACTGCCCTCAATGAGGGATTTTTTAACTTGTTCATTTCTTGGTCTATTCCCCTGAAAATTAATTTGTAGCTTATCTTCCAGCTTATCTGAATGCTAGTATTTTCATTTCATTTTTATGATTTTTTTGTACAGCTTATTCAAGATGCCAAAGTGAGTCCCCTAGGCCTGCACATTCCATACGTACCCTATCAGGTCTCATATAAGCTTTGATCAGCCCATAATTAGCTCATAACTTGCATACATGTTCTATAGTGGCTTGTGTTTATGTGTATTAGCTTTGGTTGCATTTGCTTATTGGATACTTGCTCCATTTTACGCCCAAAGTTGCCCTCTTGGACTGTTTGTGTCTCAGTTTTAGCTTATTGCTTAAGGTTGTTTATTCAGCTTATCTTCTGTTTCTTTTGTTGCTTATTTAGTTCAAACATTTTAGTCTAGGTTAATGTTTAGTTGTTATAGTTTGTTTAGGTTGGTTTGTGAGCTTAATTAAGCTTAACTGTCACAACAGTTAAGCAACTTTGTTGTTTACAAGTTTTTTCTTACTGTTTTCTATTCCAGCTTATTTCTCCACTTATTTTTTTAGCTTCAAAACTTTTTCCCTTTTAAAAGTTGTTTAATTTTACTTATTTTCAAATTTGCAAAAAGAAAAATAAAAAAAAATAAATGTTGTGCAAAAAGATGGGGTTGTGAGATTCGAACCCCTGACCTCATGATAACACAGACACAAACAAACATCACAAACCATGCGTCCTAGGGTCTTTTATTAGTACGTCTTTCCAAAATTTAAAGTATGACCCTTGTTGTTTGTTTTAGCCTTTTATACTTATCATCTTATTTAGCTTATTTCTGGCTTATTATTGTACTGTACCGCTCCTTTTTATATTTTTCTTAGATTAATATTCACTTGTAAAATTTATTAAAAAAGTTTCAGATTTTTCAGAATAGTTTTAGTATTTATTAAGATTTAATTAGAGTTAATTAGTAATTAAATTATAATAAATAGAATTTTTATTGAAATTTTAATTTTCTTTTTTCTAAAATTTTCTTTTGTCATCTAGCTCATAAGAAAATTATTTGGAAACTCGTAGGACTAGCGTAGCATAAATTTCACTTTTTATTTTGCGCACTCGCGTTATTTTTAACGTAAGTGCGCGTTTTTAATTTTAAATACGTTCTAGGCAATTGTAGCTTTACATTCTTGTTAATTTAGTTTGTTTAACTTGTTTTTAATTGTATTTCCTTAGCGTAATCATCTCAAACCTTTTCCTGTTGAAAACCACCCGATCACAATACGTCTAAAATACCATTCACGCCTCGCTGGGGCATAACGACCCGGGGAAATACTGTACTCACCGGAGCATTGGTCTAGGGTATTTGACTATATTGACCACATCTATGGTTGACTTTAGTTGACTGCTTTAGCCTGAATCAGACACATAACCAATATGTGTTTTCGGGTACATTCAATTGAAGCTACACTAAATTAGGAGCGTTTGGGTTATCTTTTGTTTTATAACTAAAACTTGCATTATAGAATGTTTTGAGCATTAAAAAGAGTCAAGATAACCACATCTCCACATTGTTAGCATATAGGAACACCTTAGAACATCTACATCATAAAAGTCATTGATCTTAACTAAAATATATAATTTCATGCTTTCTAGGAATCAACATGCCTCCTGCAACATACTCCGATCACAAAGGCACCCTCAAGTATCTACCCAAACACCATATGACCAAAGGTCTTACTCCACACCGAGTCAATGTCTTTAAGAGGCAAGAAAAGCATTATGTTCACGAGGGAAGAACCATTGATCCATCCTTCCTAGAAGGAAACTCAATTCGCCAAAACTTAGCTAGCTTCAACTTTGATTGTCTCCTAGACTTTAATGAACCAATTTGTCCTAGGTTCATTCTAGAATTCTACGCTACCGTAGATCTCTCGAGTAATGCAGATGGTGAGTTATCCATGGAATTTTTCATCAATGAACACAAAACGGTGTTGTCTCTAGATAAATTTTCTAAAATCCTTGGTATTCCAAACAACGGCACTTGCCTTTACACTGATAAATGGCCAATCTCTACTCTAGACACCATTGAACAAGATCCCTTCTATCCCACTCCTCTTATTAGCAACGAAGTGCTTCGTGACCATCTCTTCATAAGAACCTCCACCACTAGGAAAAATCGGTCGGGAAGTGAAGTGAACAAAGACCCGTTTGGAATGGAACTCAATGAGCTTAAACCTCAATTTAGGAAATGGGAAGAGGTTCTTAGAGCTAATGTCATAAGTTCCATAGGAAATAGAGATCATGTGAACATATGTCTAAGTTATATGCTATTTAGTATCTCCACTAGACAACCTTTCAATTTGGCATACTATATGGCTAAAAGAATGGCCGATATACCTCTTAATGGAAAAACTGCTCTCCATATGGAATGCTCTTCACCCGTCTCTTTAGAGCCGTATCACCTATTCCACCAAATAGCTGGGGTGCTCGCCTTGATTATCCACTCATTCCTCACACCTTTGTTCCACTTAACAATAAGAGAGTCTTTAAGACTCAAGGGAAACGCCTTCGTTCTCCTTCACCTTCATCTTCATCTTCATCAATGAGTGATGATGATGGTCTTCCTAACTCTAAGCTAGCTCCTCTCGAATACCTTCAAATACTTCCCACCATCAAGAATGAGTCAGAAGAATTCAAACAAACAAAAGGAATATTCAAGTGCTTTGGAAGGTATCTTGGAAAGCTCAAGAAAAAGATTGATCGCATGTGAGAATCTTGTTTAAGGAGCGTTTGGCATAATGAAGTTGTTAGAACTTTGTAGTCATTAAACTATGTGTTTTATGTTGTTTTATGGTTATATATACTTCTATGCTCTACTATTATTGTTAGACAATGCATTAGTTTAACTATTTATGAATGTAGACGACATTTGAAATGTTATCAAAATTTCTAGTTTATGAAATTTTTACTAAGTATAGCGAAATTCGCTAGCCCTCGGTCAAAGTCTAACGGTAAGAGTGTTTCTACATTCATCTTTTGCATTTCCTAATCAGTTATTGCTTAAATTTTATGTTCCAAGAGTTTTTGGAAAATTTAGATTTAGTCTCGACCCCAAAAAAACCGGTCTGCCCAAATTTACTGGTCTGACGGATCTGGCAGAACCAAATATTGGGTTCCGCCAGTGTAAATTCTGGGTAAACCTAGTTTGGCCCAATGGATCAGACGGAACCCAAATAAGGGTTCCGCTCTTGATGTTGTTGGGTTCCGCCATTTCATTCTCCTAAATTTCAAAATTTTTAAAACACCAAATCCTTTTCTTTAGTGAGAAACATCTTCCCTAACTTCCAATAAACACATTAGGACCATCCTTACTCACTAGAACAATTAGGAAGCCATTTCCCGCCAAAATTCAAATTCAAACAATATAAAACCAAGGAACCTTTCTTCATTAAGCAAGGAACCCTCCATAAGGTTCCTTGTAATCCATGGAGCTTACTAACAAAACCACCTTCCATGATCACATAGCATTTAGTACAAAAGCTAGTCTTTCACTCCACCCAACTCCATTGGATTGATTTCCAATGACTTGACAAGTTCTTGGAACTCTTCCAAATGATTTGAAACCTCCATATTTGTATGGACCAACATTAAATCCAAACACTCCTTTCCACAACATGTCCTTACTATTAATTGACCAACACTCATACTTCAACTTCACACCATCACCATCAATTCTCTTAATCTTATAATTCTAGCTAACCAAAGTCTTGAAATGACTAAATCCAACACCTCATCCGAATCATCAAGATCTATTAAGAAAACCACTAGGATTAGTGTAAAACCATGTTGCTTCAACAAAACCATCCAACCAAGCTCATCATCATCAAGTGATTCATCACTCGACATTTCCTCACCCATCAAAGATTCAAACTTCCTCAACCTTGCTACTCCAACACCATCTCCAAAACCGTGTAATACTAACGTAATCACTACTTTACCCCCAACTAAAACATCAAATTATCCAGCACCACATTCGGCACCAAATCAACAATCAAAACCTTCATCACCTCAATCACCAAAACTAACACCAATGGAACTTTTCCAAACACCACCAACATCACCACATTCATTTTTGGAAACTTTTGAAGACCTACCACCTAGATCATCAAACCCACCACCTTTGTCACTTTTTGACACCATTGCTCAAATGGAGACCCAACAACAACCAAGATAGCAATTAGATCATGAACCTCATCAACCATCATTGGTAGAGCGCTTGGCTTACCGATATGCTAGACCCTCAATTTTTCCACAAGATCAAACTCATACACAACCACAATCATTGTTGTTCCACCCCACTCACAATGACACTCATGATCCTATTTACGGAGATCCAAGCTTCTACCATTATGCTCAACATCAAAAACCACCCAAGAGCATTCCCAACAATTTGATTCTTTACAATCATCTACATTTGCTCCATTAACAATCCATGATTCACTAACAACAAATGAAATTCCACTTCCACCTAACTTTCCCCGCCATAATTGCGGACATTGTGCGACAACCGCTCATATAAGTGAACAATGTCAAAAGGACATCCGTGAGCTAACATATGAAATGAGATTCATCCTAAACCACATCTTGGAGCATCTTAATGACATTTCTCATCTACCTCAACACCCTTAGACCTTGTTTAGAAGATGTTTCTCATTAAGGAATATGATGGGTTCCTTTCTATAGAAGTAGGACTTTATGTTCTTTGCTTCCTTTTTATCTTTTATTTTTTCTTTAAAAGTAGGATGTTATCCTCCTCATTTCTTGTCTTTGACTTTCTAAAAGTCAAATTTTACATGAATTGAATTTCATTCTACTATAAGGTATGCATTGTTGGTTGAACATTTAGGTTTCATGATTGTACTATACCTTGTTATGGTAACATATATCTTGTGGTTTAGTCACTAACTTTCTTTTGTAGGTTCAAAATCCATGTATCTTCTTGGCACTCCATTTAGGGGGAGTATTGTCCAAAGGGGAGCATTTGCATCATTCCGCTTCGCAACTCTTCTTTTTGTTTCGACAAAAAGGGGGAGAATTTATATTAAACTTGTTCTGATCCTTAACTCTTCCATATCATATCACATCATTCATGATATTGAGTAAAACAAGTTCAAAATTAAACTTTTAAAGACTTAACACTAGAATTAGTGATTTACTTAAAAATAAAGTTTATGTTTTGTCATCAACAAAATGGGAGAGATTGTTAATACAAATATCGTCTAAAAACGTTATTTATATTTTACGATCTTTGCTAAGTTTTGTTAACGACAAAGTGTAAACTTTAGTTTTTAGTAAAACATGATCCTAGTTTTAATCTTGTATAAACTAGACTTTACATTTCATATTAAACATAAACATGTTATATTTCCTAATATAGAAAATGTAACATGACATCATGGCATGCATCATAAGCACTTATGGTAAGGTTACTATTCTTGGATGTGACTTTCCATAAGACTTCTTACACACTACTTCTTACACATTATAGAAGGTCTCTTACTCTATCTATTGTGTGTTTGACTAGAAGTAACTTGATGTGACATTGCTAGATATGGAAAGATTTCTTAAAAGCTTTGACTGTCAGACACTGGCGGAACCCTGGGGTTACAAGGGCGGAACCCTTGTTTGGGTTCTGCCGGAATCCGGATCCGCCAGTGGTCTGGTTTGTTTAGCTATTTATACCAAGCCACTTGCAAGAAATCTCTTATAACTTTAAGCTATAAAATAGATACATACTCTCATTTATCTTATCTATTTCAGTAGCAACTCACTTGTGTGATTCTCTTATGTAGAAAGGAAGTTCACAAGTTCATCCGAGAAGTTACAAGTATTCAACACGAAGTTGCAAGAGTTATTAGCTTTGCATTCTGTAAACTCTTAGAGTTTATACTTCATTTGTATCTTGTATTGAAGTGATTGGTTTGTATTTTAGGCCTTAAAATACATAGTGTGACGGGAGTGGTTGTACCCTTGTAAAAGAATTGACGTCTAGCTTAGTGTCAGAAATAGTGGATAGGCGACGTTAGGGTGGTTCTACCTTGAACTAGGACCCAGTATTTAGCTTTGTACCGGATAAAGTGTAAGCGACAATTGTATAGGTTTCTCCACCCGTGAAAGGAGCTTGTTGACTAGTGCTTGAAACTCTCAAGTTGGAAACTCGAGGTGTGGAGTAGGGCAAGGAAAAAGAGTCCTTGTAGCCGAACCACGATAAACAATCGTGTTGTGGTTTGATCGTTTCTTTCTTTATACTAGCATATTATATATTGTCTTGTAGTTTAGATCTTTGATTAAATGTAAAGTTTCAAAAGGTAATTAACTGAAAAGCAGTAAAGTATTCAACCCCCTTCTAGTTTTCCACATAAATGATCTAGGAAGTCAAGGATGTCAGTAAAAATCCTCTCTTGAATGTTAATGCAAGTGGTGTGTGGATTCATATATGACGATTCTGAAAGGCAAGGGGACCAATAATCTCCGCAATGGCTCGACGTTGACATAAGGAGGAGTCGAACTTTAACGACTTGTAAAATAGAAAAGTTCTTTCCGGGAGACAACCCGAAAACTTCATTTATGTTTTTTTTTTGATGCGAGGATTGCGGCCAGGCAAAAGGTTTTACTTCTCAAGGGATCTTGAGAAGCTTGCAATCTTCCAGGCAGTGTACCTGGTCGTTGTAGTGTAGTATATGTATGTCCGGGGGATTGATCGTTCTCTAGGGGAATAGTGTCATTCAGTTGAAGTGTATGGCAATTTAAGCCTAAAGGTGAGGGATGATTCTTTTTTGTATTTTTATATTGTTTAAAAGCAAGTAAAATCACGGTTTTTAGATGAGTGGGCGGAATTAGTTGCTAGTAAACTAACCCAAAAGCTACTTATAATAAACAAAAATTAAAATAACAATAAAAGTAAATGTGGTGAACTTCTTATAATGAGACAAACGTGTTTACTTATACTTAATTACTCCATAGTTATCTTTTATTGAATTGTTGAATGTCACAGTGCAGTTGTTTTAGTTGAGGCGTTGTATTCCTTAATACCAATCGTGGGGGTGTGCTACCTTCCCCAACTCTATGAATATCAATTTCTCCTACAACCGTAAGTCAATTACACAATCATAGGATCATAAACCTCAACTCACGCATTAAATATAACAAGAAAAACCTATATTGCGCATAAGGTTACGTTTTCTAAGACGTTCAAGCTAGTTACACAAAGGAGGCCAGCCAGTTTTCTTAGCCTAACGTGAAGCAATCAACTACACAATAGATAATGCAATAATAATCAATAACTAGGTTTAATTAGATCTAAGCAAACACTAAATTACTTAAGCTAACATGCTAAAAGAAAGAAAAGATAAAAAAAAATAATCAAACAACACATAGAAATACTGAATGATTAAAAGAAAACTTAACTTCAATTAAACATGGAATACAAAAGGCTGTGAAAGCCCTACAAAAGCTGTAAAATTCGTCTTAGGGTTTGAGTCTTCAAAGAGTCACACTAATGAATGAAAAATCAAAAAGTATATATAGATTTACAAAGCTGACGGTGTCAGGTTATAGATCCTGACGCCGTCAGACCGCCGTGTTTAAGGTTTCTTCTTGTGCATGTCAACCTTCTGACGCCGTCGCTCTTTGTCTTCTGACGAAGTCAGGTTGAGTTCTGACGCCGTCATTCTTTAAGCTTTTTGAGCCGTTCTCTTATAACGTTAACACTAGACGTCCATCTTCTAATTACACCTGACGCCGTTAGGTGTAAAGTCTTCAAAGGTTCCTTGAGGCGACGTGTGTTAATTTTCAAGCTCCATATTATTCAAGTGACGGCGTCACCAATTAAGGCGTGACGCCTTCAGGTGTATTTCCTGACAGGTTTTTCGCGACTTTGCTGTTTTCTTCACTTTTAAGCCCAAAAACGTCGAAAATGCTCCAAATTCCAAAAATCAAGTCCCAAGTACCTACAATATGAAAAGAAACGATTTGAGGCAATATTTGATCATATAAACATGATTTTAGGCTTACATAACCCCCTAAAAGGGTATCAAATAAATCCTTATCACTTTTCATCTTTTTTCTTGTTTCGAGCATATATGTTTATTGTCATGGCCAATGCTGACTTGAAGTTTGAGGTACGTAGATTCTTGTTATATTCTGTTACGCAATGGGCGCCCAGAGAAATTCTTATGACGTAACCATTTTGGGGAGGTTACAGCATAAACCCCGAGTTTACAAAATTATTTTGGGGTGAAATATTTTAGGTTACGACGTAAATGGGCTGGTCCAGTTACGCCGTAACCTATAGTTAGGTTATATAATAATGATTTACGGCGTAACCACCACTTTTACCCTGACAATTAACCACCACTCTTGTGTAAAATTTGAAATTTTTACTATTGCTCAATCTTCCGTTCTAATCGACTCTTAATGGCAGGTAACAATTTCTATAGCCTTTTTGTTTATTAATTTCATTATTAATTCAATTTTGGATGACTTTATCTTGAGAGGTTCTTTATATTTGGTTTGATGATTGAGACATGTTAGGGTTTTTTTGATTGATATGTGTAGTAGCTACTATGTTTAGGATGGTATCATTGTAAGTGATGAAATGAGTTTAAATAAATATTTAAACTTAATAAATGCACAAATGAGCATAAGTAATGTATAAAATGCATAATGAAAATTATAAAAATAGGTTTATACTTACTTGAAAATGATGAATTAGTGGTAGTAACAAGAACAATATAACCCAGTAGAAATCCAAAACTTCAAAATACAAATTTATAAACCCAACTAAAACAAATAAGCACCAAATAACAATATTTTCTCCTTGCCTTCTTGCCTTGGCCGAATGTTGATTTATAAAAGAGAGTGTTTTGAGTTTTTCTTGAGTTTTACCAACGAGAATAAGTGTTACTTCCTTTTATAAAAAAAAAGAAATCTAGATATCTTAATAAAATATATGTAGTACTACGTAGTACATTAGGTAGAAAAGAAATAATAGAAGTGTGTTGGGCTTGGGTTGTTTCGGCAGAAAGAAAAAGAAAGAAAGCATGGAGGTTCCATGCTTCATTAATTACATGTCCCTAAATATCTTGATTTTTATGTATTATAGTATATATTTATATATTAAGTTATTTAGAAATAAATTTTAGCGGAACAAAATAGAGTGTAATGAGCTTACAAAAATTACGAAAATGTATTTTGTATAAGTATGGGGTGTTTAAATAATTATCGTTTCGCAAATACTTAAGTTATCGTGTGTATATATATATATATATATATATGTATATATATATATATATATATATATATATATATATATATATATATATATATATATATATATACATATATTTAAGAATATATATAATGAAATAAATTTAAAACACCGGGTAAAATAATACTAAAATTTTTGTAACATTGTAATGAGTATAAAAATATATTAGAACCATTGTTAGGAGTATTGGTTATATTGTCCATGCACAAAAATCGTGTAAAAGCATTTATTTAATAAATAAATATGAACGACTAAAAATGCAAACACAGGCAAGACCTAAAATGAATATGACCATACTGGTACTATGTAGACTAACTCTAGTCTATATGTTGTGCACCAAATGATGTTTCTCGATTACGCGACTTAACTCTTAAAGTTATATGTAAGATAAAACTCGTAAAACTCAATTTTTCGGAAAATAGTGAATAGTAAAAACTACGATAGTGAATAGTAACTTGTGAATAGTAAATTGTCGAGGTTTGGAAATAAATGTAGACGTGGAAAAATTACAAGTTGTGACATTCTACCGGCATTAAAAGGAATCTCGTCCCCGAGATTCAGTTCGTTCATTCTATAGATGTATGTGATCGTGGTCAAATTTGATGAGGCAACTAAGGTCGAAAACGCTAGGTCTCGGATTATATCAATGTCGTGAACTTGGTAAGAAATGGAAATAAGTCATGCACTCAACATAAAGGGGTAGTGGAGTAAGGAGGTCGTTCAAGAGAATGTACCTGGTATGTTGTCATGGTTTTGCGGGGTTAAATGATTCCCTAGGAAGTAAGCTCTACCACGTGCGGGGGGAATCTCAATGTTCTGATCTTGAGGGCCTTCAACTGCCAATGCCAGGTTTGGACGATTCTGTCCTTGGTTGGGAGTTCTTTTCAACTTTGGACAGGTATTCCGGAGATGATCCAAGCTTCTACACTCATAATATGTTGGCCTTTGTCCTTGGTTCACAGTCCTGTTTGAGCAATTTCGCATGAAGTGGCCCGTCTGTCCGCATTTGGTGCATCTTGGGCAGTCTCCTGAGTGGTGGTAGTTACATCGAGTGCACATAGGATGTGGACCGGCATATCTTCTGGGCCCTTGAGTTGTTTCTCCGTAGTTTCCCATTACTCGTTGTCTCTTGTCCTGTTGGTCTTGATCACGGCTTCTTTGCTGATCTCCCTGTCTCTTTCATCCTCCATCGTTTCCTTTCGTTAGTTCACCAGACCTGATCACATCATTTGTCAAGCGGTATGCCATGCCCACAGCAGCTTGCAGAGTGGTTGGGTTTGATGAAGTGACATCCCTCCTGATTTCAGGGATCAACCCCCAAACATATCGATCGATCAGCTTCTCCACAGTGGAGACCATATGAGGAACCATCCTAGTCAGCTCGTGGAAACGGGCTGTGTACTTGTCAACTTCTACTCCTACCATTAAGTGGTTCCAAAATTCTGCTTCCAGCTTCTGTACTTCATCTTTTCTGCAGTACTCGTCAGTTAGTAATTTCGTGAATGCTTCCCAAGATAATCCATTTGTAGCTTCCCTTCCTCTGGTCTGTAGCTGGTTGTTCTACCAAGTCAATGCTCGACTCTGGAGTAGACCCGCAGAGACTTCAACCTTATCCCCTTCAGCACATTTCGTGATACTGAGTTTCGACTCAACATTCTCAAACCATGATAGCAGTCCAATGGCACCCTCGGTGCCATAAAATTCCATTGGCTTGCATGTCATGAAAGTCTTATAGCTGCATCCCTGACCGTTGTTCGAGGTACCTGCTCCATTATTAGGTCGTCCAGCATCAATGTGTGCAACAATCTGAGTGAGGAGGTCTGCTAATCCAGCAACACTGTCATTTGGGCCTTCATTGTTATTACGTCCTGGGGGAGTGTTCATTGCGGCCATGGCTTTGTGATAAACCAAAAATAGTTGGTTGAATGAGCGATACATGAACGATGACGGATGATGTACGGTACAATGACAGTCATGACATAGAGATCGCAAAATGATGGAAACAAAGGCATGCTTAATCTAACGAGGCGTAAGGTAGCAAAGAGAAAGCATATACATAAATGCACATATAAGGTACGGTAACACAATCGCGAACATATAAACAGGTTATGCATACCCACCCGACCAATGCAATTTCAGGTGACCAGACTCTCTAGACCCGACCAAACAGGATCTTTGACTACTACTCCCTTCATCGCATGATTCTTCCTGAATTATACATAGGTGATCAGGCTATGCATACTTGAGGATTAATGATGCAATGCTAGGACTAGTCGACTTGTATGATTTTTGGTATTTAAGAAAAACGTTATTTTGGTTATAGTTGCGATTTTTCTTTTAGAAAAATCGGCATTCTCTATGACCTCTAGCTCTGATACCAATCTGTCACACCCCGCCGAAGGCGGAAACACAAGGTGCAACGAAATCAATATACATTGCCAAAGAGAAATAGAACAATACCATAATTTACATTAAAGGAAAAATATATCATTGCAACATTGTTATAGCCGACATTGGCAACTTAAAATATAAAGTTTGGTTTCCAAAAGATAGCATTTTAGTACATAATGATCAGTAATGACATGTGAAAACTTCATTATGCAAAGACTTGAAGAAAAGCTTACTAACGATCACCTGAAATGCATGAGAGAAAACGGGTCAACTATGAAAATAGTTGGTGAGCACACACGTTTAATATAATATGAAAAACCATTTGAGAAAGTTCGCAAGGCAAAGGCATTGTAAATCCACTCAGTTGCAAATCCCGTCCATACAAAACTTGCAACCTGTGTGTTCACAACCCCTTGTAGGTAAAGCATTATGTCTTGTAGTCAAGCACATGCGGTCATAATAAGTCACAATATAAGCACCACATATATAATAATGTATGCCAGGCAAAGCCCCTAATTAAATAATATGCGTCCCGTAACATAGTAGACGAGAGGTTGGCCGACCTCTAATAGCGCTATCGATACTACTAATAGGTGACGAACAATGCGAATGTACGAACAGTACATCATACAACTATTATATACGATTAAGAACGCTTCGAACATGGGAGACTTTGCACGCTCCACCAATAAGGCGAGACTTTAGGTCAAGAACGCTCCACCAATACGGTGAGACTTTAGGTCATAGCACATACGATTCATTAAGTTCAAAACAAGTCATAAGTTTGCAATAAAGTTCAAGAATTTGATTTAAGTTCTAAAGTTTAGGTCAAAAAAGTTCAATAAATAACAATCAATTTAGTGCAGGTATAATTCATGCATCCACTCCAAAACGATTAATATAGTTAGAAAAAGGGGTTCGTGAATACTCACCTCAAGCAATAGGTAGTGCGTTACAAGTAGGTGTGCACGGAAAATGATGCGCGATGCTCTAACCACAACCTAATATGAATGGTATGATTTAGGTCGTGAAATGATGTCGTATATGCAATTTAATGAAAGTTGTATCACCCATACATGTTTGTTTGTAAGTTTAGTTATAAAAATAACGTCACTTCGGTATTTCTTAACAATAGTCAAAATATAACATTTTTTTTAGATTTTTAGCAAGTATGTATGATATTTACGATATGAATGTTTTGGTAATGTATATTTTGATAAGTTTATGACTCAACTGAAATAAGGGACCAAAATGCTACAACTTCCGTTAAAGTCATTTTGTCTACAACCTCACTTAAAGCGTCCAAAATTTATTTCGAAAATAATAAAAATAGTTCCAAAATAAAAACAAAAACAAAATAAAATCTCACAAACATGTATATAGGTGATATAAGTGATGAAATGAGTTTAAATAAATATTTAAACTTAGTAAATGCACAAATGAGCATAAATAATGTATAAAATGCATAATGAAAATTATAAAAATAGGTTTATACTTACTTGAAAATGATGAATTAGTGGTAGTAACAAGAACAATATAACCCAGTAGAAATCCAAAACTCCAAAATACAAATTTATAAACCCAACTAAAACAAATAAGCACCAAATACCAATATTTTCTCCTTGCCTTCTTGCCTTGGCCGAATGTTGATTTATAAAAGAGAGTGTTTTGAGTTTTTCTTGAGTTTTACCAATGAGTATAAGTGTTACTTCCTTTTATAACAAAAAGAAATCTAGATATCTTAATAAAATATATGTAGTACTACGTAGTACATTAGGTAGAAAAGAAATAATAGAAGTGTGTTGGGCTTGGGTTGTTTCGGCAGAAAGAAAAAGAAAGGAAGCATGGAGGTTCCATGCTTCATTAATTACATGTCCCTAAATATCTTGATTTTTATGTATTATAGTATATATTTATATATTAAGTTATTTAGAAATAAATTTTAGCGGAACAAAATAAAGTGTAATGAACTTACAAAAATTATGAAAATGTATTTTGTATAAGTATGGGGTGTTTAAATAATTATCGTTTCGCAAATACTTAAGTTATCGTAACTATATATATATATTTAAGAATATATATATAATGAAATAAATTTAAAACACCAGGTAAAATAATACTAAAATTTTTGTAACATTGTAATGAGTATAAAAATATATTAGAACCATTGTTAGAAGTATTGATTATATTGTCCTTGCACAAAAATCGTGTAAAAGCATTTATTTAATAAATAAATATGAACGACTAAAAATGCAAACACAGGCAAGACCCAAAATGAATATGACGATACTGGTACTATGTAGACTAACTCTAGTCTATATGTTGTGCACCAAATGATGTTTCTCGGTTACGCGACTTAACTCTTAAAGTTATGTGTAAGATAAAACTCGTAAAACTCAATTTTTTGGAAAATAGTAAATAGTAAAAACTACGATAGTGAATAGTAACTTGTGAATAGTAAATTGTCGAGGTTTGGAAATAAATGTAGACGTGGAAAAATTACAAGTTGTGACATTCTACCAGCCTTAAAAGGAATCTCGTCCCCGAGATTCAGTTCGTTCATTCTATAGATGTATGTGATCGTGGTCAAATTTGATGAGGCAACTAAGGTCGAAAACGCTAGGTCTCGAATTATATCAATGTCGTGAACTTGGTAAGAAATGGAAATAAGTCATGCACTCAACATAAAGGGGTAGTGGAGTAAGGAGGTCATTCAAGAGAATGTACCTGGTATGTTGTCATGGTTCTGAGGGATTAAATGATTCCCTAGGAAGTAAGCTCTACCACGTGCGGGGGGAATCTCAATGTTCTGATCTTGAGGGCCTTCAACTGCCAATGCCAGGTTTGGACGATTCTGTCCTTGGTTGGGAGTTCTTTTCAACTTTGGACAGGTATTCCGGAGATGATCCAAGCTTCTACACTCATAATATGCTGGCCTTTGTCCTTGGTTCACAGTCCTGTTTGAGCAATTTCGCATGAAGTGGTCCGTCTATCCGCATTTGGTGCATCTTGGGCAGTCTCCTGAGTGGTGGTAGTTACATCGAGTGCACATAGGATGTGGACCGGCATATCTTCTGGGCCCTTGAGTTGTTTCTCCGTAGTTTCCCATTACTCGTTGTCTCTTGTCCTGTTGGTCTTGATCACGGCTTCTTTGTTGATCTCCCTGTCTCTTTCGTCCTCCATCGTTTCCTTTCGTTAGTTCACCAGACCTGATCACATCATTTGTCAAGCGGTATGCCATGCCCACAGCAGCTTGCAAAGTGGTTGGGTTTGATGAAGTGACATCCCTCCTGATTTCAGGGATCAACCCCCAAACATATCGATCGATCAGCTTCTCCACAGTGGAGACCATATGAGGAACCATCCTAGTCAGCTCGTGGAAACGGGCTGTGTACTTGTCAACTTCTACTCCTACCATTAAGTGGTTCCAAAATTCTGCTTCCAGCTTCTGTACTTCATCTTTTCTGCAGTACTCGTCAGTTAGTAATTTCGTGAATGCTTCCCAAGATAATCCATTTGCAGCTTCCCTTCCTCTGGTCTGTAGCTGGTTGTTCTACCAAGTCAATGCTCGACTCTGGAGTAGACCCGCATAGAATTCAACCTTATCCCCTTCAGCACATTTCGTGATACTGAGTTTCGACTCAACATTCTCAAACCATGATAGCAGTCCAATGGCACCCTCGGTGCCATAAAATTCCATTGGCTTGCATGTCATGAAAGTCTTATAGCTGCATCCCTGACCGTTGTTCGAGGTACCTGCTCCATTATTAGGTCGTCCAGCATCAATGTGTGCAACAATCTGAGTGAGGAGGTCTGCTAATCCAGCAACACTGTCATTTGGGCCTTCATTGTTATTACGTCCTGGGGGAGTGTTCATTGCGGCCATGGCTATGTGATAAACCAAAAATAGTTGGTTGAGTGAGCGATACACGAACGATGACAGATGATGTACGGTACAATGACAGTCATGACATAGAGATCGCAAAATGATGGAAACAAAGGCATGCTTAATCTAACGAGGCGTAAGGTAGCAAAGAGAAAGCATATACATAAATGCACATATAAGGTACGGTAACACAATCGCGAACATATAAAAAGGTTATGCATACCCACCCGACCAATGCAATTTCAGGTGACCAGACTCTCTAGACCCGACCAAACATGATCTTTGACTACTACTCCCTTCATCGCATGATTCTTCCTGAATTATACATAGGTGATCAGGCTATGCATACTTGAGGATTAATGATGCAATGCTAGGACTAGTCGACTCGTATGATTTTTGGTATTTAAGAAAAACGTTATTTTGGTTATAGTTGCGATTTTTATTTTAGAAAAATCGGCATTCTCTATAACCTCTAGCTCTGATACCAATCTGTCACACCCCGCCGAAGGCGGAAACAAGGTGCAACGAAATCAATATACATTGCCAAAGAGAAATAGAACAATACCATAATTTACATTAAAGGAAAAGTATATCATTGCAACATTGTTATAGCCGACATTGGCAACTTAAAATATAAAGTTTGGTTTCCAAAAGATAGCATTTTAGTACATAATGATCAGTAATGACATGTCAAAACTTCATTATGCAAAGACCTTGAAGAAAAGCTTACTGACGATCACCTGAAATGCATGAGAGAAAACGGGTCAACTATGAAAATAGTTGGTGAGCACACACATTTAATATAATATGAAAAACCATTTGAGAAAGTTCGCAAGGCAAAGGCATTGTAAATCCACTCAGTTGCAAATCCCGTCCATACAAAACTTGCAACCTGTGTGTTCACAACCCCTTGTAGGTAAAGCATTATGTTTTGTAGTCAAGCACACGCGGTCATAATAAGTCACAATATAAGCACCACATATATAATAATGTATGCCAGGCAAAGCCCCTAATTAAATAATATGTGTCCCGTAACATAGTGGACGAGAGGTTGGCCGACCTCTAATAGCGCTATCCATACTACTAATAGGTGACGAACAATGCGAATGTACGAACAGTACATCATACAACTATTATATACGATTAAGAACGCTTCGAACATGGGAGACTTCGCACGCTCCACCAATAAGGCGAGACTTTAGGTCAAGAACGCTCCACCAATAAGGTGAGACTTTAGGTCATAGCACATATGATTCATTAAGTTCAAAACAAGTCATAAGTTTGCAATAAAGTTCAAGAATTTGATTTAAGTTCAAAAGTTTAGGTCAAAAAAGTTCAATAAATAACAATCAATTTAGTGCAGGTATAATTCATGCATCCACCCCAAAACGATTAATATAGTTAGAAAAAGGGGTTCGTGAATACTCACCTCAAGCAATAGGTAGTGTGTTACAAGTAGGTGTGCACGGAAAATGATGCGCGATGCTCTAACCACAACCTAATATGAATGGTATGATTTAGGTCGTGAAATGATGTCGTATATGCAATTTAATGAAAGTTGTATCACCTATACATGTTTGTTTGTAAGTTTAGTTATAAAAATAACGTCACTTCGGTATTTCTTAACAATAGTCAAAATATAACATTTTTTTTAGATTTTTAGCAAGTATGTATGATATTTACGATATGAATGTTTTGGTAATGTATATTTTGATAAGTTTATGACTCAACTGAAATAAGGGACCAAAATGCTACAACTTCCGTTTAAGTCATTTTGTCTACAACCTCACTTAAAGCGTCCAAAATTTATTTCGAAAATAATAAAAATAGTTCCAAAATAAAAACAAAAACAAAATAAAATCTCACAACCATGTATATAGGTGATATAAGTGATGAAATGAGTTTAAATAAATATTTAAACTTAGTAAATGCATAAATGAGCATAAATAATGTATAAAATGCATAATGAAAATTATAAAAATAGGTTTATACTTACTTGAAAATGATGAATTAGTGGTAGTAACAAGAACAATATAACCCAGTAGAAATCCAAAACTCCAAAATACATATTTATAAACCCAACTAAAACAAATAAGCACCAAATAACAATATTTTCCCCTTGCCTTCTTGCCTTGGCCGAATGTTGATTTATAAAAGAGAGTGTTTTGAGTTTTTCTTGAGTTTTACCAATGAGTATAAGTGTTACTTCCTTTTATAACAAAAAGAAATCTAGATATCTTAATAAAATATATGTAGTACTACGTAGTACATTAGGTAGAAAAGAAATAATAGAAGTGTGTTGGGCTTGGGTTGTTTCTGCAGAAAGAAAAAGAAAGGAAGCATGGAGGTTCCATGCTCCATTAATTACGTGTCCATAAATATCTTGATTTTTATGTATTATAGTATATATTTATATATTAAGTTATTTAGAAATAAATTTTAGCGGAACAAAATAAAGTGTAATGAACTTACAAAAATTATGAAAATGTATTTTGTATAAGTATGGGGTGTTTAAATAATTATCGTTTCGCAAATACTTAAGTTATCGTAACTATATATATATTTAAGAATATATATATAATGAAATAAATTTAAAACACCGGGTAAAATAATACTAAAATTTTTGTAACATTGTAATAAGTATAAAAATATATTAGAACCATTGTTAGGAGTATTGGTTATATTGTCCATGCACAAAAATCGTGTAAAAGCATTTATTTAATAAATAAATATAAACGACTAAAAATGCAAACACAGGCAAGACCCAAAATGAATATGACGATACTGGTACTATGTAGACTAACTCTAGTCTATATGTTGTGCACCAAATGATGTTTCTCGTTACGCGACTTAACTCTTAAAGTTATATGTAAGATAAAACTCGTAAAACTCAATTTTTCGGAAAATAGTGAATAGTAAAAACTATGATAGTGAATAATAACTTGTGAATAGTAAATTGTCGAGGTTTGAAAATAAATGTAGACGTAAAAAAATTACGGGTTGTGACACACGTATTCTTTAAATATCCTCTTTTAGTGAATGTATAGATGGATGTATGAAACCTTCCAATCCCACCTCTTCACTCAAACCAACCATCCCTCATTTCCTGCTAACCCCACCACTTTTCATTTTATTTACACATTAATTTCTCATCACTTTGTTCCTTTTTTTTTTATCTCTTTCTTTCTTCCTTTGCTTGCTTCCCTGCACTTCTCCTACTTCAAGGTATCCTTATTCCCTATTTCTAATTATATACGAACAAATTAATTTACCCATGTGTGTATGTAATTATATTAGGTAATCTTTTCTTTCTTAAGCATAAATCATTTTTGTTTAAAATGCATAAATGTTCTTTCTCTTTTGGCACATGTCTATATAAAGGCCTAAGAGTTTGGTTTCTTTATATCTTTCCAACCATACAAGTTTTCATATCTTTCTTGTTCTTTCCTACTCACAGAATTTCATCGTAAGAGGTGTTACTCAAACTCATGCTCTCTTGTATAGTCTTCTTCAAATATTTGTTTGTTTTAGTCACGATTTTATTTGAATTATAATCAAGAATTCTTTTACACGTGTTATAAAAACAGGTTAAATGGCAGAATACGAGGGAATTAACTCTGGACATGATAATGACAACAAGGTAAAACTAAATTTTTGTTTTAGTGTTGCTGTTACTTTTACTGTGTTACGAATATGTTGATAATCGTCAACGTTAACCAGCCTAATTGCCTCATCTAAAGGTAATATACTAATATGTGAAAAACAATGTTTAAACTCAAGGATCCATCCACTTTGAGAACATTTGATGATTATAATTTATAGAATAATAACAGCTAAAAAAACTAACACTAAAAAATAATAAAATAGTGCCCATTATTTTTGTAAGAATGTGACCCCTTCAAATAATAATGTCAATTTTATCTTCCATAAATTAACATGCAATGCCTTATTAAGCTGGCAAGATATTTTTCGTAGGTGTTAGGTGTGATTTAGGGACCTTACTAGTAAAGATGATTAGATGGTCAAGAATTTAACCAATTGTTCGGTTTTCTTGCATATATTTAATTCGTTGAGTAGGTTCAATATAGACTTCATATTGGAGAATAGGTTGAACGGCAACATAAACATTGATAACTGATAGATACTCGTACTTAGAAAGCAACATGTTAGTTGTGATATTCGTGAATAGAGTCACGTGAAGTGGCCCTTTGAAAGAAAATGACTTCTTCATGATAACACCATCTTTGGATACTTCATTTTCTTATTATTTTGGTGTTTGATTTCGACTTAATTGACTTAATATGAAAAAACTAGATTTGTTAAGTCATATGAAAATTGTTTGTTTGTGACTTAATAGAAAAAAATGATTAAAAATATTAAGTAATAAAAGCATTAAATCATCTCTTAATTAAGCATGATTTAAAAAAAATAAAAAATAAAATAAAATAAAAATAACAAACAAGCCCTAAGGGCTAAGCCACATAAATGTTTAATGGTTTCTCATAGGGAGGTGACTTGTTATATATAGCAAAAGCCATTCTCACATAACAGATAAATTTGAGCAAGCAATTCTATCATAGAAGCCGTTAAATTTCTGTTTCGATCGAGTAAGTCAATCGAACTAGTTAAGTCTTGCTTTTGGTCTTCGCTTCAAGACTTGGACGATAATAAATCAATCAATATATTACGGAGATACTAGAATTCTCATTGTCCACACACTAAACCATTACTTATATAACCATAAGGCTTGTAGCCTGGCGGTATTAGAGATGGCGGTATGAGAATGCTCTCTAACTTAAAACAGTTGTGGGTTCTAGTCGCTTGTAAAAAATATGTGTCAAATATCTGTTTATAGTGTTATAGTTAATTTGTCTTCTAAAATAATACTCCCTCCGATCCGTCCCATATTAATTCACATTAATTGTCTACTTTGAGTTTTTTTTTTTTTTTTTTAAGTTTTTTTGCTCAACTTTAACTATAAATATTTTTATTTTGGTTATATAATACTTGATAAAAATTATAAAAATGAAAATTCAATTAAAACTTAATTTATTCCTATATTTATCATAAAGTATTGTATAACACAACTAAGAATTTTTAATGTCAAAATTGAATAAAAACTACTAAAAAAAATTAAAGTGGACAATTATTATGAAACGGATATAGTAATTACTTATTATTTAACATGTCCACATCGATCTAACAATCTACGTCATTGTATTAGCAAGAAATAAATGATGGCCCTAAGCCTACATCAACTTTTTTAAGGTGCATTTTGGCATTAATGCTGGGTTTGCTCACTCTTGGCTATAGTTTTTCCACCTCTTTCCACGAACTTTATATTGTTCAACGTGTGACTTTGAATTAGACTTTTGGAACAAATTTTGTTCCACTTGTAACTACAACTTAGGGTGCGTTTGGTATGGCCCTATCGGAATAGGCTTATGAATTTCATTCCGATTCAAGGTGTTTGTTTAGTGGGCACACGTAGGGGTGTAATCGAGCCGAGCCGAGTCGAGTATTGACAAGCTCGAGCTCGGCTCGTTTAAAATCGAGTCGAGTCGAGTATTTTTCGAGTCGATCTCGAGTTGTTCACGAGTTGTCTCGGCTCGATTACACCCTTATATATATATATATATATATATATATATATATATATATATGTGTGTGTGTGTGTGTGTGTGTGTGTGTGTCTATATATATATATATATATATATATATATATATATATATATATATATATATATATATATATATATTGGGGTGTAAATGTGTAATCGAGTCGAGTCGAGTAGCTCGCGAGTTGTCTCGGCTCATTTACACCCCTAGGCACACGAATAAAATAGGTATATCATAGTAATAGATTTATTACTCACTAATTTGGTGTCTATGAATCTGGGCTCCTTTATTAATAATTACAAAATTCAAATATCTATACACTTTTTCATACCAATTTTTGTCATTCAAACGTTAACAATCGTAGGAATCACAATGGATATCGATATGCACAATTCACAAAAAACCAATATTTTAAAATACGGGTTGATCCGGCTGGTTCAACTGGTTGAACCGGGAACCGGCTCAAAGACCGGGCCGGATGTGAACGTGTTTTTGCTTGTTTGAGAACCAGATTAAACCGTCGGGAGACCCGGGCTGACTCGGTTTGATAAACTTGGGCGGCTCATATTTTTTATCAAAAAATCCAACAATTTTATTTTTATTTTTATTTTTTTCCCATCAACCTTTCTATGTTTTAATTGACAAGTTCAAGTGTTGAGAACTAGTTGAAATTTTGTAAAATAATAAATTAGAGTTATAAACTATCTTAGAAACACTAACTAATATAGTTATAATATAAATTGTTATAACTTAGAATCATAAGTAGATCGTTGTTGCAAAGTTTTGCTATATTATTATAGATATCTATACTACCTTATAATAAAGATTGACTCTCTCTCAACAACATTTTTAAGATTTTCAAAATTAGATTTTAAGCAAATACATGTCATAAAGCATAATGTACAAACATATACAACACAAATTTGATTGTTACAAAATTTTCACATTTAAAATAAATGCACCTCTTTTAAAACCCTTTAAATCCATATTACATCTTTTATTGCAAATCAAACAAACATATAATGCAAAAGTGGTGTTTGGGGTTGTGTTTGCGACTATAACAAATTGTTATTTGTAGAGCTATTCTCACGAAGAAACGTATAATAAAAAACAATAGCTCACTAATTTTCTTTTAATATATATATATATATATATATATATATATATATATATATATATATATATATATATATATATATATTACCCGTCGCCCCAACGCGTAAGTACCTTGCTAGTAGAGCGTAAAAGCGAAGTTTATCACTAGAGTCTCAATCTTTTTTATCGGTTAAATCGAATGTAGTAATAAAGTCGGATAAATCATAGAATCACGCAAACTACTCATTAAATATAGAACAAAATATACATATGTATAAAACCGGTTCGATCCGACGATTCAACCAGTTGAACCGGTGACTCGGTGGACCAGTGACTAAACTAGGTCGGTAAAAAACCTGTTTTTAAAACATTTCAAAAAATTTCACATATACATGTATCAAATAAATATGGATAATGTAAAAAAGAAAGAAATTTAAAAACACAATATAATTGGTGCACATGTCACATGTGTATGTGAAAGTTTTTTTTTTTTTGTAAAATGCATGTGGGTGTAGTATTTCTCTATGTGTCTTTGATAAACAAGTTTTTTATCTTTAGAATTGAAGTTAAATTCTTTAAGAAATTTGAGTGAATGTAGCTAATCCAAATATTAATTTTCTTTTGAAGAAGGTGAAACTTTAAATTAATTTATTTGAGATTTTTGTAAAGCATGTTGTGGTTTATCCATAACCTTCTCATTTCAAAGTTTCCATCTTGTGACTTCAAAACTTAACTTAATACTCCTATTCTTTAGTACTTATTTTTCCAAAAATGTATCCATTAATTAGAAAATCACTAAACAATGCATGTTTGTTAAGTTGTTAATCGTATATCAGCCCATTTGTGACTTGTAAAAGTCCTCTTTTGCTGACCAAGTTTTTTATTTCTTATCTATATATCCTTGAACTAGGGAGCAACTAGCCAGAAATATGGTGGACTAGCACCAAAGAGGAAACCTTTGATCTCCAAGGCATGTAAACCCTACACACAAAAAGATATATTCTTGTATTTGTTCCATTTTTTTTTTAATAGATTGAACCTTCTTCGAAACCAAATTTAAACAGTTTATTTAGCCGTTCATGCATTGCCGAGCCTCAAAAGGCATGTTATATTAAAATGGAAAACCGAAGATGGTATCCTTTTGGTGAAATTATTAAAGGGTTTTGGTTAAAACAAGTCGACTCTACTATTACGTTGTGTCCTCGAGTTTTAATTTGGGAGGAAAAGAAAATGGATGAAAGAAAATTAACAAAATTTTGTGTTCTCATGTTTTTTTAAGGAAGGAAAGGAAATGATTTTATAGGGAAATTTGAACCTAAATTTTCCTCCCAAGAGATTCTTCGGAAGGAAAGATAATTAAGAAATGCATTTTCCTGTATAATAACCCATCTAACCTTATAAAATGTAATACTCTTTGGAAGGAAATATAATTAAGAAATGCATTTTCCTATAAAATATAATACTCTCACACAGATATATCACACATGAAGGATGTAAACGTAAAATTATCAATTTCTTTTCATTTCCTTCCAACACCTCGAGAAGACTAACACTCAC